>LNGL01000030.1:404755-456926 GCA_001510565.1 Knoxdaviesia proteae
CTTTTCGGAGATGCTGCAGTTCTTTTTGTTTTCATCTGATCCGCCAGCCTGACTTCCCTGACAGCCAACCAAACCTAGCGCGGTTCCACCCAGACGCACGTCCAAGACAATCAACCCGTCCATGAGCCGGGGGAGCGGACTCGAGACAGCGCAATCAAAGAAAGAGAGAGAGAGACCAAAGAGAATGGGTGGTTGCACCGACCGCCTCCAGGCACGGCATGTCGTAAACGCTAACGAGCCGTACCCCCCCGGAACTCGCCGATTGGTGTCTCTCTCTTTTGATTGATTGTGGAGATTTTTTGGCATCTCTCCAGTTTTGTGTGTGTGTGGCGCTGGGCATTTCTCTGCGAGTGAGCGGGACTCGAGGACTCGCGAAAACTGCATTTTCGCCTCGAAGGAGAGAAAAAGAAGTGACGATCTGTTTGGTTGGGGGAGATGTGAGGGAACGCCACCGTGTCTCATATGCACAACAGCCTGTGAAATCACATGTGGACGGACAAACCAAAGCAGAAGAGAGTCATGGATATTATTATGTTTCTAGGCGTGTAACACAGGGCAACTGGGAACGAAAACAAGTGTGGCTCAAGAAATGAGAGGGAAAGCCACCAGTGGTTGACGCACCCAGACCCCTCAAACACACGAGAGAGACTCGGCGGAGGAGCCGGAGAGAGGTACACAGTTGTGGAATCTAGTCATTTAGTCATCACTCCGGGTGGGCAGCTTGTAGAACTCGGGCGCATACTGCACCAGCCACGCGCGGTCGATCTTGGAAATATCCCGAATGTACATCTTGTCTTTCGTCTCCAGCGCCTCGTGGAAGATCACCCAGTCGGCCGTCCGGTTGAACATGACCGAGCTGGGGTGCGCCCAGAACTCCGCCCCGCCGTCGACGTTGTGGAACGACCCGTCCGCCTGCATGCGTGCCGCGTGCGCAAAGTAGCCCGTCGTCAGGCACCGCCGGATCTGCTCGCCTTTGCTGACGGCTGCGGCCGGGTCTGCGGCCGGGACGGGTGCAGGACCACTACCGCTGCGCTGCTGGGACCCCCGCGGGGCCGAGTCGGTAGTAGCTGGCGTGGGGGACGCCTCGGACACGTCAACCCCGAACCGCTCGAGGAACCGCCGGAGCTGGTTGCGCACACTGACCGCCTTCGCCATGGTCTTGAAGTTCAGGCTGTGGTCATGGCAGAACTTGGCCTGCGCACGACTGCTGCCGCGCGCCACGAAGGCCTGGAACACGTTGGCCAGCGTCAAATGGTCTCCCTCCCCGGCCGCGAATTGCCGCCGCGAGGACTCCATGCGCCGCTGTTCGCCGCTGTACCACACCGCAGCCGACCCGCCGACGCTGAGCATGGCGGCCACGGATAGCATCTCCGGGACGCATCCGAAGTGCGGCGCCTCAAGAAGAGTCTTGGCCAGCATCGGGTCGACGCCGATCTCGGCCATGTGCAGCCCGAGCGGCCGTGTGAGTTTTGCGTAGGCGTCCAGAGCCCCCAGCGAGAACAGCAGCTCTAGCGCCCGCGCGACAAGTGCAGCCGGCGGCGGGGATAGGAAATCGAACCGCACAATGTTATCGATGCCGAGGGCTTTCAGTTGTAAAAGCACCGGAGCAAGGTTCGTGCGCTGAATCTCCGGCACGTTGGCAGCTGCGAAGTGGTCGTTGTGCGAGCGCTCGGTGTATAGCCGGAAACACACACCGGGCTTTGTGCGGCCGGCGCGGCCGGCGCGTTGAGTAGCCGAGGCTTTCGAGATCGGGGTGGCGCGGAGCACGTCTATGCCGGTATCGGGATTGTACGTCCGAAGCTTGACTAGTCCGCAGTCGACGACGTACACGATGTTGTCGATGGTGACAGAGGCCTCGGCAATGTTCGTCGACAACACTATCTTCCGGCAGTTTTCGGGCGCCTTGTCGAACACGAGCATTTGTTCTTCGCTGGGGAGGCCGGCGAAAAGCTTCAACACCTCCACACTCTTTCGGTCCGGGTCTTCGGTGTCTAGGGCTTGGAGAATTTGCGAGTGGCAGTACTCGATTTCCTCACGGCCAGTTAAGAATACCAGTATATCACCTTCAGGTTGCAGGTTGCAGATATCTACCACGGTGGAAATGGTTTTCTCAACATAGTCTTCGGCTGGAGAGTCGAGGTACATGATGTCAACCGGATATGACCGGCCTTCAATCGCGACGATTTTGGCATTCAGTTTGGAGCTCGGGTCGACAGTACTTGACCTTGTTGCTCCACTGGTAGAGCCTCCGGTCTTGTTGGTCGCCGCTGTGTCGTTGAAGAAACGCGCAAACTCCTCGGCCTGGAGAGTGGCGCTGCTGATGATGATACGGAGTTCCGGCCGTTTTCTACGGATCTTCTTGAGGAGCCCCAATAGAATATCGGTGCTGATCGACCGCTCATGGGCCTCGTCAACCATGATCACCGAATATCGGGATAGTAACGGGTCGACGAGAGCCTCACGGATGAGAAGGCCATCGGTAAGGAATTTGATTCGGGTGGCCGGAGAAGTCACATCATCGAAGCGGACGGCGTACCCCACCTCCTGACCGACGTTGCAGCCAAACTCATCGGCCACTCTCACGGCGATAGAGGTTGCAGCAACGCGTCGAGGCTGCAGTTGACGATGAGTAAGAGACCGTATGTATCTCCGGTTCGGGCAACGAGAGCGAGCTAGAAGCTTACCTGGGTTACAGCGATGGCTTTACCGTCAGCACACCATCCTGCACGGTACAGGAACTGTGGGATCTGGGTGGTTTTGCCCGAGCCGGTCTGGCCAATGACGATAGTGACAGGGAACGTCTCGACCACGTAGAGAAGAGATTCGCGGTGTTTGGCTATGGGGAGGAGCTCAACAGGCTTGTGGACGGCGGTGTATAGGGAGTCTTGAGCATCGGACTCAGCCATGTCTCCCTGTTGAACTTGGGGGGTATATTGGATAGGGGGAAGAGAAGAAAGCAACCAGACACACGAGATGGCCGGAGACGCCGTATCCGGAGTCCCAAAGCCCGGTGTTGTGGAGCCAGCGCGCCCAACCAATCGCCGAGTGGAGCAACAATCACCCAACGCCAGGTACCTTTTAGCGGAAGTGAACAGCCGGCGATACAAAGACCCCGACTTGGAAGAAACCAAAATGGCAGTCAATGCAGCACGGCCATGCAACAAACCACGGAAATGCAAACACGGAACGGCTGAAAAATACGAAAAGAGACCGAACGAAGAGCTCCGGAGATGCAGAGAACAGCGAGTGACGATTAGAGAGGAAACGAGGAGAGAAACATCCAGACACGACGTAGCGAAACGTGCAAAAAAAACGACCCAGCCTGGATGCGACGATGTTCGAATAGGGTTTAGAGGTGGTGTGGGCGGATGGACTTGCTGGTGAGGAAGAAATTCCGGGCGTTCCAGATTTGCATATGTGGTTGAGGAAAAAATCACGACATCACGAGGGCATGCTGGAAAAGGTCTAAGGGTTAAACCCGGATCTGGTCCATGACGTCACCGCCCAGTGCATGATTTGAGTTTCTTGCAGTCTCGTCTTCACTTCCACTCTGGACTATATCGGACGCTCCTGCACTACAAACCTGCATTTCAATGTAACACTGGACTCTGTAGTCTATCCCCCCTCGGCAAAAAGTTACTGATTCAGCGCTGCTCTAGTGGTGATGGCTGCTGTAAAAGCTCCTGTTCAGATCGGGGACGTAGAAGTACTGCGTCCCGCAAGCTATCGTGGAAAGGGTACTTCTCCAGATCCAATACTAATCGGTTCCCCCGGAGCTTTTCGCGCGGGCTCCGGCCACAGCTAAATACGAGCCAGGACCCCCTTTGTCTTGTTCGGTGTTCCGCCGTTCAAGGAGCACCCCCAAAGGCCTCGGTAGTGATTGTAAATCTACCCGCTGGATGTTGCCCGCCCTTAATTTTTTCCTCATCGGCCCATCACCTTTCCGCTGTCAATCGCCGTGATTTGGAATGTTCAACCACCCTGACGCCATAGCTTCTTTTTATAGAGGGGCCAAAAGTCTGTGCCCAGAATGCGCCTGCCAATTGTCAAATTCTGCTGATGACAAAACACAACGTCCCCCGAAATCCCCTTTCGTGGCAATTCGTTCCTTCCAAAAGCTCCTGCAGCCCTACTATCAACTACCATCTCCATCTGTATCTCTATAACCGGTCTTTCCCAATTCATGACGCTTCAATACCCCTCAATTGTACCCCGATACTTGCATACCCCCCTTACTTGCTTTTTCATATAAAGCTTCTTGTGCCCCTCCCTCATGGTCTTTCTTTCTCCCAGCTCTTCTGAACTTTTTTCTTCTCCATGCCACCTTTTACTCTCTCATCAGCTTCATCTTCTACTCTTCGTTCCTTGCAACGTGGCAATATCAGATTGTCTCAACTGCAGCGATTCTTCTCAACATCATTCTTAAACATGGCTCCTATTAGTGCCGAGACCGAATTTCTTGTCATTGGAGGTGGCAGCGGTGGCTTGGGTGCTGCTCGCTTGGCCAGTTCCAAGTATGGCATTAAGACCATGGTTGTCGAGGCCAACAAGCTTGGAGGAACCTGTGTGAACGTTGGGTAAGTGTCTCTTCCGTGTTCCTTGGCGTTAACCTTTTGTGGCTTATGTGTCATGTGCGGCTGCTAACCCTAACTCTCCCCCTCCAGTTGTGTGCCCAAGAAGGTCACCTTCAACGCCGCCTCTATTGCCGAGACTCTGCACCAGGCCAAGTCATACGGTTTTAACTACACAGAAACCGCCCCATTTGACTGGGCCACCTTCAAGGCCAAGCGTGATGCCTATATTACCCGGCTAAACGGTATTTACGAGCGGAACCTGGCCAACGACAAGGTCGAGTACGTGCACGGCTGGGCCAAGCTCCTGTCCAAGACCGAGGCCGAGATCACCACCGATGACGGCTCCAAGTCGGTTGTGCGCGCGAAGCGCATCCTGATTGCGACCGGTGGGTCGCCGGCGGCCCCTCCCAACATCCCCGGTGCTGAGCTCGGCACCAACAGCAACGGCTTCTTCGACATCGCCACGCTGCCCACGAAGGTGGCCGTGGTTGGTGCGGGATACATCGGTGTCGAGTTCGCCGGTGTGTTTAACGGCCTCGGAGTGAACACCCACCTGTTCATCCGCGGCGAAACTGTGCTGCGCTCGTTTGACCCGATGATCCAGGATACCATCACCGCCGAGTACTTGCGCCTGGGCGTGCAGGTGCACAAGAGCTCTGCCGTTACCAGCATCGTGAAGGACCCCGCCACCGGCCTGTTGACCGTGTCGTGGAAGCACGCTGACGGCACTGAGACCACCGAGGACGGCTTCGACCACCTGATCTGGGCTATTGGCCGCACTCCCGCGACTAAGAGCATTGGTCTTGAGGAGATTGGCGTCGAGCTGAACAAGACCGGCCACGTCGTGGCTGACGACTTCCAGAACACCTCCGTCGACAACATCTACGCCCTGGGTGATGTCACCGGCCGTGTTGAGCTGACCCCCGTCGCTATTGCTGCCGGCCGCCGCCTGTCGCACCGCCTGTTCGGCGGCCCCGAGTTCTCGACCCTCAAGCTTTCGTACGACAACATCCCGTCGGTGGTGTTCGCCCACCCCGAGATTGGCAGTATCGGCCTGACCGAGCCCCAGGCTATCGCCAAGTACGGCAAGGAGAACCTCAAGATCTACAAGACCAACTTCACCGCCATGTACTACGCCATGATGGAGCCCGACCAGAAGGGCCCGACCGCCTACAAGCTGATCACCACCGGTCCTGAAGAGCGCGTCGTCGGCCTGCATATCCTCGGTCTCGGCTCTGGAGAGATCCTCCAGGGCTTCGGTGTTGCTGTCAAGATGGGTGCTACTAAGGCCGACTTTGATAGCTGTGTGGCCATCCACCCCACCAGTGCCGAGGAGCTTGTGACAATGAAGTAAACGAGAAGCAGACAAGCCAAAATTCAATCCAAAAAATCTCCAACGACCCCCAAACTGCCTTGCACCTGCCGAGCGCCGACATTCTTCATCCTCCCTAGCTCATCTCCACCATTTCACATGCATGCGTCTTCTTTTTTCCTCACTCCTGATATTCCACCTGCGACGTCCTTTTGACTATATGCGAAGCATGGTGTCGTGTGTTTTATTACCATATATACGATAGATTTTCCCTTTTTTGGTGTACTGGGGGGGCAAAGATACCAGCATTTTTGAAATAATACAAAAAATAGAAAAGAGAATTTTTTCAAAAACAAGAACTTTGAACTGTGGTGCTTGTAGAAAATGTGATACTCCAGATCATCTGAGATGGAAGGGTATGTATGAATGCCGTAATAAAGTAATATATATATATAAAGCAGCAGAAAAAAAAGACGAAACAAAGAAAAATCCCAATTGTAGTTCCTGGCGGCACCATCTCCTCGGTATTCTTGCTCGTGAGAAATCACACAGACGCGGGAATTCTCTCGGGCTCGAGAGGAGAGAGATGAGCTCTTTGATACCCAAAAAAAGACGGAAAAAATAATCAACCAAATTGTGCATGTGTACTCCGTGCAGTTGCTGTTGTAGATCCGGGCTCGGCCCAGCGTCAATGCTGGGGACCGAAGTGTAGGTAATAGCCATTTCAAATAAGTTGTTTGGGTGGTTTATTTCCAAAGGTTCCCAGTTTTAGAAGAACGCTCCGGACACGCCGACGGACAGGAGTCCGACGGCCACAATCATCAGCGAGGGGGCAAGTCCGGCGGCTGCGTCGCCGTCGTCGCCGGTGCTCTGGGGGCTGGAGCCGGTCTCGGTGGCGGATCCGGTTTCCGAGGGGGAGCTGGAGAGACGAGGAAAAAAAAAACCAGTTAGCAAATTGGAACTGCCCAAGTGTGTTTCATCAACTATAGATGGAGAAGCCCCCCGTACTTGGTCTTGCTGGTGCTGGAGGCAGTCGGGTCAGCGGTGGCAGAGCCGGACTCCTCCGCAACGGGCAGCTTGGCGACGGTGACACCAATCTCCTTACAGCGCGAGGCGTAGCTGTCGTAGGCCGGGCTGAGCGGCGAGCCGGCGCACACCTCGGTGATGTTCATCAGCATGGCGTCCTGCAGGTTGTTGCACAGGACGTCGACGTCGGACGGGTTGGGCTGCTTGCCAAGCGCGGCGAGCAGGCAGGCCGGCGGGGTGCTGGCGAGGACGGCCTGGGCGCAGGCGAGCACCACGGCGACGAAGGCGAAGGAACGCATGGTTGGTGTGTTTGTCGGTGAAGATGAATCGCGAGAGAGAGAGAGAGGTTGAAGAGTGAGATGCGGACGGAGGTTGCTGGGGCTTCTCGATAAGATTCTAGAGTAGTGTATACTGGATGGAGACAGAGCAAACGCGAGATGGTGCACACACGAGGTTGAAAAAAGAAAGGAGAGCAAGGAGAGGCAAATGAACGACGAGAAGAGAAACGAAGAGGTAGAGAACGGACGGGTACAGCGTAAAGAGTGACTGCAGCCTTTGCCTGGAAAGCAAGATTTGATATCCGAAAAAAGAACGTCGAGATATATATCAAAAAAAGGTAGCGGCAATGCCAAGGTGAAGGAAAAAGAGAGAAAGAGGAAAGGAACGAAATGCAGGAGGGTCCCGGAGGATACAAAGTGTCACCAAGAAAAAAGTCTACATACAGGGAACCGTGGAAAATGCTCCGTACGCGCCGTTCGTACCTTTTTTTTTCCCCTGAGCGAGGCTGAGTTGGCACTGCGGATAAATATCGGGAGAAGTACGCGTTGGATGTTTTTTTATTTTTATAGGAAAATGAGACACACACCAAGCCTCCGTTTGGAACTGGGTGGGTGGACTACCAAGACTTTTCCTGGGCCGCGGCGATCATCTGTGAAAGTCCATGTGAGGGAGATCATCGGGAGATGAATAAGTTGGGTCTCTCTGCAAGTCTGGTGTCAAGCTGTCGTCGCCGTTCTGAGCCTGTTATTATGGGGTTCCTGTGGTGTGGCGTGTGTCTCCTCTCCTGATTTACAGTGTATCAGGAAAACTGGGAGGAAACCAAACGGACGAAACGATACTGCGTGACCTATATCAAGCAATTCTCCATGGTCCTCTGATTTAGTCGATCCTCTAGAAATTATAGACAGATCGGCCTCTCCCCGCCATTTTCGGGACTCTTCCTCCCCTTCTTCTCTTCCCCCACCCACCCCATGGAGCCCGAACATACCGGAAGGCCACCCAAGTCGCGGACATACAAAACTGGAGTCGGGCCCCAACTGCCCGCTTCCCGAATGCTCGCAATTTCCCGGCGACGTCTGCCGAGCGGCGTGACGGAGATGTACCAATGGCCTACGCCGGCCTGAAGTTCATACATACACCCACGCCGAATCTCTCGACGCTTGACATCTTTCTCGCGGACCCATATAGGGAACATGGTGAACAGTGGAAAACACTTCCGCAGCTCCCGACTTTGCAGGACGCCACTCAGCTCTACAGTTCCCGCACAGAACTCTCCCCACCTCCTGGGCTCGGTGGGTCATTACGGCTCCCTCATCCCCCGGGCCCCTCGCCATGGGGAGGACCTCTTCACCGGTGCCGGAAGTATTGTTGGGAGGAGTACCGTGGCGCTGGTAACGGGGTCCCGTTGACTTCTCGCTCGCTAGAAACAGATGAAGTCTCTCATATCTGAGCTTGGAAGCTGAAGAAAATCTCGAAAAGGCTGAACTTCCTCCTCCTTTTCTCGCCTTTCCGTCGACCATCGTCATTGAAGACTGGGGGCTTTACTAGATAAGAAGTAGCCCAATCAACGCCCGTGTTCAATAGAGTTAGATGTATCCATAGGCTCTGAGCAGCAAGTGTAGCGAAGTCGTTCGGTCCAAGACATATCTCAATCCCTTCTTGCTGGGATACGCACTTACAGCAACCCTAACCCTAGACACAAACTGGCCGGATACTTTCAGCCCCAACCCCGCCACTCACACGATCGTTTGTCTTAGGGACCTTCCCGCCCTAGCTTCTCGAGCTTTATAAGCTTGACGGCGAGTAGCTTCTTAACATGATTTCTATTTTTGGCTTGTCACTCTCCTGCGTTTGCTCTCGTGTTTCTCTCTGGCATTTTCTATCTGAATACAACTACAGCAATTTTTCTCTTCTCATCCCACCATGGCTGCTCCGGCATCAACCAGCCTCGACACCACTGATGTTGTGCTCCCAGCTTCGCTTGAAGATGCCGTGATATCCCGGCTTCCGTCCACCGCGTTTTACATCCCCAACTTCATCAGCGCTGAAGAAGAGAGATTTCTCCTCGATAAGGTGGGATTGCCCCTAACCAAAGGATCTGGCCGGGTCAGGTTGGCCTCTTACTCACTCTTAAATACATGTGGCTCCATGCCGTGAGCTGCGTTTGCTTCCAATATTCTAGATATCATCTGCTCCCAAGCCCCGGTGGAAGCAACTCACCCACCGCCGTCTGCAAACGTGGCCGTCGGACCTCGTCAAAAACACCCTGCTGGATGCGTCCCTCCCCGCATGGCTGGAAGACCCGGTGCTCCCCCGACTGCTATCGATCCCGCGCTTCAAAGACGGCGACCAGTCGATAAACCTGTTCTCGGACAGCCCGCACAAGAAACCCAACCATGTCTTGATCAACGAGTATCCACCCGGCGTTGGAATCATGCCGCACAAGGTAAATAAATACAAGAAAAAAGCCCCATCCCCAGATGATTCTATCTCGCGTTAGCCCCCTTCACAAATGACCTGGACCGCGTGTCTTGTTTCTTGGTGCTCATATACTCAACAGGACGGTTCCGCCTACCACCCGGTAGTGTGCACAGTGAGCCTGGGCTCAAGCCTGTGCCTCGCCATCCACGAGAGCAAAGACGACGGCGCCGTGAACCCGGCGCCGCGCTGGCGCATCCTGCAGGAACCCCGCAGCCTGCTGATCACCACCGCCGACCTGTACACATCGTACCTGCACGGCATCGCCGACACCGAGCAGGACGTCGACCTGTCGGCCGACACCGTGGCGAACTGGGAGCTGCTCCGGCGGTCCGGCGAAGAGGCCTTTGCCGGCGGGACGCATACCCGCGAGTGCCGCACCAGTCTGACCTATCGCGATGTGCTCAAGGTGTCCAGGTTGGGTAGCAAGATCAATCCGCTGCGGCGGCGTTAGGGGTGTCCCTAGATAGTGCTCAGAAAGAAACATGCCGCTGAAAAGAACGAACCCGCTCTAGACATAATTGTAGAGGACTATTTTCAAAAGACGAAGGAGATCATTCTCCACTTCTCCGCCACCGCATCCGCGCCAAACTTGCCAGTATACCACTCCTTGGTGGAACGTGCCGTGGCACCGAGGTTGCACACGGTGAAATAGAGGAAGCAGAGCAGCGTGCAGTTCGCCACTTGCCCAACCGGGGCCCCTATCACTGCTAAGCTGATGTAGATGAGGCATTCGCACGTGTAGTGCGGACACACCAGCACTCTGAACAGGCCCTGCGTCGGCAGCGAGTATTTCTTTAGGCTGGCCAAGTGCTGGTGGCACCGGTTCTGCTGGACGGAGGCCCAGGTGAACAGGGCTAATGGGGGCACCACGCGGAGTGCGGTTGTGAGCGGGGCTTCGTGCGGGAAGTGGCCGCTCAGCATCGAGTCTTTGCGCGGATATGTTAGCTCTTGAAAAACAACAAGTTTTGGGGAAGTGTTCGACGGACCTGAAGCCTCAATCCACACGCTGACGCTGAGAACCGCGTACACCGCCATCGAAACCACCCAGTGCAACCCCAACATCGTCGCACCCGACGGCTTCCACACCACCAGATTCTCCGCGAGTCGCCGCAGCGCCTGCACCCCCAGCATGGCCGCCGCCAGCCCCAGCCGAACCAGCGGCACACCACTACCAACATCATCGTCGGCGGTGTTGGCAGCGGCCTCCCACTGCGCCAGCATCTGCATCGCCGCGCCATGAGACACAAACTGCTGCACCCAGACCGCCACAAACACCGCCAGCGCCACGTAGAAATGCGCAAACCACGCGTGCGGAACACGTACCAGCAGCCCACAGGCCGCCAGTGTGGACGTCACGCCCCGCGCAGCTGCGTCGAGAGCGCCGCCAGACGCCGACGCGGAAGAGGAACTTGGGGCCGGCGCGGTTGTGCGGGGCCCGTAGACGAGCAGCGTGTCTTTGAGTGTGCGCGGAACCACCTGGAGCACCGGGAAGCTGGTCCCGATCAGGAGGAAGAAGACCCGGCAGAGCGTGGACGGGCGCACGGCGAGCGCGAGCTCCGTCAACTGGAAGTCGGCCATCACGAGCCGGTATTTCGGGGTCTTCTGGGGAAATTTTATTCAAATTTTAACCGGCTGTGATTCATGATCGGTGAAAGTGGACCATCGGTGGTTCTGGGTGCGATATATGGGAGAATGAGAAGGGAGAGCAAACGCAAGATCAGGCCGGATAGTTTTGTCCTTTTCGGTTGAGCTTAACCCTATAAATTAGGGTTTGGACCAAGGCGATCAGAAGGTGGTTGCTTCACTCCCATCCAAAAGACGAGACGGAGCATTATGAGGAAGTCTCTGGCCTGAACTGAATCAATAAACATGAAGACGAAAATGAAAAAGAAGCACTACATCAATACCCAGAACACGGAAAACACCGAAAATGCATATACGCACACGCACAAAAAAGAACAGTCTCAAACCCCGCCTCCGATGAACATCAGGTTCTGTCTCATCCCAACATTTAATTCGGTCACATCAATCTACAGCGTCTTCCGTACAATCAGAGCAAAGTGTCTTTTTGCGGGACTTGCATCTGGGACGACACACAACCAAAAAGGGACGACGGAATAAAAAGAGAAAAATAAAACGGAGAATGCATGAGGAAAAGTGGTTAGAACAAAAAAGCAGAAAACGAACATGAAAAAAAGGAGACAGTGAGAGGGTACGGCGTCAGAGACAGGAAGGGGAAGAGGGAAAAAGAGTTATACGGGGTAGGGAACACTCTACACAGATGAGAAATAATAAGGGAGTGAATCAACAGGTGTCCGGCATCAATTTGCAAAAATCCTCAGCTTCCAGTCCACACCTCCCGTAGCAATCACACAGCGAATCTGCACCTCAGGCGCCGTCGGAGCACTTGCGCCCAGGGCCGAGGTTTTCTTGGGCGTCCCGTTGGTGTCCCCGTTCTGGGCGTCACCAGCAGCGCCGGGCGTGACGGCGGCCGCGGGGTTCTTGACGATGCCGGGCGCCCAGCGCAGACAGGTGACGAAGCGCTCGTGGGTATCGGAGAGCGTCTTGACGCACTTGCCGTCCTGGCTGAGGTCCCAGCAGCGCAGGGTCTTGTCGTCCGACACCGAGAGCAGGTACTTGCCGCCGGGGTGGAACACCAGCGACCGCACCCAGCTGTCGTGGCCGACGAGCGTGCGCAGACACGTGCCGCGCGCGTCCCACAGCTTGATGGTGTTGTCGCGCGACCCGGTGGCCATGAACTCGGCGGTGCTGGTGGCCGGCGGCGCTTTCTTGAGGCCGGCGAGCGGGGCGAAGTACTGGTACGACGAGGGCGGCGCAATGGCGCAGCACTCGTTGAAGTGCGAGTGGCCCATCATGGCTTGTTTCTCTTCGGGCGTGGCGGCGGAGATGTCCCATATTCTCGCGGTCATGTCGTCGCCGGTCGACAGGAGGTAGCGGCCGTCGATCGACGGGCACACGTCGCGCACCCAGGCCAGGTGGCCGTGCAGAGTCTTCACGCAGAAGCCGGTGCTGACGTCCCAGATCTTCAGCGTCTTGTCGCGGCTGGCACTGGCGAGTAGGTTGCCTCCGGGGATGAACCGCACGGCACTAACGCTGTGGTCGTGACCCGGGAGGGTTCTGATGTTCTTGTACTCGTCGCTGGGGTCCCACAGCTTGATGGTAAGATCCGAGCTGCAGGAGGCCAGCAGGATGCCGCCGCGAGGACCGCCATAATCGACATCGAGAACGGCTCTTGTGTGACCCTTTATGGTCCGTTCAAGCTCGCCAAGTTCCCAGTCCCAGATTTTGATGGTAAAGTCGTCGGAGCCGGAGGCAATGGAGGAGAAGATGGGGTGGAAAGCCACGCAGTTTATAGTGTCCCGGTGGGATTCGAGGGTGTGTCGGGGAGGGGCTCGGGGGAGCCAAGCGGCGGGGTCTTGATTTCGTCTTGAGAGGGATGTAGGTGTGGCGTTGTCAACTTCGGATTGGAGGGCAAGATTCTTGGCTTCGAGGTCCATAATCTGTGAGTTGAGAGTGTGTGCTAGATTAGTGTCCCGGCCTATGTTGTTTCCCATTCCCAAGGACAGCCAGGTTGCCAGAATAGAGAGGGCATAGATAGTACACACCTTCTTCTGTAACCGCACTATGCTCGTCCATTTCTTTTCGAGCAAAGTTTCATACTTCGACGCCGTAGCAGCATCGAACACATCTTCGCCAAGGTTCAGCTCTGTCCGCAGGGCAGCGGCAGAGCTTGATAGGTTATTTGATACGAGGTAGGCAATTATTGATTTGTGTCTAGACAGATACAAGAAAAGAAGAAGTGTGTCAGTAGGTGAAGGGGGGCACTTCTCAGCAGATAATATTCCAACAACGATATCTAGAGGGGAGAACGCAGCACCACAACAATGCGCTGAACAACCACTCGAACACCCAGATATCAAAAGACATCTTACCAGAAAGTACCACAATCGCCTACTTACAATTCTTCAGCTTGCCGGCTGGTCAAGGTCGGTCCAATGCTTGGGGCCATGCTGGTGGGGTATCGGTAGTGGTCATGGTTGTCACCATGCGAGAACGATAAAGAAGGAAACAATTAATTCAGGGAAAGGCCAGAATATAGCCAGAGAGAAAAGACAAAAAACCAATCAAAAAGAACAAAGATTTCAAAGGTACACGTGTGGAATATGGAATGTGCTTTATATGCAGCAAAACCCCAAAATATTCCGATATAGAAAAAACCTAGTATGAAGATTCATGATTTAAGAAAGACATTATTAGCCTTAGCGGTCAATGACAGAGAATGAAATTCTCCTTAGTGTTTTATAAAAGAAGCGTGTACGTAAGCATAACACACTATCCTACACTATATTGGCACGTATCTATCTACTATAGGTAGAGGGAGAGTTTAATTATGTTAGCGTTTTTTGCTTACGTCATTGGAACCCTAGTAACCCTAGGAGACATAGAGCCTTAGACTAAGTCTAAGATCAAGATAGAAGATAAAGCTAAGATCCAAGACGATAAATAGGGTTAGACCCTATACTTTCAAAATCATTTTCCGAGTCCTTGGAGCAACGTATTGCGCACGCAGCCGCGGCGTAGCCCCATACTTTGCGTGGAGATGCCACAGGCTTTGCATGGAGGGGATGCTGACTGAGCTTTGTTAGTCATCAGGGGTAAATTATGGTTATGTTGTTGCTTTTGGCCGGCTTTGGCGGTTGTTGCAATATCACGATGTTGACATTGAGATCTTCTCAACTTCAAGCTGTCTTGTTAGGGACTTGCTCACCATAATCAACAGCCATAATTTCCGGGAAGATCAAGCATTATTTCACAGCATACAGGTTTTACGGAGTATCATGTAATTGAATTTGCTTTTATTGCCATTTGACTATCTGCTAAGCTAACCATCACAGTACTGGTGCTGTTCCGGGTCAAGCCGCAAAAGCCACGATATATCAAGGAAAAGAAACGGTGCGTGTGCTTTTTCGTAGCCTCTTTAAATAGAAGTTGCGCCATGAGATTTCTTTTTATATTTATTAGAACAGAAATTTAACCAGGTCGAGTAGGATCTGACTCGGCAGCATTCAGGAAATTTTTCCAGTCCATCCGAAGGGGAAAAAGAAAAGTGTTGCGAAGGAGAAATATATGAAAATTAAGGAAAGAGAAGAAAAGAAAAGAAGAGGTGAAAAAAACATTAAGAATTAGATGCTAATGAGTGGATATGAAGAGAAAACAAGAAATAGAAAAGAAAAGAGAGGCAAAATCCATTCTGGGGCGGGCGAATTTCAGACGCGGTTGACCTAGCTGCCATAGGTCTTGCACACCTTGTCAGTGTTGATGAAGAGGTTGGACAGCAGGCAGTCGGTGTACTGCGCGCTGCACTTGAGCTTGGCAGTGCCCCAGCTGTCGCTGAAGAAGAAAGTGCGCTTCTCCAGCGGCGCCGAGTGGAAGTCGAAGTAGTTGGACTTCTCCTCGGGCTCGGCATCGCGGCGGGCCTTGAATCCGTATCCCTGCCCGGGGCTCTGCTTGCAGCCCTCGGCGTACACGGCGACGCAGTCGTCGAACTGCTCCTTGCAGGCATCCTTGCAGGCGCTGACCACATAGGAACGGCCGTACGACTTGCAGTTGCTGGACTTCTCGTCGTTGTACATCTTGAACGGGTAGCTCTTGAAGTCCTTCTGGATGTCGTTGCAGGTGACCACGGGCATGTCGACGCCGCCGACGGGGTTGCCGGGGCCGTAGCCGTACCACCAGCTGGACGGCTGCTTGCAGATGGAGTCCGCGGGCGGGATGGGCGGGGTGGTGGGCGACGGCACGCTGGTGGTCGACGAGGTCGAGCAGGGCACGGTGATAGTCGAGGTGATGGGCTTGTTGTCGTACTTGGGCGGGGTGCTCTTGAAGCAGTCGTTCTTGTTGCAGCCCTTGCCGGACTTGCACTTGCTGCCGTCGCAGTAATTGTAGATGTCGGAGCACCACTTGTCGAACTCGAAGCACTGCAGGCTGGCGGGGAAGCCGGCCTTCTTCAGGCACGCAGCCTTCTGCAGCTTGCAGGCGTTGTGGCCCTTCTTGCACGACGTGCTGTCGGTCCAGTCGGGGAGGTCCTCGGCGCACCACTTGCCGCACTTGTACTGGCAGGCCGGCTGGGTGACGACGATGTCGGTGCACACGGCGGGCGGGGCGGTGGTGGTGGGCTTAGCGGTAGTGGTGGGCTTAGCAGTGGTGGTAGGCGGGGCGGTGGTGGTGGGTTTGGTGGTGGTGGTAGACGAAGAGCTGATGGTGGTGGAAGTCGACGAGGAGCTGATGGTGGTGGAAGTCGACGAGGAGCTGGTCGAGGTGGTAGAGGTGGTGGACACGATGGTGGTCGACGGCGACGGCTCTTCTTCACTGCCGCAAGGCTCCAGAGACAGCAGCTCATCGGCAATCCACAGGCTCAGGTGACCGGGGCCACCGCAAGTCTCGGAGGAATTGCCGTTGCAAGGGTTGTTGCACTCGGACTCGTCGGCCTTGGTAGAGAAGTTTCCAATAGCAACGCCGCACCAGCACTCGCCGCCGTACTCGGTACCGGCGAAGGGGTAGCCGTTGGCCTTGCACGAGGTCAGGCAGGCCGCGGTGGTCATGGAGCCCGACTCCAGGTTGTCCTGGGGCCACGAGAGCGAGCGGCCCTGGCCGGAGTTGTCGGTGTAGCAGCCCATGTAGTCGTACTCCTTGATGGTCACGGAATCAAAGTCGGGGAAGGTCGGGTCGGCCCAGATGGAGATGCGGTCGTTGCCGCCGCAGGTGTCAGAGTTGTTGCCGGTGCACGGGAACGAGCAGTCGGCCTCGTCGGCCTGGGCGCCGTTGATGGTCTGGCCGCAGAAGCAGACGCCGTAGTACTCAAGACCAGCATAGCGGTATCCATTGCCTTTGAAGAAGTGTTTAGTTAGCATATGTGTGTTTCTCTCTTCTCGGCGGTGTGTATATGGTGGAGTAACATACCCTTGCAGAAGGCAACGCAGGACGACACGTCCATGGTGTCCCGGTCCAGAGTAGAGCGCAGAGTCAGAGTGCTGGGGCTCTGGTCCATGAAGCAGCCAGTGTAGACGAAGGGAGTGAACTCGTCCAGGCAGGACGGGAGCTCAAAGTTCCAGGCAGTGGTGGTCTGGAGCAGCGCCGAAGCGGCAACCGCGAAGATGGCCTTGCGGAAGGCCATGGTGGGCAAAAAGAGGCGAAGAGAAGTGAAGTTGGAAAAGGGGGAATTAAACGAAGGAAGAGGATACCCCAATGGAGACGCACACACAAAAATACTCTCGGGATTCAGGGGAAGATCAAATCAATGAAAAGAAGAGAAGAGAGAGCGAGTGAACTTGAGGCCCGAGGATTGATGAATCGCCATGGGGATGGAGAAGAAAGGAAAAGACTTTGAAAACTGTGATTGACGAGGGGGATCGTGAAGCTTTATATGCTCGATCACTGACTGGCGGACGGGGTCCCTGGTGAGCTGGAAGGACATGGACCATATTTCCCGACTCGCCGTCTTCCTTTCTGCGCGCGCGTGTGTGTGTGTGTGTGTGTGTGTGTGTGTCTGCTATCGTGGAGAATCCCTGACCGGCTCTGGATGGGTGTGTGTGTAAGAGTACTACTGTACTGTAGTGGTGGTCATCATACTAGAACCCACACAGCCCGTAGAATATTCTACACCGTATACTTGGATTTTTCCGCTGGGGGGGTGTCCTTTCAGGTGGCTCTCGGGGGTTAACACAAAGACTAGTCAATGAGAGAATTAAAAAATAAGATAAAATACGATCGGAGAAGGGCTGAACTTCCGACGATGGGGCCTTTTAGCTAGGGGTAAAATTTGGGAGGGTGTGAGGGTGTCTTCGTCGTTCTCCTGGAACTACTGACAGCTTAGCCTTTACGAGTCGTCTAAGTCGCGGTCCAGATCTAGGGGCGTGTAAGTTACTCTTTTTTCTTCTTTTTTTTTTTCTGAATATCACCGCCTAGTTCACTATTAGTAGGAACAAACTTCTTCCTTCGGAGTGGAAGTCGTGTAGGTGCTTCTTCAAAGAAAATATGGACGGCTCCCCTACCGCACACACCACTAGACGGTCATTAATTTCAACACTATTGCGCCGGTCGCCCCGAACCTGCGCCTTTTTGCCGCGTTCTAGGGGCCTTTTGTGGAGGGGAGAGGAAAATTGAGTCGACACTGGTTTTCTGCCATCTTTCTGCTTCCTTTTTCCAAGTGTTGGTGTTCGGCTTTCTGGTAAGTCGGAAGGGTTGGTGATACTTACATGGAGGGGAAGACACAAGCTTGCGGGAAACCCGGGAATAGCCCCTCCTACGGAGAGTGAAAAGGGGAATTATGTGTAAATCTCTAGGATAAGATAAATTGCCGTTGTTTAACAAAAAAAAAAAAAAAAGAAATGATCGTGTCTGGGATGATCTGAGTCCAGGTGTGTCTCAGTTTGACGTCCAATGTTTACCTGACGGGTGATAAAGTGGCTTGCCAGCAAAATTGCGCAGCCCTGAGAAATCTCCCCCCCCAAACCGCCCGTATATCAACGTATTCCATCTACCACCACCACTGTCACCCTACCCTCCAAGTGGCTCCTGTGGTTCTCAAGAGGGCGCGGGCCCTTTCGGGACTTGGGGAAAATTTTTCTTTAGGTGAAAATGGGAGGCGGTTTTACTAAGGAGCCCGGAGCTTGTAGACAAACCTCACATATTTCTCCCGCTGGCTTGCTGTCGCCACTTTCCGCGGTGGGGGCGCCCTCCTCTCCTAGCATCATGATCACGGGGAGAAAACAATACAGTAATTCTAGGTTGTGGCTTGGATAAACAACAGGTCAGGTAGTTCGACCGGTTGTTTCAGGGGAGAGCCCGAGAAGGTCCGGGCATCGGACCGTCGGCGATAGAGAGAGTGTGAAAATCTCGGTCAGCACAGGAAGCAAGCGAGCGGATATGCCGTCCAGTGCACTACCACGGAGCCACTCACCCTTCGGGTCGCTGGCCGAGGTTGACAATGCCGCTAATGTCAGCAAGAAACGCTGGTAGTAATTCCTCAGCTGGTTGTTTCTCCGGCTGCCCGGAGCCTAACTTTCCCCACTCTACTATTGGCTCACCGCAACCACCAACATCGGGGGGGCGTGTAAGTTGGACGTGGTATGCTTGTCTCGACGTCCGTTCTCTTCCGTGCCGTGGACATCCGGTGATGGTGTATGAGCAACACTGAGTGGATGCCACTATTTGTGGTCAGTTGGATGAAGGCAAAACGGACGCTCGTAACGACACCAGACGAAACACACGCATATGTACCTGCACAGCAAGCCTTCACAGGCAGCCAGAGCCAGCCACTCAGGCCCCGAGACATGTGTCTTTGGACCGAGCTGGTAGTGGGGTCATCCTCTTCTTCTCATTCTGCATGAGCTGACTGCTGCAAGTTGAGGGCCAACGGGATGAACACGAGAACCCTACCTGGACAACAGACGGTGACGGAGAGAGAGAGAGAGGGAGAGGCGGGTTGTTGAGTGATAAATCGTTCCTCTGAGGCGGAGTCAAGCGTCAAGCTCTTATTTCGCGCTTTTTCAGGGTTATTCCATAGTGAGTGGGACCTGGACACACCGGCAGTATGCAAGCCTGCATGCAGCGCTGAGTTGTGCTCTTTGACTAGAGAGAGAGAGAGAGAGAGAGAGAGAGAGCACATATAGCACCATTTAATGGGATTTTGTTGCTGAGGAGTGAGGGCTATAAGACTCTGATATAGCCCAGGACTCTTCAGCAGACACTGCAAACGGCTTAATTCAGTCCAGTACATACGAGCCTGTGCAGGCGCAACAGGAAAGCTGAACGGCTGAAATATGCAGTATTGGAAAAATTCAAAAGAAAAGAAAGAAAAATGGGAGTGGCTGTTATGTGAGCAAATGAGGGAGGCCGGGCAAGACAGATCGGGCTTCGTGCAGTTAGAAGGAAAAAAGACAGCGCATTCTATTCTATATTTAGTGAGCTTGTGTAAGTGCGGTCACAACATTGATACTCACTCTCATGATGTCAATTCTCATCCATCCCGAGGCCGGAGGCGGGACAACAACCACCACAAGGGAGGGCGGGGGGGCTGAAAAAGGATCTCCCAGGAGGGAGGAACCATATTTCCTGTCTTAACCTTCAACACGCAGATCAATCCTACACAACGGCAAGGCGGGGGCCACAGTGCAATACGACAGTCAACAAATAACGAACGGGTATTAATGGATACACACTATACAGCTACCGTGGCCGGCCCAGAAAGATTAGATTTCCATCAAGGAGTGCGGAAGATCGTCAACGTCACCCTCGTTTGAGCAGGAACCATATCTATATACTAGATATATATATAGATATATATATATATTCCCTCCCTGGCCGTATGTTAGTTTGGCCTTACACGGGCATTAACTACAGTACAGAGAATATACTGTACAGTTCGGCTAGTGTGTGGAGTTTTCGGTCGGCGAAAGGGCAAAAGAAAGCCGTCCCTCCAACTAACAGTGACGGGCGGAAACCGGTATTTGACGGCCCTGACTTACCTGACAGCGGGAAAAGCAGTTCATCCACGGTCTAGCTAACTTTCTTACCGTACCGTTTAGCCAGAGAGAGCTTGCAGGCAGTGTAAGTTGGGTAAAGGACAGAGGAAGAAAAGAAATACACATGTGTAAAATATAGATATATATATATATATATATATATATATAATATAGAAAATAAAATATTTGAAAAAAGCAAACTTCGCGATTACGACCCGTGCCTGTGAAGCATTCCAGACACGAGAACCATGTGAGAAAACCCGGCCATTGCCAGGTGCATACCGCATTTGTCCAAGTACCGAGACTTAATGGGGGTAGCATTGAACCAGACAGAGACTTTCATCTCATGCCTGCTGCATAGACGGCACATTCGCTATCACCACCTTCGATCATGAATGGCTAGGGTTAGGGTACAGCCATATCTCGATCGTCGTCGCTCGTTAACTGGAAGGAGCCAACGCTTCATCGCTCCTCCTTCTCGAGTATCAAGAACAAGGCCCGCAGTTACTCAATCCTGTAGCCCTCGCTGACAAACAAACGCACAAAGGTGAAATCGACCAGACAGGATCCAATATTGAAAACTTCCTCCCATCATCATCATCATCATCATCATTATCATCATCATCATTATCATCATCATCAAACTTCGTAAACCCGCGCGCGGCACGGAATTGCTTCCCAATTTCCACGGCGCTTTCCCTTTTTTTCTGTGCACACCTGAAGTCGAGCTAATCCCAAGCGAAGCCATTATTTTAATGAGATGAGCAAACAGAAACTGCATTGCGATCAGTGCTCGCTCTTTTCCAATACTTTCGAGGCCAGGGTGGCAACAACAGTGCTGTCAGGCGCCAAGGTTTGTTTGTGTGTGTGTGTGTGTGTGTGAGTGTGTCCCCCCAAGAATCTCCATCCCCAGATCACCACCACACCACCCCTTTTCCCGTTGTTGTTGCTAAAAACAAGTTGGTGTGGTGTGGCGGGTTGTGCGCCGGAGTCTGTGCTTTTGGTTCCTGGCCAATTTTAATCCAAAGTGAGAGAGAGGAAATTCGGGCTAAATGGTGTACCTGGAACGCGCGATTGGGCAGCCAAATGGACCGTGTTTTTCTCCCAATTGATTGCCACAGGATTTATTTCCCCCCCTCTTTGTGGGCGACACCCAAGCGCAGAATGCTGGCTGGCCTTCAGTTGATGTCCGGGCTGAGCAAGGAAGAGCGCCACAATCACCCCCCCTTCCGCTGATACAGGTCAAACCGCCTGGACTACACTGACAGCACACCTTCGGGGCATAATCGCAGCACAGTAGGATGCCTGACCTAAACCTGAAGCTGGCCAAAGCACAATGACGAACGACGGCCACAGTTGTTCATCCACGGCGCGCGCGACCGGACAAGGAACACGCAACGAGAGCGAGAAAAAGACGATAAAAACACCATTGAAAGCTACCTCGTTTAGCTCATCACAGGATCGGTGTCTGAGCGGTGGCTTGAGAGAGTCTCGTGTGAGAAAAAAAACGTGAGGAGGGCCCTGGCGGCGTTTGGTGGTTTTCTTTGTCTCTGATGCTGTGTCCCCCTCCATCGATTCTAACGCCTTTTGCTCCTGTCCAAAACCTCGTTCTCTGGGCCTTCTAGATTGACGCTTTGCTACTCTGGGCTGTTTGTTGGCAAATCCGGTCGTCTGGTTTGCTGCTGTGTCCCACAAAACGCCAACAGCCTCAGCAAGCCACCACAACGCACAAATCAAAAAGCACGCTCTGCATACATGCAATATCACCGTCGTGATATAGCCGCTGCGCATTTCAGCGCATGCCGCCTCCAAAAAAGAAACACCCCCCCCAACACCATGGCTTGAAGGGCTTGGTGGCATCCGTTCCCCAGCCTTCGTGATACCGCGGGAAGGCGACAATGCAGAAATACGAGCCGTCTTGACTAGAGCTTGCTCCATACCAACCTCAGTGACCTGTTCATCTCATGACTCAGCTTGCCGACGTTGGGCCGTGATGCCAATATCTTGGGTTGTTTCTCTTCTGTGCCGCCGGTGCGGCTTCCTGTGGCTCTCTCTCGTGGCCCGCTCTTTTCACGCATTGTCTTTGCTGTGGATGCCAACAAACATTTTGAGGGTCCGTAAACGAACTAACCGGCTAACATCACAGGTCCGCTTATGAATGACGGCGCCAAGGTTTCTCTGCCGACTCCGAGAAATTCTGTTTCTAGAAGCCGGAAGATTTTCACGCCTACAGTACTACAGTACAGTACTGTACTGTACAGTAGATACACGGGAGGGACGATCAGCAAATCTGTCGATTATTGTGGCATCCGGCATACTGACACATTCCCACGCTTCCAAGCACACACCAAATCAACCCACCAGGCCAGCCTCACCCCTTATCCCCGCAAAGTCTCTCTGGGTTTTTGCTTCCCCTGCAGCCCCCAATCCTGATTGGGAAAGGCTGGCGTTTGACGTTGAAAAATCTTACCACATCGAGAAATTTGGTCCGATGGTTCCAAATCCACACACCACCCAGCTGAACATGCAGGAAGACAGAGTGCCCACGACAGCCGGGCAGCGTGGTTTGATTTAATGTGAGTGAAAATTGAGAAAGAAGCCTCGTTTAACTTTAAGTCCTTTGCAAACCGCTTCCTGATCATTCTATGCCAGTACCCAATACCTTTCCCCTGCCTTGTTATTTTTGGGCTTTGATCTAAACCGCTGCCGTGATTAAAGGACTGGTCAACTTCAGGCTTGGACTAATGTGTGATGACCGACCTGATACTTTCTGCGTTAGCTGGAATGCATTCCCATCTACGCAGCTTTGCTTAGTCCTATCGTTCATTCCGATGCTCTGGCTGGTCGTCGCTAGTGCGTTGAACAACTCACTATGCCGCGGAGGCTGCCTGCCTGTATGAGAGACGGATTCCTCGGTATTCTCCAGAAGCGCGCTGAACTGCTGCACGATTGATTGCACACACCCTATATCATAGAGAAACATTTTTTTCTAATGCAAGACAGCCTCACCGTCTTTGAGGTGATGCGGATACGAGTTCTCTGCATCGACAGCTGACTTCTGGTGCTTTGTTGGCAGTTTCTCAACCACTAACTCGTCACACGTTGGGCAGTTGCTGGGAATAGGGTCATAGGGCATAGCCCGAGCGGACTTTGTTTCAAACTCGGAAAAGTGAGGGTTTTCTCCCTCGACTAGCTTGCGATGTTTCCCACATCCACTTGTCAGTCGAAATTGTCCGGGGTTGTCAGGTAGCCAGCCACTCAGCCAGCCACCACCTCACGATCACGCCGGGGATGCGGACGAACACCCGACCTCACTTTTCTATCCACATGTGAACAAGAGTCTCTCCGCCTGGAGGTGAGAGATATTCTGAGCAATGAACGTGCAGGAAGTGAGAAAGTGATCCGCCTGAACGACGATACTCTGCCAAAGAGCTCGCATCGGCTGCTCCATGTGGTTCTGACACTGGAACTGGGTGGAATGTGGACTTGAACTAGTCCGGAAAATTTGAGTGTTACCGCGCACTTGCTTTTCCACTGGTGCCCAGTCATCCCCCTTTCATTTTTCTTTTTGCGGGGGAACTGTCTGCCTCTTCCTTGGGCTGGACTGAAGGCCTCGTCGGTCCAACAACTGGTGCTCCAATTCCAGGGATAGCGGATTGCCAGCAGACGTTGGACCTCAAGTTCGAAAGCCTCCCTGCCGGAGGATTTTGTCTTTGAGCCCATCCCTTTTTTTCTCTCTCGGATCAGGGACTCATGGGCAATTGTCTTCGATTGGCGATGTGCTGAGGCTCACAGGGTGCGGTGTGGCCGGTTTCTTTTGCCCTCGTGGTGGCCTTGCGAACCATCCCTTTGACACTCCCTCCACCACTGGATAGCGCCACCAAGGGCTTCCACCCAGCGTGACTTTTACTCAGAGCGGTAAACATCATGTAATGAGCAGATCGAGCAAGGCTGCGCATGTTCGGCGACCATGGCATCGAGCCCTTGGGGTAAGCCACATTCACCGGAATCACAGTAGTGTCAGAAGCCGCCTCCATTTACGTTCTGGACGGGGCATCGAGAGCGCGAGTGTCGGTGGGAGTTGTGAAGTGCAGTTTCGTCTGGCAGCCACTCCGTTGTTCTCCACCAACTTCTCAATATAGCGGTGTGGTGAACACCAGCCACCGTTGCTGGGTTGTTGTTGATGGGAACCTGCCGACCGAGAAGAGCTTTCTCCGGTTGATTGGGCGGAGGTACCGGGGCCGGACGACTTAAATTGGATAAGGGCCATGTCAGCGGCCCTACTACAATCTGGACGAAGTCGACAGACTGAATTTGTTGCTGTTGCTGATTATGCTGTGCGTGGAGGTTTTGACAGCCCGCCGCCGCGCAACAAGTGTTGTGTATCCCGAGCCACGGTGGATTGCGAGGAGCGCAAAAAACCAACGAGTCGGTCGAGGTTTTGGCTGCGTGTCTGAACACTAGGGTCTCCGGTGTTGTGTTGTGTTGATGTCCTGAGGGATATTGAATGAACCGAGGCTTCCTTTGTGGGACCGGTTCGTCAGAGTCCATCGTGCCACTTTCCACAAAGGCGTCCTGCACCCCTTGTCCCACACCAGTTTTCTCTTATTCCCTCAACAGCACACCAGATCCAAGACGAGGTGTGAGCTATATCCCGTATGTGCATTGTCTAGACCGACTTTTCAGCTCAGCTCGCAGCGGCTGAGACACCAGTGTGATTGTTCACGTTATTCTATGCGCCACGCTGTGCGATGATCAGGGACAGCAGTCGATATGCGGGACGGGACTCGGATGAATTAATTATTATTATAATTTGGGACAGTGTTCTCGACCACACATTGGTAGATTACCTCGACAAATAGGGTATGTTCAAGAAGCCCTTTCCTCCAAATATCCGAGACACACCCACAGGAAACATACCAGAAAAAACTAATGTCAAAGTTAGAAGAAGAAAGCAGACAAGACAGTTTCCTAAGCGTCAACACTGCTTGCCCATGCTGAAGCATTAGCCACTCTCCATGTCCAGGCTTAGACAAAGAGAGCCACGAGCAGGGCAACGGCAACACCCATAGCCGAGCCCTCGAGAGTGGCCGCGGCACCGGGGATCAGAGTCGGTCCGGCGGGACCGGTGGTGGTGGCGGATGCGGGGGCCTTGGACGAGGCGGTGGTGGACTCGGAGGTGACCGAGGTGATAAGAGTCGACTTTCCGGTGGGGGTCGGCTCGGAGGGAGCATCGGTGGTGGTGGTCGTGGTGCACGGCTCGGTGGTGGTCACGGTGGTGGTCGCCGTGATGGTGGTGTCAGCGGGCGGAGCGCTGGAGGAGGACGAAGACGAGGAGGAGGACGATGCAGTGGCGGTGGTCGAAGCCGGGGGAGGGGTGGACGATGACGACGAGTCAGTGGAGGCAGAAGAGGAGGAGGAGGAGGAGGAGGAGGCAGAGGAAGTGCTGGTGGTGGTGGCGGGAGGGGGAGGAGTCGAAGTGGACGAAGAAGACGAAGACGAAGACGACGACTCGGAGGTCGTGGTGGTTGTGGTTTCCGGGTCTTCGGGGGTGCGGGTGGGCGACGGGGACTCGGAGGTCGAAGAGGACGACGACGTGGTGCTGGTGGTCGAGGCCACGGTGGTGGTGGTCACCGGGGTGGTCACGGCCTTACAGATGGCGTTGATCTCAGTGAGGACCGGGACTGTGAGACGGGGGGCATGTTAGTACCGGGAGTCTGGAGTGTTCCGGCTCTTGGGCATGTGTGGATGGGACTTGGGAAGGGCAGAGCTTCGAGAGAGCATCATGAGACCATCGGCTCATGGCCATTGCTGGCCTTGTATGGTGTCTATGTGCCGACCCCGCTGCCTAGGCCGGGGCCTGCACGACCGGACTCGGTTCTGAGGAGGCCCGGTATGGACATGAGCCCAGCAACTACCTCATATGGCCCGGCCCATGACGTATCCAGGGACACCGGCCAAAGACAAGGATGCAGGAGAGAAGGGAAGAAAAACCTACGGGTATTGAACGGTCCGCCGCAGGCAGTGCGGAAGCAGTCCACAGCGGCGGCCTCGATGGGGGTACGGTTGCTAGTCACGCAGTAGCACGCCCAGTCGCCGACGGCGCACGGCGAGACCGACTCGATGACGTTGTCAATGCAGACCTGGGCCTGGCCGCCGCATGCGCCGACGGTCTGGGCGCGGGCGGAGGCGGCGAGCAGGGTGGCCGAGACGGCCAGCAGGACGGAGGCAGCAGACTTCATGGTTGGGGCTTTTCTTCGTCTCTTGGAACGAGTGTGTGAAAAAGAAAAACAAAACGGCGAAGACAAAGGTACTCTCAAAAACACGAACAGGAACGCAGAGAAAGCGAATGAGGCAGGAAACACAGGGACAAGGCAGAACAAATGCACGAGGGGGAGCCAAACGAGTGAAGCTTGAGAAACAGAGAGACTTGACTGAAGAAAGCTGGGGGCGAGGGTGAGGAGAGAGAAGAAAAGAAAGAGAGGAGGAAGAAGACAGGAGGAGAAGAGGAGAAGGTGAGGGGGGAAGTCGGAGAAGAAAGAGAGGACCTGCAGAAGTGTCAAGCGCGTCGATATTAGCCACGGGCTGGGCAGGATCTTATCAATCAGTTGATGTGATGGGAAGGGCTAGGGAAGGCCGGCCGGCATTGCCGGGGTCGCGACTCGTACGCACGCACATCGCGAATGAGACGGGTGATTCTACCATCTCTCTGTCTCATGCTCCCCTGTACGAGATGCAATTTCACGGGCTGGCGCCTGGTGCCGTGTGGGATGGGGTTATATTACGCGATGAGACCAGAAGAGAAGAAGAAAAGGGGTCTCTTCTTCTGGTGGTTCTCGTCACATGTATTTCGGTTTTCAGCTTCTCAACCCTCGCTTGCCTGACCCCACATGGAAGGACAAAAGCCGCATCTCGGGGGCAGGCATGAGCGGTGAGAAAGGCCCTCATCCGTTATCAATCTGCGAATGACCGGGGAGAGAGGGAGGCAGAGTGTGACTACGAGTCTAACAGGCACCACCACAGACCGAAATGTGCATGCTGCGTGCTGCCATGCCGTTATGTGCGGTACGACTCTCTATGATGGCATCGGCAGTTGAATTTCCGAAACCGGGGTCGTCGTCTATACCTCAATGCTCAGCAGTTATGATCAGAGAGAGAGAGAGAGAGAACAGACGACGGATCAAAAGATTTTCTTTCTTTTCCCAGGCTCTCTTCTCTTGTCTGTTCGGCTGTCGGGGTGTAACCTTGATGGGGACACACGCACACATCCACGCACACTCTCTGTTTTGACCCCGGATGGACCTGGCTTGCTTGTCACTAGGCCGTTACTTTTCGAACTTCCGACACGTCGTCCACTTCCGAAGATGCAGGGCCATCTCTCATTTCTCTCATTTCTCGTCGTTCGAATCTACGCCGGCGAGGAGACAGCTCTTCCGACTAATTCCTCGTTCGGAGAAAACGAGCATTCCCTTACCCGAAGCGTCCAGCACATGCATACCTGGACTGACAGAAACGGCGCCAATGCATCGCTCTCGACCAGGGTGGTGATCTCGAAGAGAGAGAAAAGACCCCGACCCGTCGCTTCGGCCGATGTCTACCAGAACACACCTCCTGTCTCTCCCCCGTGGCTCCGATGCCGGAGGGCACCGTGGCACAAGTCAAACAGCTGGCCCTGCATGACCTCCTCGCTTCTTCTTTTTACGTAAGTGGTCGGCCCTCGTCACATTTCGTCCCCCCGTCCGCGGTTGGAGGCAGGTAGCGAGGCAAGTGGCAGGCCGGACACGGCGGACAGACAGAGTTTGTGTGGGAAGTCTGAAGTCGACAGCAAAGCTGATATCCCTTCACTTAGCTCACACACTTACTCCCTCTGCCTCTGCAATCTCGGCCCACCATCGACACTAGGGACCAGCCGCTAAAACCACACGCTACAAAGAGGAAGCTAAAATAAGAGTGAGGGAACGAGAAGGGGGAGGAGGAGGAGGAGGGGAAACTTTGGCCCGAGATGAGAGTGTCCACGCACAACTACTTCGGTTAGAGCAGAACAACAACGGGACGGGACATTACGGCTTAGTGTTCCGGGCCGTGGAGCTCGGAGATCAGGTGCACAGCTTTCGGGAGGGGCGAAGGAAGGATGCACACACGCACTGGCACAGCTCTGGGTACCTTTCCTTGAAGAGGCTGTCGTAAGGTTGACCTGTCAAGTTCGTGGCAAGCTTGGGCTGTGGCTGGCAGCTTATAAATTGGCTGTGACTGTGACCTGTACATATGTACTCTCCGGGTCTCTTTACGACTTCTCAACACAGCTTTCACATATCCCCAGCCAAATTGCTCCCCAGAGAAGAACTCACTGGGAGGCTCCACGGCCGGCCCCTGAGTTATCTGCTCTTTGAACGAGGAAACAAAAGAGCCCGCGGCCCCGGCATTCTCCGGCACCGCGAACAGCTCGGAAATCCGCATGTCTGCCCTGGCCCTGGCTCTGCACAAGCGAGGCCAAATCACATAGGGTAGCATCGGGGGCAACAAATGAGGGGAAAAGAGAAAAAGAAAAAAAAAACCATAGCTAAAATAGCACCTGCTAAAAAAGCAGGGGACCAGGAGTGCAAGACTGAAAAGTTTGCACGTATATCGACGAGAAGTTACATTATATCAACTTCACTGTTTTGGTGCCTGAGATTCGAGTTGCCGCTGCTACATACATACGAGCACTCAGGCCATATCCCACCTTGACGCTTTATCCCCCTTCTTCCTCAGTTTTATAACAACATCTACTTCTCAGGTTGCGTTCCCGGACTTTCCGAAGTCACACCGCCAAAAGCCTCGCTTCCTCTTTTGCCTCTTCCTAATTTAAATAGGGCTTGGCGCGTCCCGCGTTAAAATAACAGGAGTGTCATACACACGTAATGGGAAAAAAATGCAGAGCCACCCCGGACCAAGCTCCGAAACGAAAGCCTGCATACACACCAGCGGGAAGCAGGAGGTAGAAAAGAACACAGAGAGAAGAAGAAGAAGAAGAAAACACCCCGTACTCCTTCTGGGCTAGCTTCGTTCGGTTCTCCAGCTGGGTAATTTGAAAAAAAAAGAAAAAAAAAAGAAAAAGTTGCACCGGGGTGGGTTGGTGGTGTGGAACGGAAGATCGGGGAAGCGCCGGGTTGCAGGACCCCACTTTTAAAAATACTTATCTGATGATCTGATAAGATTAAGAGGCCGTGAAATTATCGCCAAAAGAAGCCCGCCCGCAACTTTGGGACACTTGTGATGCGCCCGAGAGAAGCTTCTTGCACGGTGAGTAACCCTGCGCCGCGGGGGTCCGTCCTCGGACTTTTTGGGAATGTTGAGACTTTGATCAGAGTGTCTGTACTTCCTATGTTTGAAATTCTTTTTTTTTTTTTTGGCTTTGATTGAAATCTCGGCTTCACCCGTTCGACGTGCCTGTATATCTCGGTGTTCTGCCCTGTGGGCATCTCGACAGGTCTATCATGATATAGGAAGATCACTCCCTCATACCTCGCCCTGCAGACCGTGAACTCATGCCTTGGGAATCAAAGTTCCCTCCCAGCCACCCCTCTTTTGGGGGGGTTTTTTTCCCTCACTCCCAATCGCATCCTGGGATGATTCTGTATGTCCAGTACGACGACACCCGGGCAACAGAGACAAGAGAGCGCCAAGGTCACATTCACTCATTTGCTTGTTTCTCTCTTTGTTCTCCGCCCTCTCTCCTGACATGCAGAAAAAAGCGCAGAGACTAGATCCAGAAAAACCACACACGCGTGCATGAAGACTTTTTTTTTTTCAAATCTTGCTCTCAGCTCTATCTCCGACCGTCCCTCCTCCCGGTCGCGGCGTCCTTCTGAGGGGCACCTGCGCGGTGTTGGGCTTTCTTTCGTTCGGTCTTTTTTTTTCTGGGTCTGTTTCTTCATTGGAGCCCTCTTGATGCTCGGCTGGATGAAGATCTGCAACGATGACGACCGGAGTGGGCGAGAGACGACGGCGTGAAGGATGTCAAAGAGGGGAAGAATGTCTGTAGAAGTGTAGTCGAAAGAAACGGCACGAGATGCTGGCCTGCGGTGTAGAGGGAACATCTATAAAAGGGAGACATGAACCTCGTCTTCTCGAGGCTACGATGCTACCGTCTCTCTCTCTCTCTCTCTCCATCACCTCACAGGATCCATCCCCATCATCTAAACGCCTCTTTTCCACCAATCCTCCTTCAAGCTGTTGACTTTGTTCTTCTTCTGTCCACAGAGACACAGTCCATCATGAAGGCCTCTTCCGTCCTCGCTGGTGCCGTCATGGCCGCCGCCTCGCTCGTCAAGGCCCAGGATCCCGTCGATCCGCCCGTCTGCGCGGTAAGTCCTCACACACGCCCCCTCACAGTGGCCGTGCAGCAGGAGAGACGACAGTGACTGCCGCTGAGACGAACCGAGAGCGCCGTGTCTCTTGTTCTAACGCCCCGCACAGATCGTCTGCTTCCAGTACGTCATCACGGTGGCCCCGCCGCTGACCTGCACCGAGGTCGACATGTTCCACTGCTTCTGCCGCAGCGAGAGCATGATCGAGCTGTACGAGCAGTGCATCCCCTTCGCCTGCGTCTCCGACTCCGACAAGGCCGATGCCATGTCCTACGGCCTGGACTACTGCGCAGGTGAGTTGTCGTCCCCCCCTCTCTTCTGCCGCGACGGTGTCCTTGCTGACCCCGTCTCATTTGCACAGGCATCGGCATCCCCGCTCCCACCGAGCCGTAGATTCAGCCACTAAAGCAGTATCCGTGAACAACGGGAAACGAGATGACGAGTTTTTATGAAGTGAGAAACGAAGGGGGACGGGATTTCGTGTGTGTGGCAGCCGGCGGGAGACGTACCTGAGTTCCTTCTCGGAGAATAGGACCATTGCCCTCTCCAAGGGGATGGTGGATAAGCAATCAAATCATCCTGCCACCATCTATTATCCTGTCAACTGCGTAGAGTGAAGTGTCGTAGAGTTGCATTTCCCGTGTGATTATGCACTTAACCGAGAGCACCTCAGAACCGGTACTTCGTTACATGCATGATACTTGCCTGCCAACCCGTTTGGCCAATATAGACTAGGCAAGAAAGGCACAGACAAAACAGGGCAACAGCAAGAACTCGCTCAGTCGGTGTGCATCCCCGGTTGCACCTTCCAGCCTGGGTTACCTGATCAGGTGTTGCTGTTGGTGGGAAGCCGCGACTCTCCCGCTCTTTCCTCCATGCCCGTGATATGTGATTCGTTTGCGTATCGAGAACCCCTTCACTCAGATTAAGTCATCACATTCCGCTTTATATATCATGTAAGCGAGATTTTTATCTATCTTTAAACGCCGTGAGAGATGATTCGTCTGATCTCCTGCTTCCCATTACTACCTACCTATGTACCTGACTATGCTATCTCTCGCTATCGGTGCCGCTGGTTTTGCTATCTTATCTGATCGATCACATCTGCACATCCGTCACCATCCACATACTGGACCACTTCCACCCTTCAACGAGGCGAACACAAACCCCGGATTTTCAGATTCCCCTCACCACCCAGGGTGCATGAGACGGCTTCAGAATGAGAGAAGAAACTATGTTCAGTATGATACCAAAGCAGAAAAAGAGAAGGCCGGAAAGAACAGCTTCTAGGAAAACAAAAACGAGTCTTATGCAGATGACGAAAGAGTCAGAAAGCAGAAACGCAGGAAACAAGCAAGTAAAAATTAAAAAAAAGGAAAGAAAAAAAAAGATTCCTGGATTCCCATTTCCGTCGGCCATGGAACAAAAAGAAAAGAAAAAAACTGCACACCCATTCCTTCTTCTCTCCTTCTGCCTCTCTTTTTCTTCCTTGACTTCGTCTCTGGCGTGAAAAGCGTAATCCCATGAGATTTCATACCCGGTCCCGGAGACAAACCATTAAAAAAAGAAAAAGAAAAAGAAGGCGTTAGCAACCCAAGTAACTCACTCCTCCGCATCCTCTCTCGTCGCCCGTACTTTAAAAAAACCATCTCCCCCCCTCTCTTGCCAACGAGAAAAGAAAGCAGAAGTCGCAAAAAATAAGATGTGCTTCCGGCGCTGTTTGAACAGAGTAAAAAGAAAATTCAGGTCCTCTCAAAGAAGACATGTGTAACATTGATGGGTAAACGAAAATAACGGCTTTCTCCAATGCGCTTCCCATTCTTCTGGCCCTTCCCTTCAGATAAAAAAGTAATTATGAACAAAAGGGGGAGCGAAAAAAAAAAACCCCCCCGCAAAAAGAGAAACGACACATACAGACTAACTACCTAGCTGGTATGTTCCATGAATTTTTTATCTTTTACTCCGGGCGCTGCGACTGGCGGAACTTGGGCACGTATTTGCCCGGCGCTCCCGAAGCCCGCAGAGACTCGGCCGGGGCGGCAGCCGGAGCCGGCGATCCCGAACGCGCAGCCTTGTCCTCGGCAGGGGGGCCGCGGATCGGCCCTCGGCCGCTGGGAACACGGCCCTGGGGAGGGAGGTCGCCGCTCGAAGGCTTGGCCTCCTTGTCGCGCCAGCTGGCACCGCTGGTCTTTCCTCCCGTCAGGTTCAACCGAGGAGCAGTGCGCACCGGCTCAGCCTGGTCACGCGGCTCCCGCGGCTCCCGCGGCTCCCGAGACTCGCGAGGCTCGCGGGTCTCGCGAGAATCACGGGAATCGCGCTCGGGGAGAGGGCCGCCACGGCGGAAATCGCGCGGTACGTCACGCGACGGGCGGTCGCGGGAATCTGTGCGATCCATCGCAACACCGTCACGGGGCAGGAATCTCCGCTCCGAAGGCGCCGGGGCGCTCGAGGGGGGAGCTGCCGAGGTTCCAGAGGCACCCGCCGCAGTTTCCTTCGCGGCCTGGCGTGAGCGCCAGTTGGTGGCTCCAGGAATGTTGAGGGGCTTGCGCTCCGACGGCGCGTCGGAAGCGACAGCCGCTGCCACAGGGGCGGCACGCTCGGGGACAGTCTCGGCCAGCTTGGCAGCCTTGCGGCGCGCAAGCGCCTCCTCCTCTCTCCGCGCCTGCTGCGCGGCTCTCTCCTGCATCTCCTCACGCTCCTTGAGACGCTGCTCACGCAGACGCGCCATCTCAGCGCGCTCCGCCTCCTCGCGGCGACGCTGCTCCTCGGCCTCACGAGCCGCCCGCTCCTCGGCTTCGCGGATGGCCCGCTCCTTCTCCTCTCGCTCCCGCTTCTCGCGCAGCTTGCGCTCGCGGAACTCCTTCTTGCGGAGGCTGATCTGCTTCTCGAGCTCCCGCTCGGCGTCCCGGCGACGCTTCTCAAACTCATCACGGCGGCGCTCGTGTAGCGACGACCGAAATTCCTCGTAGAACGGCATAAGTCTGCTGAGGCGGTTCTTGAGCTCGACGCTGGCCAGGTGCTTAGCCTTGGACTCGGTAAGGATCTGCTCCTTGACGGCCTCGAAGATCTTCTCATCATGCTCAATCTGTTTCTTGTAGTCCTCCGCCAGCTTCTTCACTTCCTCCTTCCGGTAGGCACGCTCAAGATGATCAATGCGCTTTCCAGTGATCCGAAGCTTCTCATTGATATCGTTCTTCTCACGCTCGAGCTGAGCAAGCTTGATGCGGCGGATATCGGAGCTGTCGAGGTTGTCGAGATTATCCATGTCAATTTCCACGGCATTAGGACCAAGCTTCAGATCAGCAATCTGCTTCATTAGCTCCTCCTTGCGGACACGATCACGCTCAACCTTGACGCGACGCTCCTCGCGCTCGCGCTGCTCAGCAGCCAAGCGGCGGTTCTCCGCCTCCTGGATCTGTTGCTCGAGCAGGCGCTTCTGCTTGGCATTCTCTCTCTCCTTCTGGGCCTGCTGCTCCGAAGCCTCCTCCTTGCGCTTCTTGATTATGTCGCGCCGGGCAAGAATGCTGCGGTGCTCAGCATCGGCACCCTCCTTAGCACGTTGCAAGGCCTGCTCGCGAGCCACAACGCGGGCCTGGTTGAACGAGGTGTCGATGTAGTAGCATGTAGTGTAGAGAGACTTGGTAAGGCGCATGAGTTGGGAGCGGATGATGTCGGAGGGGGTGTTTTGCAGGCGCTGGATGCTTCCAGACTCGCTCTCGGCAGAGCCAGCGGCAGAGCCGGAGTGCACGGCCTTGGCCGACGAGAAAACGTCATTGTCGAAGCTGAGAACGCCAGTGGCATGGTTCATGCGCACCGCCAGATCGCCCTTCTTGTTGCCGTTCATGATGAACTTCTCAATGGTGGCCTGGGTCACCTGGTACGGCTCAGGGAAGTTGGCCATGTTCTGCACAAACTCCAGGTCAACGGTATCGTAGACCTGCGAGAGCTGCTGGAACAGGCGAGTCAGGATGACCTGCTGCAGAGGCATAATGTACTTCTCCATCTCGGAATCGGCACCGATCTTGACCAGGATAGGAGAAATCTTGCGGCAAATCGACAGAGGGTGGAAGTCAACTTCCAGGATGTTGTACAGATCGCGGATCTCGGGGCGCGCGCGCTTCAGGAGGGACTTCGACAGAGCATCACGGAAAAGGCCGGCACGCGTGGGAGCCTGGTTCATGCTAAGAAGGTGGGTCAGGCGCGAGTTCTTGTTCTTCTTGGCCTCGTCAAAGTCAACCATGGCACCGCGCGATCTCGAGGTGCTGATGACAGGAATGGCAAGGGCCGAGAGGAGAACAAACGACGCGGCACGCTGGATGTCGGCCTCGCCAACGGGCGGGTTGTCGGCCTTCTTGCCTTGCCCCGAGGCGACGAGCATGGACGACTGGCGCAGGAGAGTGTAGTACCGGGACCAGGCGGCAGCGTGAAAGAGGTAGTTCTCTCCCACAAGGAAGATGCGAGTGAGCTTCTCGTAGTAGTTGGCCATCATGATGTTCTTCGGGGGCCGCTTGCTGAGGCTGAGGAGGTGGTGGGTATCCTCAACACTGCGGAAGGCTTCCTGCCACAGCTCGAGTTCGACAGCAACGTTAAGCTGCTGGAAGCGGGTCTCCAGATGACGCTGAAGAGTCTCTGGCTCGTTCAGGTTGATGGCGTGCATCTGCTGGGCATATTTGGTGGCAGTCACCACGTGGTTGCGGAGGAGGTCGCAGAGTCTGCGGAACTCGGTCTTGCGGGTGTACTTCAAGCAGAAATCGAAAGCCTGCATGGCGGTGGCCTGGTACAGAAGCTCAAGGCGGGCATTGTTGCGGAGGATGTCGAGAACGGTGCGGTAAGCCTCCCACAGGAACTTCAGCCACGGGGTGACAATGGCACGATCGGTACGATCGCGGGACTGCTCGCCGGAGACAGTGGCCAGGAGGATAGACTCGGGAGTCTCGGTCGCCTCCAGATCATCAATGCTGGAAGGAGCGGTGGCATCGAGGGTGGACTGGATCTCGCCAGCCTTTTGCTGGGCGGCAACGACCTTCTCGATGGCAAGTTCGATAAATTTTTTCAAGACTAACTATATTTAAGGAAGGCAGAGACATAAGTCAGTATATAAGTTTATCATCATAGCAAATGAGTCGGCGGCCTGGCCTGGGGAAGTGGTTTATATATAAACGCAACCCCTGTTATCAGTCTCAAAAAAAAAAAAAGGAAACGAACCTCGATGGTGGCGATGTTGGAGTTCTGGGAGATGTTTTTGTATTGGTAAAGGGCCTCCTTGGCCAGCTTTCCCTTCTTCTGCTCGACCGAAAGCTCGACGAGCAGGAGCATCACCGGCTCCAGAGAGGCGATGGGGACGTTTCGCGACCGCTTCGATGTGGCATGGTCGTGGAGGAGAGTAAGGGCGGCGGGAACCTGGTTGACGCCGATGAGTTCATGGGCGCGCTTCAGCACGTTCTCCGGCTTTTGGTGGGGAGGAGGAGGCTGTATGTAGTGAAATCGGAGATACGGTTAGCATGCATAAATACGTATAGACGAAAGAGCGGCGGGGGGTAGAGCGGTGACGAGATAGGCAATGAAGTTGTCCAACGTCACGTCAAGAGACTCCAAAGACCCAGGCAAAGGTGCCCAAGTCAGGAGACGCCAGCAGTGACGGCCACGGAAATTTGACCACGATTGTGAACAGGTGGTGATAGCCGAAGGGGTGAAGCCAAGCTTACCATGATGGGCAACCTCCTCTCTGAGGATTTGGATCGGATAAGACGATATCAGTTGACGTGGTGATAGACAGAAAAATGATCGGTGAGACGAAATATCGGCAAACAGATTCGGACACACGGCGGCGAAGTGGTGATATCCGAAAGGTGAGGATGGGAAGAAAATAAGAAGGCGGTTGAGATGTGAATCTGCCGTCCTCGTTATGGTTGGAGGGTTTTGAAGAGGGAGAAAATAAAACTGGGGAGGGGGGGAAAGATGATGTGAAACCAAAAAAATCGGTATGAGGATAATTTTTTTCGAATTTGCTTAGTTGTGTGGGCATATTTGCCTTTTTGCCCCAGTACTGAGGGGCATTCAAACACATTGTGCGCTTCCCTTCCCATACAAATGGCTGAGTCACCTGATCCAGAGCGCCTGGGACCCAATGTGGCATCACGTGCTGGTACTCACGTGACTTATGAGAAATCCCACCCTTGTCTGGATATTCTCCAGCTATTAGCCGAGGAGGGTTTGCCTGGGCGTTTTCGGCAATATGCAGCGAAAATTATCCCGTCGCTTTTTGCTTACTGACGGTGCACAAATTGATGTTTCAAAAGACGGGCCAGAAGTTTAAATGGAATGTCGACGATTACGGGCCCTGGTATAGTGGATGGCCTGTGATATCTTCGGCTTCTGAGGTCTCTCGGTGGGTTAAGGATGCTTCCTGGTTCACTCTGATACACACGCCTCAATGCCTGCCTACCTGCCACCAGACATTTCACTCACATACCAGAACCTCCGGGTCTGGTTCCAGATTTCGGGTTACATAGGGGGTGACCTGATATCGGGAATGTTGACACTGGTTACACTACTGACCACCTCGAAGACCGTGCCGTCCTCAACAACCCGGCTCGCCGGCCACGAGAAGGCCGCCACGTAACCGCTTGCATCGGGGGTTGGGGCCAGACAAAGGTCTGGGTCGGTCGTGACGTCTATCCTTGCTTTGAACTTGAACGGGCTCCGGCGGAGGTATCTCATATAGTGCCGGGGTCAGACATAACATGTTTCTCGCAGTATCGAGGATATGTTCGTCGCCAAGCAGTAGCTTCCTCAGACGATCGTGTATCTGCTCACTCCAATAATTTGTAAGAACATTGTAGAGCTTGTCGTTTAGTAGTTCGCGAGTGGATTCTTTGACTAGAGAAAACAGAATGTGGCAGCCTTGCGCGGGAACTTGGCCGGTGACAACACAGCGGCGGTTGTCCCGTACCAGAGCCTCCTCGTTAGCACTGGTGGAGCAGGACACGGTCACCGCTCCGGAAACGCCACCTGCGCCACTCGCGGGGCGGCTAAGGCCCGGGACAGGCTTCGCGAGAACTGCGTGCGATTGGCTTAGCCTCGGACCTTAGGCCACGCATATAAAGAAGAGGGCCTCTATTTGGGGGGGGGGGGGGGGCCTTACTTACTGAGCTTCACCAGTTTGTCAATGTCGTCAGCTGCAACTTTGATTGACTTACATGCGAAATTGATCCACGGCGATCCGGGGACCATATTTCCCACAAGGTCCCGGAGGCTCTCCAATGGAGCCACCAGCAGGAACGCCCAGGCACACGAAGTGCCGGGAACGTTAGGCTGTGAGGTAGGTGGCCAACGCTCCAGGAGCTGTTTGATAAGAGACAGTCTCTCTTCATTCGAATCAATAAACGATGCGTAGGGGAGTGTGACGGGTTCGCCGCCCATTAAGTGCATGACAACCCGCTTCTGGGCCTCGGAAACGGCGCTGGAAAGAACACACTGCTCTGCACTCCGCATGAACGCAGTGCGCAGATTATCTGCGTGAGATGCCATGTTGCGTGGTTGGGGGGCGCGCTCTGAGAATCAAAGTGAGGTGAGAAGAAGAAGAGGATAGTTCAACAGGAGATTGTGAGAGAGCAGAGAGGAACAAATGTTCAACTATCATCTATCATTATTATCTACCTAGGCTTAGGCTCTAGGCAAACAGCAGCCCAGAAATTTGTGGTCATGACATTAGGGTTGGTGCATATCTAAGGGTTGATACTATCAGGGCTAGTTCAATGGCTTTGGCACTGCTTTGTCTGGTATATAAGATTTTGTTTTACAGTATATACAATGACAGGGAGTTAAGTTTGATGATAGCGGGATGAATGATAATCCTCTAAACCCACTACCGTATATGGGGTATCATAACAGCAATTATATATCTTGTTTAGCAAGGTTGGTTATGCAGTTTATCTCTGCATATTAACATTAATAGACCTTCCCTGCTCCTTAAAATGGTGAGCATCCAGAAATACTATAGTACAATGTACGAAGAGTAGTACAGGGAAGAAGATAACTCCTGATAAGAAGTTCAAGAGTTTACACGCCTTAGAAGTGAGAAGGCTGCTCTTATTATAAGTAAGAAGAAGCAGCTTGTTATTTATACCGACCTTTAGTGTGGGGAGTTATTCATTTCTCCTTTGTGTGGTGCAATTTGCTTTAATCAGGGAACCCAAGGCATAGGATCCGACCAGGTTATATATGGATGGATATCACATGGAGCTGGGCTCAAAGGTGATCCTCACCTATCCAGGCAGATCAGAAATTAGCTTTCCCCATTATGTGGATTTGGCTCACAATCTCAACGCAAGAAATTGTCCGGGACAAGGCTCGTGTGAGTGAGTTTGTTCTCTTACGTGACTCTGACTCGGCTCGGAAAGCTTCTTTGACAACGGCTGACGAACTCTCTTTTCTCCATGCAAGTTAACCCAACCCGTAAAATCGATTAATGACGAGCCGTCTATTCTTATCCTCATCTTCTCGAGACGTGCACCGCAGTGACACACGAAGCCTTTCTACGCCGCTTTGCTGGTAAACCAGACTTTCTTCGTCTCTTCGTTTCTCCCGCTGCACAAGCCACAGATCGGTTGGTCCTACATGGTGTACAAGTCTTGTCCTCCTCTCTGTATTCTTCCTCTCGTCTATTTATTTCTTCTCTGGTGGTCCATTCTTAAAAGCAAACCTGATAAGGGATTCCGGGCTCGCAACCACGAAACATTATACTGTACTATATAGCACTGTGGTGTTGCTTGGTGGGTCGAGCCCCTGCCAGAATTTCCGAAGCGGGCCTCCAAACAGGGGGTAAATACGGTGTTATGTCTAAATTCGCACAGTACGCTCAGGCACAATAGTCTAGGTACTTATCGTATGTACATAAGCTTGGAAGCTCTTGTCGAACAATCGTATGCAGCTGGCGATTTTATGCAACTTGCGGCTTGTCGTTCTGCAGACATGGCCTGACGCGTCGAGATTGTCCCGGTTTATGCATATCGGATGTCTGAAGACCGCGTACCTGTACACAATGTACCTGGTACAACCCAAACCCCTATATGCATTTCCAGCATCTCTTCAATAGTTCTGTTTGCTTTGGCGTTCTTTCGGCAAGCTTTCAACTGATATTCACCGATGCGAGTGAGCCCCGTTACGCGATCTGTGCTCGACCTTTCCTGTGGGTTCGCCAAAGGGCCCGGCCCACTGTGCTGCACTGTACGATCACCAGGTTCCCGGCCATGGCTGCTCATTATTCTGTTCCCTGGCTGCCCTGTCGAAACCCTCGCTCACCACCAGAATCTTCAGGGCGAGCGAAGATTGCGACGCACTGTGTTGCACCCAGCATAGCCATCATGCGTTCAGCTCTTTTGTGCTTGAGTGCGGAGAGTTTGATAGTGCCCTGAAGACTGGGGGCACACTGTGTACCGGGGGTTCCTTTTACACACTAAAATCTCAAGCTTCTTCCATTTTTTCGTTTGGTCCACTTTTTTCTTCTTCTCTCTCTAAAATTAGCTTAGTCACTTTGCGGCCAGGACCAGCAGCAGTGCAGTGGAAGGCTTGCTGGGGCGTGATTTCCTATGTTTTTTCACGGTGCCTGCCTCTTTTCGCTGTATCGCCCAGTTCCTTCTCCCTTTCTCCTGCTGACTCCCACAGGTCCTGCAGCGAAATGAGACAGGAAGTTGCGAAACGCAAACTTGCTGTAGCCAGACTTTAGGCCCTTTTCTCTCGGTCCGTCCAACTTTTCATTGTTACTGAGGTACAAATTTCCTCCCCCCGGTCCAACCCATTTCCCATTCAATTTCCCTTCTGCACGAAGTATCTTCCACTTGTCTGACCCTCTCTTTTCCTGCTTGTGCTCTTGCCGTTTTCTTCTCCAGTCTCTTCCTTCCCAAATCTCCTCATACCCAACTCCCTTTCCCTTTCTCCTTATTATTCACAGCCAATAACAGACACAATCTTTTTTCCCTTAACAACCTCTTCTTCGAATCTACACACATTCTCTCTTCATTTTAATCCTTTTCTTCTTCTTTTTTCTCCTCGATCATTCTATCTCTCCCTCGTCTTTTCTTTTTCTTCTTCCTTTTTTGTGTTGTTGATTTTATTTTATATTTCCTTTTTCTTCTTCCCCTGACACGACTTTCTCTCTCTCACCCATCACATCTCGAAATCCGCCGCCGATAACCTCGAAAGATCAAAAAGACACGATACCTGCAACTACCACCATTGCCCTTTGTCTTACCAGGCGTTCTACAGTCTGTCTTCTTCATTGAATAGGTAAGAGTTGACCAGCTACTTCATTGCCGACGCAAATCCACCGGACACTCGATCTCGACACGATACAACGCTACTCCTTTTTGTTCCTTTTCTTTTTCCGAGCGCCTCCCAACATTGGATCCTCCACGATCATTTCTTTTGAATCTTGCCGCCCTTTACTCCGTCTCTCGCCCTTTCGTCCTGGATTTGCCTTCCCGCTACTTGTCAATCGCCTGGTCGTCTTGATCTCCTTTTTCTTTGGCTGCACCAGCGACAACAAGAAGCTCGGATATGTCCATTCCTCCCGACTTTCAACCCTTGAGTTGATCCTCTTTCTCTCTTCGCCTCTCCGTCTGAATCGCGTCAAAACGTTACTGTCGATATCAGTCAGCCCCTTCTTTGCGCAAAACATCTCCAAATCAGATCTTATTCGGGGGGTCATTTCCGTTTTCGCTGTTGGCGACAGTTTGCTTCGTCGTCTCTAGAGATTGATTGCTTGGAGCTCGTTTTGTCGGTTGAGCGGCCTGGTTTTCGATAGAACCATACATCTCTTTCTGTTCGATTTTTTGCCAAAGACACTCGACACATTCGGGACTCAGGAACTTCATCAACCAACGACTTCTGGCATTTCTAGACCCTTTCCAGCGACATCAATTTTCGTCGAACCGGCCAACAGCATTTGATTCTCGGTCAGATCTACACACAAAGGCTACTGCCAATTAGATTTTGTCATCCCACTAACGGGTCCTTTTTCATTGATGAATATAATAGTCAGACACGGTCATCTCCATCGGAAGCCACGATCAATTGCCCGTCGTCAGCCGCGGCATCTTCTTTAACAACCTCCATCCCTGTCCAATATCTCCCTTTACACCTCTTTCACAATGCCTCAGTACACCTCTCGTGACATGAACGACCCGTCGCAGGCGAAGAAGACCAAGCAGTCGATGGCCGACCTGAAGCTGCGGCGGTTGACAGAGCTGAACAACCGCCTAAGGGAAGATTTGGAACGCGAGCGCATCCCCGTGAGCACCGCGGCGAAGAGGTGAATATCCCAGCCCCCTTTATCCTCTGTCCCTGTCTGGAGATGTCCTAGAATCAGGAGACGTTAAGAATCGCATCTTGGCTAACAATCTTTTTTTCAGCATCATTGCTTACTGCAACAGCACGCGGGACTATATGGTCCCGTCAGTGTGGGGAGCCGTTCCCCGGAGTGAGGACCCGTATGCTCCTCAGCAGAGTGGCGGATGCTGCATGGTGATGTAAAACAGCAGCATCTGTATCTGTCCTTACGACGACCGAGAGAGTCGACGCTCGTTTGACTCTCACCAAGCCCTTGCTTTACGCGGATAATCAACCTACTATGTTTCTATGCACTTCACTATCGATGTCGAGCTTCCCGAATACCAAAGAGCTCCAGATGACCCCATCCCAACCTTTTTTTTCTACCACTTTGCTTTGCTATTTTTTTCTTCTTGTTATACCAGCATTTCCGGATTCCCCTGTTCTCTCTTCTATCTTCCGGTCAATCAGCTCTTGGGACTCAACAGCCGATGGAGAATCATCCAACTGTTACCACCGTACTTCTTTTTTTTCTTTTTCCTTATCTATCTCACTCTAATGCTTGCCGGTCAAATCCTGCTGCTCCTCTTTCGACAGGACTTGTCTCTGGTCTCTGTCAAACTTTCTCTCCCATGCTATTTCTCGTGAGCATGTTTCTCTGAACGTCACCTCTCTGCCGAAGACACCAGCGACATTGGTCCTTAACGAGACTGCTCGACCTATGGTCTAGCAAACACTCTAGTCATCAGCCTTGACCGGTCCGATACCTTTGAATTTAACACTCAAGAGGGGTATGCTCACTTGGTCAGCACATGAAAGGAGTTGTCAGAGTCGCGGTGATCCTCTTATCCCCGTGGATGGGATAATATATGTGTCTTTTTTGTATCTTTTAACGAAAAAAGGAGGAGGGGGTTTTGGTTGGGAGCTCAATTCTTTTTCTATCTTGGGATCGGTTCGGCCATGTTGTACCGGCCAATTTTCTTTTCCTGTCCTGTTTCTCAATTTCATTTTCTCTTATTTCCTTGGTTTCTTTTTCTTCCTGTCCTTCCTCATACTGCGTCTTTTTATTTTCCTCCTCTTCCTTTTTTGGCATGTTCCCTGTCTTGTTTTCATATGCTCTGCAACTCTTTCTCCCTCCCTCTTACTTACACATTCACACACACTCTTCATCCCGCTGGTTTTCTTTTTATACAAAGCACCTGAGAATATGTCAATAAAGACTGGGATATATGGTTTCTTTTCATCTACATGGAGAGGGAGTCTTGAGCTGCTCTGAATCACGTTGGCGCATGTTCCTTTTTTTTCTTTTTCTTATATTTCTTTGATATTAGTGTCCTGATTCGCCAGTTCCATCGATTGATTTTTTGGCTCTTTTTTACGCTTTTATTGACCTTGCGCTCTGTGAACTTTCCTCCTTCAAGAATTAATTGTTTCGGGCTTGTTTTCGTGTTCTCGCTGATATCCTGGGTTCTTGTGCGCCCGTGTGTTTCGCTAAAACCACCACAATACACCGACCAACCATGGTATCATCATCCCACCTGAATTCATGTACCACGGCGGCGATGTTTTCCCCCACTTATCGATAAAACCCGCAATTCAAACCGTCTCGCCCACTAGGGAATGCAATAAGCGGCCTAGTGAAGGACAGATCCTCCGGCATAGTCACTTGTCGTTTGGTGCCTCATTTTCCTTTTTTCCTCTTCATCTTGTTCATCCTGTCGCGCGACGAGCCCGCGTTGAAAAGCAGGAAAAATTCCCCAGGTGCAACATCCCCCCTGGTCAAAGGTTGTATTGCATGCAACGTCAACCTTGCAAGTGAGCAATTCTCTGGTTGGTTGGTTCCGGCCGGGAAAATAAAAGGACGGGGGGTGTTTTTCAAGGACCGGACCTTTGGGAGGCTTTTTTGATTCTTTTTCCTTCATGTGGGAAAAAGGGGGGCCGAGTGAGTCTGCGAAGTCATGCAAGAAAGGTGAGGACGAGATGCCTGCGAGGCTGCCCGGCTCACAGAGGGGCAAGTGTAGCTAAATCAAGCAGAGAACAAACCAACGCAGCACGAGCTTCTCTCTCTCTTTCTCTTTCTTTGCGACGACCTGTACGTATGGCTTCATATCGGGAGAGGGCACCTTCGCACCAACGCCGCGGGACGATCGCACAGAGGCCCCCGACCCTCCCTCTCTCTCTCTCTCTTGCCTCCCTTTGACGATCATCCTTTTCTCGGCGTAGCAAAGAAAAACAGAGTGGGTAGGTCTGCTGGTATTTGTCACGACTTGAGATCTTGTGGGACGAGAGAGACCGGAAAATATGGGATGAGGCGGACAGAGGGTAAATATATATATATATATATCTATATACATAGAAAAACGAGGCAGAGAGAAGGACCGAGAAAGATCCCGGATCCCGTTTGTGTGTGTGTATCTTGTTTCATCGGGACACGCACACACCAGGTTGGTGGGAGGCTGGTGTGTTAGGGTTAGGGTGTGGATGTGGTGCGACAGTGCAGGGCTTTACGGGTGTCACCGAGTTGGCGATCTGCACAAATCTCAGCGCAGCTCGTGTTCGTTTTTTAATGATGAAGGAGTTTTTTTCAGTCGTCGCCATAATTCTCGTTCCTCTCCTATGAGAGAGAGGCCCTTTCGGCTCCTAATCTACCCATGTTGGTAGCGGCTTCGTGAGGAAGGGTTTTGAAAGGAAAGAAAAGATAAAAAAAAAGAGACTTAGGGTTGGACCCGGACCCCAGTACTCGTCCCACACCAAGAGCCCCGGGGGGATTTCCAAGTTTTCGGGTGAGCCTTGTCAACCGAGAAATGTCGCCATGCGGCTAGGGTCTTGGAACTTTCCATTCTTGCTCCCCCCCCGCCTCCGTCAGTCTCGACACACCCGCATTCTTCCTTTCTCTTGCTCGACCGTCTCAGCGGATTTATTTGGCCCTATACCTCATATATTTCAACAGAGGGAAGCAAAAGTCTGACTCAAAAGCAAGCAAGCATGTCTGAGGGGCCCGCTGCCAACGCCGCCGCCGCCGCCGCCGCCGCCGCCGCTCCGCCGGCCTACCCGCGCATCACGATCCGCTACTGCACGCAGTGCCGGTGGATGCTGCGGGCCGCATACGTGAGTCCAGCCCACCGACCGCCTCCGTCCCGCCCTGTGCTAGAGCCGTACAGTCCACCGGGTTTTGGGGTCTTGGTTTGTTGTGTGCGCGCAAAGTCGACACCGCCCTCCACCCCCCCCGGCGCCCGGCGGTCCAGAACCTCATCTGCCTCTTCATGTGTCGTCCGTCCATCAACACTGACCGCGTTCCGCACACGCAAAAAAACACATAACCCACCAGTTCGCCCAGGAACTCCTCTCGACCTTCTCCACAAGCATCGGCGAAATCGCCCTGCAACCCGCCACCGGCGGCGTCTTCACCGTGACGCTGATCCCCGCCGCCGCCGCCGCCCCTCCACGTTCCGCCCCGGCCGCCGGTACCCCCGCTGCTTCCGGAGCGGTCACCCCCGGCCCGCCCGTCATCCTGTGGGACCGCACGGCCGACGGCGGCTTCCCCGAGGTCAAGGAGCTCAAGCGCCGCCTGCGCGACGTCATCGAGCCCGGGCGCAGCCTCGGCCACGTCGACCGCGCCGCCGCTCCTGCCGCCGCCGCTACTGCTCCCACCGCTGTCGTGTCGTCTTCAACTCCGGCCCCGGCCCTGGCCCCGGCCCCGGCCCCGGCTTCTGTCCCTCCGGCCCCCGCGTGCGGTGTTGATCCGTCCAAGCCGGCCGACGACTGCCAGGACTGCCAGTGACTGCTGCCACCTGGCCTCTTCTTCCATACGACCACCACCACCCAACTCACGTGCCCCGGTCACGCTATCCGTTCACGCCACCCAGGCGCCTGCCTCCCCAAACCAGACTCTCTTTTCGAGCACCACGTGCCCTGCAGATACACACACACATCACCACCCTCACAAGCGCACATGAATTGGGAAGGAACACCATATATCAATTCGCACCTGCCATCGCGCTAACAACTTTCACAAAAAACTCCCTCGGGGCCTCTTTCCTCTACTCTCGGCCACCTCTTTCGTCTAAGCACAGGCTGCAAAGGCTCGCTTGCAACAACCGTGCTCTGGTATAGGAAAAAAGGGGAAATTCCGCAAGTATAAAGCAGGGGAGAGATACAGAAGAGGACGAGGACGAGGCGAAAGAGACCAAAAGACGCAGAAGACGGGCGACTCAACTCGACAGACTGGTGGGGGGCATATGACAAGAATTAGACCGCGTAAGATAGAATCATCGACACTCACACTCAACACTCACAAACACACACACTTGAAGGAGACCAGGGAGCTCGGGACCAACCATGTGAAGCCATGTAATAAAGAAAACTCAATGTCAAGGGAAGGAAGCGAGCAGCGAACTAAAAGCGACAAAAAAGGAGACGACGAAAGGGAACGAAGAAAGAAAAAACGAAGGAAAAAAAACCGATGCTTCTAGAGTTCGGTGCCGGCTTGTAGAAAGACACAGTAAATGCCACCCCACTAACCGACTCCGAACCGAATCCCCCAACTCTTAATACAGATCTCTCTCCTTCTGATAAAAAACGACTTCTCTCCTAGCTAGACCCCCACTGTCCCCCGATCCAGGTCCAGACTATTTGGGAATTTCAGCCTCATTTCCCGTTCTCCATCCAGCACTGCCCGCGTTCCCGTGTTGTCGTGATACGTCATCCAGGTAGCCGCCAGAGTTATCTATAGAAGAGGAACGAACACATTAGCAACTCTATTAGCGGTATAATACGAAGAGAACAGGATGCCAACGTAGATTACACACCTGAGACAGAGCAAAGCTCTGCTAAGAAAACTAGGGAAGCCAATCCTGGAGCGAGCGGATGGCGCCAAAAGTGTTGACCCAAGAGGACGGGGAGATCCAGATGCAGACGGAGATACGAGCGAGAGCAGAAATAGAAGAAAAAAGATTTATCGGCGGAACCTAGAAGAGAGAAGGACGATGTTCGTAAAAAGGAACGTTTCTTGGGATAATTACTTCCTCCGGGGGGAGGCACTGATTCCGCCTGTGAGGCCGCCTTTGACGTACTTTTTCTTCTCCGCAGGCTTGAGAATCTACAGTTGGGAAACGAAGAGTACGATGGTTAGCTATCCATGCGGGACACTGATGGGATATGCAGAGAGAAAAAAGAAAAGCGTAGAACATACCTGGAAGGAGCAGAGCAGGCTCTCATCCACGCTCATCATGGCACCGGCATTGTCAAACTCTCCACAGTAGTTGGGAGCGCTGAAGAGCGTAACAAGCTGGCGCTTGGAGAAGAACTCGTAGCCATCCTCGACAACCTGGTGGGCACGGCAGATAAGATCCAGGTCGTGCTTGTGGAGAAAGCGGGAGACAACGTCGGGGCCGAAGGTGAAGGAAACACCGCGGTCATTTTCGCTCCAGCCGGTGATTTCCTTGTCGGGATCAGACCAGAGAAGATCGCACAGGAGGCCGCAATCGGGGATCTGTTGGTTGGAAAAAAAAAAAGAACAGCGTTAGTTGAGGACCGACCATATCCAGTGCGTGCATGAAGCGAACGCACTTGTTCCCGACAAGCAACAGCACATGTGAGGCCGGAAGTCAGGACAAGCACTTACATCGGTAGGGCGCATCACACGGCGGATCTGCTCCATGGAATTCAGGTCGGGGCTTAGGCCACCGTGCATGGTGAAGATCTTCTCATCGATGATGGCGGCGATAGGCAGGCAATTGAAACAATCGGTAAATGTCTTCCAGAGCTTGATGTTGTAGCGCCGCTTGCACTCATCGTAGAAGCCGTAGATCCGGTTGATCGAGGCACACTCGTGGTTGCCACGCAGGATGAAGAAGTTTTCGGGGTACTTGATCTTATAGGCCAGGAGAAGGCAAATGGTCTCGAGAGATTGCTTGCCCCGGTCGACATAGTCACCAAGGAAGAGGTAGTTGGACTCGGGAGGGAAACCACCATACTCGAAGAGACGGAGGAGATCGTAGTACTGGCCATGGATATCACCGCAGATCTAAGGGGTTGGCGGAAAAAGACATGTGAAAGTTAGTGGGGGCGAACTTCTCTTTTTTCTTTCCCTGTTGCCATCTGGCGCTATTGCCAATCTGGGGAAAGGGGCTCTTCATTTTTTCATTTTTTCTTTCTTCGGCCAACTTGGATATTCCCCAGATTCGGAACCGCGCAGTACAGATAGATATGGCATGGGGAGGGGAGGGGACCAAAAACAAGACTAACCTTTATCGGAGCCTCAAGCTCGAGAAGGATCGGCTGGGAGATGAAGATTTCGCGTGCCTTGGTGCACAAGAACCGGATCTCGGTTTCGAGAAGCTGAACCTGCTTGCCAGGGCGGCTACCGCGGACCTCCAGGAGGCGGTCGATTATAGACTCGAGGTCAACTTCGTGTTGATCTGCCATGTCTGAGCAAAAGAATGGGCTGACCCAGGGAAAGCTCAAGGGAGAGAGAGAGAGGGGGGGGAGAGGGGAGGGGAAAGCGAGCGTGGCTGTCCTGCTCAAAGTTTTTTTTTCCTTCACAGAAGACGAGAATCTGCTTTTCAGGATATTGAGCTCCAGATAAGCGAAAGCAAGAAACAAGACACTGCGGGCAAAGAGACCCGAAGCGAATGCGGCAGAAGTTGAGAGCTGCCACGAAATGACGAGACCTCGAAGAGCAATGGTTGGATAGACAGCTACAGATAGATGGAAATATCCTATCAAGGAAGCCAGGAAACCACTGAATTCTCGGAGAGAGTGGTGATGTGGCCGGCAAGATGGGAGGGGATTTCAGAAACGCTTCGCTAGAATACCGAGAGAGACCTGTGGTGAAGGAGGAGACAAGTTAGCACCAGCTTTGGCCAAGAAAGAAGATGAGATGAATGGGAAAGAATGAAGGTGTGATGGCGTGCCTCTGAAGCAAGGAAGGAAAATAGGAAGAATAGTAGCAATTAATGGTTGACCCCAAATGATCCTAAGGAGAGAGCACAAAAAAGGGACCTGCAAGGAGGTCAAAGGGAAAGGCCAGGGGAACAAACAGGAGGAAAGAATAAGTATCGCGGTATTATTTTGAGGTAGAGGAGAGTAAAAATAGGTGGGGATGATTTAACGAGGTAGTAAAAAGGCAAAATTTCAATTCTCCTTAGTCCAAGAAGGCCACGGAATACCCCAGACATGGCAACAATAACAATAGCAATGAGGGTATACATGTGAAAAAAAAAGGTTTGAGCAGAAGGAAGACAGACGAAGTGGGATAGAGATGAGGGTGATAATGATGTGGTGTGAGGGCCAGTATAGAGAAACACCGAGGTGTTATCAAATAACAGGAATAGCAGAAGAGAGGCAATGGAAGAGAGGGGCAATGATGATATAGACCACACTAAGGATCAAGGAGAGAGACTCACGATAAAGCTAATTAATTAGTCGAGGAGGTCAGAATAAAGACAATCTTGGGGGGGAGCAGCCTGAGGACTCCGGTTCGTCGTGTTTTTTTTTTCAATTTTTTATATATCTTTTTGTATATTTATATCGAAGCTTACGTCGCTTGAGTTAGAGAAAACCAAGAGAGGCCTTGGCTTCTATATCACTGGCGATAGCGGATGGTCGCTATTGACTTCGTCGAGCGTGAACGGGCGGTTGATGTCGAGGGGCTGTTGTGAGGGTCGGTCACCAAGATGAGGCTATCGCCAAAAACGGGAATGCGACACAAGACTGTCTGTCCGACGACAGAAGAAAGTCACGAGGCAGATGTCGAGGGAGGAAGCTAATTGCGAGGGGGACACGAGGAGAAGTCGATGGAAGCGATGGAAGTACCGGCAATGGCTATTTGTAATGCAGACCGAACGAGAAAAGTCGCGATGTTGTCAGATACACGAAAAAAGCAAGATCGGGAGATTCGGGTGAGGGGTAGATTGAAGATGGCGATGCAGGTAGGCGAGAGAGATAGAAAAAAAGGAATCAAAAAATACCTTGGAGAAAACGAGAATTCAACTTGGCGATGATATAGTTGTGAAAACTCGAGAAAAGGGGATCGAGAGAATCGAATCCCGGGGAGAGTTGGCGAAGATGTTGGCGATGGTCTGACTGGGAAAGGAGAGAGAGAGAAAGAGAGAGAATTTTTTTCTTTTGAAATATCGCCGGGGGTTTTTAGAGGATTTTTTTATATCTTTTGTAAATCGAGTGCTGTTCGAAGCAAGGGCAAGGGGGAACTAGAAGATAGACCGGAAGGGAACAAGAAAGCCTGAGATCGGGTGGGGGAAGAGTCTCTTAAGAACGAACAGACTTAATATCGCAGGTTGATGATGAATATCACGATGGAAGGGGAAGAAAAAAAAAGATGGGAAAAGAGAAAGAAGGGGGAATGGATGGTCGAAAGAGCAAGGGTTGCGGTAAGGGAAAGACAAAAAAAGGTGTGTGGAGGACGGAAAAGGTGGCGCGAAGGAGAGAAAAAAGGTTGATGGGGAGAAGAAATTTCGCGTTGGGCGGTGTTTGCGGGAGGAAACGGGGGGAGTGGAATAGGAGCGAAATGGTCGGGGAGGAGGATTAAAAAGCAGTGGGTGGGTAGGTACAGGTAGTGTAAGATTCCTTCTTACTGCTGCCACTCGCCTACGACTATCATTGCACGGCAGACTTTTTCCTTTTACACAGGCATGGAAGAGAGAGGCATATTTCCCATAGAGTATTGTGTATCTTGGATTCGCTAGCATATATGATGACGTCTTGCTCCTTGACTTTCTCCCCCCCCCAAAAAAGGGTTGAGTTCTATGATGTTTTTTTTTTCACCTTCTTTTGGTTTTCTTGTATGCCAGCCCTGTCCTTCTCTTTCCTTACGAAGATACATCGTGGATATCGGGTGCATCTCGTATGCGTATGCGGATGCTTATGGGATTGGATGTTGCCAGGAATGCCCGGAATCCGGCCAAAAATAAGTACACGGCGATAAAATGCCAGAACTCTCCAATACTCCTTTCTACTTTGTCAGTCCGTGTCTACTGTAGACCCCGAAAAAAAAGTTCTGTTGAGAGAAACTGGAGCTATGGCATGGTTCAGAAACTCGAGGTCCCGAAGAAAGCTGTGGCCACTTGGCCTGGAACTTTGCCACACCAGTGACATCGAGGAGGGAAAAAAAAAAGGGGGGGGAGAAAGAATAATATATGTGGTGGACTTATGCAGGTAAGGAGCGAGAGACGGTGAGATCGGACAGGAAGAGGCAGGAGCCTAGATAGTGCAGGATGGGGGCACGATGATGATTGGAAGGATTGGCCATTGGGTCATGTGGGGATGGAGAGCGCGAAATAGACACCAAGAAGACAGATGTGGGCTTACGAAGAGAGAGAGAGAGGAAGGGACGACCAAGAAAGGATGACAAGTCTGGGCTTTCCTTTTTTTGCTTTCTTTCTTTTCTTTTGCCAATTGGCGCCGGCCGGCCAATCCAACCGACAGATGGCAGCGTGTCTAGGGTTTGTAAAATGGCTAGGGGACAAGAGTCCACCGAAGCGCCGTGTTCGAGGAGCCAAGTACCAACCGGGTGTGACATCGACGTGCCATCACCGCCATGAAACCAAAGTTCAAGACTCGCACGTCAAGATTTTCAGGTCGCCTACCGTCGCCGGGACGCCCGGCGGCAGCACGCCGGCGGAGGTGACCAGGGGGGACGGCCGGCGACCCCCTCCCCTCCCACAGGGCCAGGACGTTGCGCGGGGTGGGGGGGGGTAGTGTGTCCCTCGCCCGCAACTGCAGCTCTAGCCGCGCATCGCGGGCTTGCTGCGCTGCGGCGGCCGCTGCCTGGTGCTGGCTGAGGTCGTGCCCTCGCGCTTGCAGGCCGTTCGAGATGTTTGGGCCACGGCCTCGACACGCGCCGCGAGCTGGTGGAGGAGTGCCGCTGGGGCGTTCGTCGATCCGCCCATGTTGTTGTCCCGCGGTCGCAGGGCGAGCGTGTTGTCCACGGTATTTTATGTAGTAGTCAAGTGTGAGTGATGGGTGAGGTTTGTGTGTACGCGGCAGAAAGGACAATCTCGCGGAAAGATCTCTCGCTTAGAGTGTCCTCGCCGTGCTTTACATTATTTCGACATTTTTCAAGCAAAGTTACTATGGGCAAAAAAAACCCTTGCTGCGATATCAGCTTTCTTGGTACCACCACCACGACCGACTCGCACCAACCTCGCCAGGGAAAACATGTTTGAAATAACCCGCCCGTATCTTTTACGTTACACATGTGTTAGGAGCAGCCAAAAGAGGAACATGACGGGGCGGTTTCCAGCCCTCCTTTCGAGGACCAAA
>LNGL01000030.1:456967-517110 GCA_001510565.1 Knoxdaviesia proteae
AAAAAAAAAAAAAAGAAAAAAAAGAAAAAAAAGAAAAAAAAAACCCCCGAGAACAGGATCCTAGCGAACGAGAGCGATGGGCGGCGTGTCGTACCACAAGGCGTTTGCCGAGGCTTTTGCGCTGTTGGACACATACACGGCGTGGACAATAAAAGAGGAGATAGGTGCCTGTTGTGTACATATGCAGAGAGACATATATGTATATATATATATATCAAGACGGCCATATCGGAGCAAGCGTCAGCAGCAGCCTTTGACGCGTCTCTCTCGTTTGTCGGCTCGTTTGCTGGGTTTCTTGGAGCAGCGGTGTAAGAGGAGCGTGGCAGAAGGCTTGGCAACCCAGTCCAGATGCGTGCAGTCAGTCAGTCAGTCAGTTAGTCAGTCAGTCGGGTTCCTCCATGCATACTTAACAAGTAATATCAGCAGAAACAAAAACCAGATATATGCCGGGCTGCACTGCACACGCACTGATCTGCGCCTGGCGGAAAGAAGAGAACGGCCGCCTCAAACGGGGATAGAAAAGCGCCCCCCTCTCCAGGCAACTTTGGTGGTGGTGGAGTGAGGACGGGATTGTGTCAGGGAACCAAGATGGACACTCACCCCTCCAGATAGAAACCCCTCTCGCGGCATTCCCGCCACAGGAACGACAAGCTGCGAACCCTACGACGAAGCCTTCTGGGGAGGGGGCACGTCGTCCTCGCCCATCGGCGTTCGGCACGGTTCCAAGACCTCGCAGCAGCCCCCGAGCATCCGGGCTGCGTGCCTGGAAGAACAGCCACACACACTTTACGGTCCGAGGAGTCCAGGGTTCCGAATACAAGTCCACGCATACTGCAAACGCGAACTTGATCAATCCTGCCCCTCGACCCGCGGCGGTGAGTTGAGTTGACGCCCAGCCGGAGTAATAACCACCCCAGCGGGCCCTCCCTAACTCTCTCTCTGTATCTGCCTTTTTCTTTCTTTCTTTCCCTTTTTCTCCCTCTGGTATCTGTCCAGAGATCACTCTCTCGTAATCCATCCCCGATTGAGGCCCGCTCGCTTCCGACAGGCTCGCTTCCTCCAGCAGCGGCCATTAGGAAGCAGGATAAGAGGGAGGGGGGGCGGTGACTGGACTGGAGACTAGGCAACATGTGACGCGATGATGACAGCCCGCAGCAACTCAGAGCAAACACCAAAAAAACAACGTAAACTTAAAAAAAAAAGAAACAAAATACCCGTAGAGGTGTTGTGTGCGACGTGTGCTCAGCTGGCGTCCAAGAGAGGATGCCTTGCCGAACGAGAAGATACAAAAAACCCCCCGAATAACGAAAAGGACTGGTTCACAGGTGTTTCGGCCGCGGTTGGCGATGCATCTTCCCCGGACTTCTGAGGGAGGTGGGGTGTGCGGGATCATATATGTGTGAACCCTAAGTCAGCCGCAAATCTCAATCAATTAACTTCGCCGCCTCAGTCTCGCGTCCGTCGGTCTTCATTTGTATAAATCTCGGGTAATTGGATACCACGAAATAGGGAAAAGGACACCCCCCTTCCCTTTTCTGTTGGTCGTGCCCCGTTCGGCGTTCCTGCCTGCATTCCCTCGCCCACGACCAAAAGGAAACACCCCACCAAGAGTCGCATCCCCGATTACGTCAGCCCGAAGAACTGCAATGTCACCATTCGCAATCCAAGTCCTCTCTATCACACATACCGGTGACTTCGGTCAACCCAGGTTTCTATTCCCTCGAAGCACTGAAAGTGCGAGGTATACATACAAACGCCCTTCATCACCGGCTTGGAACGACGATGCCCACGAACAAACCGCCCATCTGCACGTTCCCGAACTCTGTCCGTCCGCATGGTTGCAGCTGTCTTCGGAACACCCAAACGAGCACGCAAGAAACGACAGGCATCAAGACGAACTTACTGCTTTCACCGACTACCGCAAAGAGAGAGAGAGAGAGAGAGGGAGAGAGAACCAGATACACTCGGCAGAAAAGAAAGCAAAAAGTTACTACTAAGAAGAACCATGAAGAAAGAGACCCTCTCCGACTCCTACACCTCCGCCAAAACATCGAAGACATTGTACAGAACCAGACCCCCCCAACGTGAGAGATGAGCTCACAACGACCATCCCGAAACAGAAGAAAAGAAGAAACTCCAACCCCGGGTTACAAGAAGCAGCAGCTGTAAGAGCAAAAAAGCAAGAGGGCCGCGGGGAGGGGGGGAAACAATACAAGTGAAAAACCACGAAAAAGGACAGATAAAAATGAAAAAATAAAACCACCCGTATTCTTCTGACACCGCTGTTCCACCCCGTAAAGAACTCCGAGTAATTAGAAAGGACACCACGAAAAAAAAAAAGAAACTTCCTCTACGCGGGGAAAAGAAAAAAACGAGAAAGGAAAAAGCAAAGCAAAAGTCCTCCCCGAGGACACCTTTCCGCACAGACACACTATCCGTCCCCCCAGGCCCAGACGCCGAAAGAAAAAGGGACGGAGAGGGCAGGACCGTTTACCGCCGGCGGGTGGACGACCGCGTGGTCTTGCGCCGGCTCGCCGCCGCCGCTTCCTGTGCAGCAGCCGCCGCCGCCGCCGCCGCCGCGCGACTCGCCCGCGTGACCTTCGGCGCAGGCCCCGACGGCGTATCCGCGGACGCAGCGCCACTGCCGCTGCCGCCGCCGCCGCCGTCGGCCTTCTTGTCTGCCGACGCCGGGGTGGCTGCTGCAGCCGCCGCCGCCCGCGTTCCGCGCCGGGTGACCGTCGGAGCAGCAGAAGTAGTCGTGGCTGGAGCAGCAGCAGCAGCACGGCTGGGAGCAGCCGCCGCCGGCCGCGGGGTCTGGGGCGTGGCGTGCCGGGGCGTCCCTGCAACCTCGGCCGCGCCTGTCTCGCCACCCGACTCGGAGTCCGAGTCCTTCGTCAGCACCGCCTCGGAATCGCCATCAGGCTTCTTGACTTCCAGCGCCGCCGAGTCGTCGGCGTCGGCGTCGGCATCGACCGGACGAGGAGCACCACCAGTAGTCGCCGCCTTTCCCTTTCCGCCATCGTCGGCGGCTTCCTCGGAAGTCTCCTCCGCGTCGTCCTCTTCTTCCTCATCGGTATCTCCAACCACCGAGTTTCCTCCACTCTCCACGTCGCTGAGCTCGCTGTCCTGCACATCGTCCACAGCCTTCACCGAGATATCCGGGATCTGCGGACCACCGGCCGCGGCGGATCCATTCGCGCCGGGCTCCTGGTCCTGCGGCTTCTTGCTCAATGGCTGTTCATCAGCCTGCTCGACCTCCTCCTTCTGCGGCTCCTCGACAACAGTATCGTCAAGCTTCATGGTCTCGTCGCCGTCCTCATCCTCGTCCGCCTTGTCTTCGCCACTAGCTTCCGCAGCGCCTGGCTCGGCACCTGCAGACTTCGCGACACCGGCATGCTTGGATTCGGCATCAGCAGCAGCAAGGGCAACGGCCGCCGCTGTAGTCTCGTGCACCGCAGCATCGACCTCCGCCGCAGCCGCTGCGTCGATCTCCAGCCCCTTCAGCTCGTCGTCGTCCAGATCGGTCAGGTCTTCGCTAAGACTCCGGACCGCATCGCGTCCGGACCACTCTGGCTCGTTCGCGATTGTCGTGCCGCGCGGGTCATACGCCTTCAGGTACCACGGGATACCGCCGTACGACAGCGGGCCGTCTCTGGCAATGGCATCGACGATGACGCTTCCACTGCCCACGACGACCCCCTTCGCGGCGGTGCCGGGATCATGGGTGCCCGGCCCGATCAGGTTGGTGCTGACAACACTATTGTTGGCACTTGCGACACTGGCCATCGACTGCGGCGGTGTCGGGGGCCCACCAGCAGCAAAAGGAAGCAGGGACAAAGTCGTGGTTGTGGATTTGGCGCCGTTGGCCACCGCATTCACCGTAGTCGCAGACGCAGTGGAAGCTCCGGGAGCTGCCGTGTGAGCTTGCACGGCATCGGCGGTCTCACTCTCCGGGGTGTGAGACGATAGCTGGGCTTCGGCCGTAGCCGGAACGCCAGCGTCATTCATTTCCGTATCTCCATCGCCGGACGTAGTGGGAGCCGCGGCACCCTCTGCCTCAGCGTCTGCCATGACCACATCGCCATTCTCATCCTGCGTGGCCTGCTGGGCCGGCACACCCGCTTGCTCGCCATCTTTCTGGTCACCCTCAGGCGAAGCAGCCGCGGGTGCCTTAGCAGGATCCGCCGCCGCAGCACCACCACCAACCTGAGACTGCGCAGCTGCAGCAGGTGTGGGCGGCTGAATCTGGCGGAACTCGAGGCAAGTCTCCATGAGCGCCTCCAGCTGGCGAACCAGCTCATCCAGCGGCCGATTGGTGATTTCCGCCTCGAAGCGCAGAGACGCCTCCAGCTGCGGCTGCACGGCCTTCAGGATGCGCTTGGCGAGGGCCTTGCGCGCCCGCATATCCGCGTATCCCTGCTTGGACGGCGAGTGGTCCACGGATTCGAAGCGCGCGCGCGCCGCAGCGTCGATCGCCTTGGGCTCGCTGTTGATGCCCGTGTGCAGAGCATCGCAGAGATCAGACACAAAGTTGATCGTGGTGGTGTAGAACCGCTTGTCCAGCTTGTACTGCAGTTTCGTGAGTCCCTCGTTGAACACGTTCTTGTCGAGACTGCAGTGGAAAAAAGAAATACCAAAACGGTTAGTAACGGTTCATTCAAGACAAGAACAACAAAATTAAAGGGAACATACGCAAAGGTCTTCTCCAGAACCGGCGCCAACATGCGCGCAACCGGAAAGTAGCACGTATCCACGAAATCATGCTCCACCTCCGCGGCCTCGAGCTTAATCTCCTCGCGACGCACCACCTCGCCCGCCAGTTCGCGCAGACGCTCAAGGTCCCGCACGAGCAGCGCGGCAAACTCGACGCGCCGCGCCAGTCGAGCACGGCCTGACGGGCCCATGGCGGCGAAGTTACGCCGCGTGAGCTCCATCGACGAGAACGCCTCCATCTGCAGCTGCAGACGCTTGAGCAGGGCCGCGCCGCGCCGCGCTTCGCGCTTCAACGTCCAGTACCGGCATGTATCCGCCACGAACTCGCGCCGCCGGCGGATGCCGAAGCGCGCCACGGCCGTCTCCACCGTATCGTACACGGTCTGCGGGATCACCGGCGCGCCCGACGGCAGCTTCCAGGTCGGGCTGGCGCTGCTGCTTCCACCGGCTCCGGACCCACCGGCCGCCGCACCTCCAGCTTGGCCGCCTCCGCCGCCACGCTTCTTGTCGTTACCGGCTCCAGACGTCGCGTCGGAGCCACTCTGGCGCGCCAGAGCATCGGCAGCCGCCGGGGTCTCTGCCCAGATGCGGCCCTTCATGGACTTTTTGTAGAACTTCTTGGCGGCGCGCGTAGCTTCGTGAACGGCGTTCTCCTTCATGTAATCGGGCGGGCAGTGCTTGTCGCAGAAGGCCTTGAGCGGGATCGTGCCGTCGAGCACGGCGAGGGCGCCTTGACTGTTCTTCATGCGCAGGAACAGCCGCGCTCGACGGGCACAGGTGACGTGGAAGGCCTGGTAGCACGACTTGTTGGAACACTGGATGCAGGCGCCCATACGCTGCTTACAGATATAGCACGACAGCTTCCAGCGGGTTTTCGGCACCTTCTCGACCTCCATCACCGGCTCCATGAAGGTGTGGTTGCCCAGCGACACCTCGGGGATCCACATGGCGCACAGCAGATGCGCCCATTTGGAGCCGCTGGTCTGCTTGAAGGCGCCGTCGGTGTTGGGGCAGAAGATGCAGGTCGGGATGCCGCGGCCGATGAGCTGGCACTTGCGGCACAACCACTGGCCCTCGGGAATGAACGGCACGCCGTAGCACTCCTGGTGGACAGCCAGGTCGCAGCCGTCGCAGAACACAATCGCGTTGGTGTTTTCGCAGTCGCCGTCGTCGCAGATAGCGCACTTGCTATCCTGCTCTTCACCCACAACGACCGGCTCGCCGTTCACCGCAGCCGCACTGCTAGACCGCGGCCGCTGGGTCTGCGGCGGCTTCGGGTTCGGCTTGGGGATGCGCTTCTCAAGCGCATGCCACTCCTTCTCAATCTTGGTGATGGTGATTTCGAGAATCTCCCGCGTGATGGGCTCGACGCCCTGCGAGCGCCGTTCGCTGTTCAGCACCTCCAGCCACATGTCATCCTGCTCGTCCATGTCGTATTCAACACGGTCATGGTGGTGGTGTGAGTGGGATGGCACGGGCGGCACGAAAGACGACGACGTGGACGACTGGCTGTCGGAACCAGTAGAAGCATTGTTTGTAGCGGCCATGGCAGTCTTGGCAGACAGGGCAAGCGAGGACTCGATATCATCGTCGGCGTTGGCATCGGCCATCTTGATCAACTGGACATCGGGTCGGATAAAGTGGTCGCTCTCTTGGTAGCCGACGTTCGCCATCGACTTGTCGACATAACGCGCCTGGCCGAAGTTCTTACTTTCGAAGAGAAGAATCCGGTCAGTCTTCCGGTATGAGGGCTGCTTCAACTCGAGCTTTTCCTTGGGAGTCTGGTTAAAGATGGGCAGAATGGCTGGAGTCCGCGGTGACGGGTCCATTGCTGCACGGGCAGCGTAGAAGTTGGCGGGATCTCGCGGGGGCCGGCCAACACGGCGCTTGGGCGGGGTTCCCGGGATGTAGGGTGTGTATGCGGTAGGGGGGAGGGAAAAGGCCGCAGCGGCGGTCGTCGACGGGGGAGCTAGGACGGTAGTGGGGGTGTTCGCACCCGCGGGGGTTTCGCGAGATGGGGTGGCGGTGCTACCACCGGGCACGGGAACCGGAACTGCAGTGGGTTGCGAGCCAGGAGGGCCGGGAGCGGCAGGTAGCGCGTTAGTAGTAGCGGTGTTCGCAGACGGCAGGTTATCAACCTCGTCGGCGGTGAAAACCATCAGTGTAGCTTCAATATCGAGATTCGGGTGAAACTCTTCCCAGCCGCGTTCTTCACGGGGTTTGTAGCCCTCGCTCTGAACCACAGCCGCAGCGACGGCAGCCGCCGAGCTGTAGGGTATTTCATCGTCGTCGTCATCGTCGTCCTCCTCAGCTTCAGCGCCAAAATGTCTCCGGCGGGTCGAGCTGCGCCGCCGGCGTGATTGGCGCAGGAACGGCGAGGCCGGACCGGCAGAGGCAGTAGTGGCAGCAGCAGCAGCGGCTGAGCTTGAAGCAGTCGCGGCTGCGCGTGAGGATGTGGTGGAAACTTCGATATCGTCGGCGTCGACGAAGCGGCCACCGCCGCCCGGGCCGCCGGGGATGTACTTGCGGCGTTTTGGAGGCGGCTCCGAGGCGGAGGTGGCGGTGGTTGTGGTAGCAGATGCGGCGATACGGGCCGCGCGATTTCCCGTTCCGGGAGGCCGGCCACGAGGCCTCCCTGTGGGGACTCGTCTCGGAGTTGATGTCTTGTGAGCCATCATCGTCCGAGGGTGAGCAGTCCTCTTTGGGGAGACAGCCTCGTGGTTAGAAGAGGAAGCGTTGTGGTATTCGATATGTCAAGGATTTGTAGGGGAACAAGGGATGGGTGGTTTGGTTGTGTGTGGAGAGAAGAAGAAAAATAAAAGAAAAAGGATTGAAAGAAAATACGACAGCAACAAGGGAGTTCAGAATATATAAAGGGTCCAGGGCAGCTATCAGTTATGGGTTGGTTTCCTTTCCAGTGTTGTGGTTTGCTTATCTGATGCCCATTGTTTTGTTAGACAAGATACGGAGAAAGAGGCAAGATCAGTCCCGAGGTATCGCGATGGCAAGAGCCCAGCCACCAAAACGAGATAGTGAGAGACTTTGGAGCGTTTTGATCGCGTCAAGGAAGCAAGTGGCGAGACAGAGGAAAGAACACAGACGGGCGCATTCGTAGCCACACGCGTTCAGCGAGTCCGGAAAGGGAAGGAAAAACAAGAGGCGACGCTTCGTCTTCTTAAGGAGCGGAGAACAACCGGAGCGGGAAAGGGGACAGTCGTGGAGAGGACCCGGACTGGATATAATCTTCGGCTGCGGTATCGAGGATGAGCGGGATCGGCGCAAGGCGGGAAGGGAGGCGACAAGGCGAGGACGGGGGTTCGATGCTCGCGACGAGGTCATCTAGAAAGAGAGCAGCGGGGGGGTATTCGGAGTTCCCCCTCTGTAGAGTTAGAAGCACATCCGAAGGATGCATCGCCGGGACTGAGAGAGAGGGCGCGCGCGCGCGCCGGCGCGGGAGAGGGGGAGGAGAGAGGACGGAAGAAACTCGGTGCTTCCGGCGGAACACCCCCACGTCCTCTTCCTCTGTCTTCGGCAGGAACGAACTCACTATTGACACAACAAGCAAACAAACACACACACACACACACACAAGCACTCAAAACCCGGCTGCGTGGTCTTTTGGAGAGACGAAAGAGTTGCAGGTGAGGTGAGAGCAGAAGGGTTGATTTCCCAAAAATGAGAAAAAAAAACACGACGTGACGTTTTTAGCCAACAATCTGGCGCGGGAAGGTTCGACAAAGGTACGTACCAAAAGACCTCCCAGCCTGCCTCAAACCCAGCGAAAAAGAAAAATTAAAGATTGAAAACCCCCCTATTAAATTCACGTGCAGGCGCGAAAGGAAAGGGCGCACGGACCACCTTGTGGCGCGCAAAGCGGGGGCTGATGACTTATCCTGCGCTTGTGCGTTACATAAGCTGTCACGCTGGCGCGCGGCCAATCAGCGGCGGGCATTCGGCTGCTTGCTGGATGGGATCTCGATATTGCGGACTTGGCGGTTTTTGGTGGTTTTTGGTGGTCTTGTTGATGACGGAGCCTGCATGCGACAGCGATTTCAATTCACGGTTTTTCTCGAAGACGGGAATTGCTTTCCAGCGGAAAGAGGACCTCATCGGCCCTGGAGATATATCCGATCATCTCACAAGCTCTGGAATTCCGCCTCTCATATCTCCAGCTGCCACTGTCGAACCCGAAAATTGGTCCTCCACTCGACTTACATGTCCAACCACCACCAGCACACCCACACACAATCCCGCCGTTTCTCGCCTTACCATCCTATCATTCCCCTCCCCCGGCCGCTGAGCTTGTCAAATGACGAGACAGCTGTCTGCACCGGCGGTCGAAAAAAATAAAATAAAAATAAAGATGGGGCACAGAACAGCCGCCATGGTTGCAATTCCGAAAACCGCAGAATCCGGCGGTTCGGTTCACACCACACCGACCCGGTCGGTCCTGCTCCCTCCTATCACATGGCAAAAAAAAGTGCCAATCTGGGTTCCAGCATTTTGTTGATGTGATCGATCATCGTACCCCACATTGGTCGTTTCGCGATGTGTGTGAGTGCATTAGGGTTGGAGGAGGTTCCGGCTACTCAACTTTCGCCCGACTGCAATTCCCCCATCCCCCCACTTGGATATCACTTGCCTCTTCTCTTGTCTTGCATCTCCTGGCCCCAATCGCAATTTTTGCACTGATCTCGATAGTGCTCGCCAGTCCGAGAGCAAAGTGCTGCGTGATTGCCAATCCACACCAACCCCTGGGCAACGTCATCTGAGAGTGACCGAATCAAGTGCCTGTAGCCAAAAATGGCGTTGCAGAAATTATCTCTTCTCTCTCGGTTGTTCAAGGATACAGGAGCGAAAAGTAATAGCGTCGTCCCTGGAGTCCTCCTCCTTACGGCCGGTCTCTTCCCTGAATCTGCCCAGACTGGATCAACCAAGCCCACTAATACGCCGCCCATGAGAACAGGCCTGCCAATGAAACAACAATTCGAGATGCTGCGACAGAGCCAGAGAGAGGGAGAGACCTGAAGATTCCTGCTACTCCACTAGATCTTCTTCAACTCACTCAAACACAGACAGACCTCATCAGCCCCTATTCAACTAATGAATCAAGAACATTCTTGATACAAGAGCTGACCGACATTAACCTGTACAGGACTACAGTGTGCCTAACATAGTCCACGACGCCACTTAAGGCGACAATAATATAAAGAAGCATCAATATCATCAATTTTAAAAGAAGAACGGGAGAAGGCCACGAGTCAAACTAAAAAAAAAAAAAATTTCCAGGCACAACACAAAAAAGCATTTAAAAATATAAAAAAGGAGAAAGCCGAAAGGAAGAGCCCAAGAGTAAGAATAAAACGGGAGGAGAGAAAACTGCCTCCTATAAGAGTGAATGAGAAAAGAAAAGTAGCATACTAAGAACACAGCACATAGAGCAAGCATAGAACCAGAAAGTTGGACAGAACAGAAAAAAAGGGGCCTCTTCTTATATGAAGGGAAAAACATTGATATAAAAACAACAAAACCAAAGAGAAAAGTCAAAACAACGCCCACACAGGCTAGCCCCATCTGCCCCACAAGATATCCCCAGGATACTTTTTTTCATGGCCGTTGAAAAAAAAAAAAAACCAATGTCACCCCGTCTTCTTTCCCAACACTCATACATAAAAGACGGACACAACTGGGCAGTCAACACACACCACTGTCCACATCACACGGGAAAAGCAAAATGTATAACCCGGCACGAAAAGAAGAGAAAAAAACCAGAAAATAACCGCCATAGTATCCCACAACGAAAAGCAAAACGCCTGATACGCTATGCTCATGAATGAAGCCACAGAGCTGCCAAAAAGAAAAAAAAAACAAAAGCAAAACCGGAAGAGAAAAACACACAAAATAATGGGGGTGGGGGAGAAGAGAAAAAAAACCGGTCAAAATCACACGAGTGGGGAGAGATGGTTGTTAGAAAGGGCCAAATAAGATGCAAGAGACGATTGCCTCGTGCTCTCTGGCTGAGATTGTTGATGTAGAGCGAACCAGTGAGAATGGAGGGAGGAGGGGATATGGAGAAGAGAAGAGGAAGGGGGTATCATGGCATATATAAAGGCATGGAAGGGAAATATATATAGAATAAGTCTCTGGACAGCTGTGGCCAGATGCGCCCCTCCATCCGTCCAAAGAGTTCGGAGTTCAGATATCAATCTGGAGAGAAACAAGACACCACGGTGTCTTATCCTAGAGTGCGGCCACTCGCAATCGCCTGTGGTGCTGGCGGAGGAATAGCGGGGGTGGGGATGAGAGCCTTTTGGTGGCTCGGCTTCAATGGCGAGCCCCCAGTACTACCAAAGTCCGACCCCGAGAGGACGACGGGATGGTAATCGGGAGGGCTGGATGATTCCCATCCCTCTTCGCCAAGAACGCTCAGATAGCCTTCGCCAACCTTGTCCCGGAGCGCCTCAATCTTCCGTCGATACATTTCACCGCTGACATCCCAGTCCTTCGGCTCAAGTTCTGGAGATGTGACCGAGCCAGGACCGTACAGCAACGGCAGGTCAGGAACCACACTCTCAGGCCGGGACGTATCTGAAGATTCGACCTTGGAGCTAGTACCCGCAAGGCTAACACCTCCAGATGTGCTCGGTCGGCTTTCGGGAGATTGAGGCATGGGAGGTATTGAGTCATCTTCAATGCTCGAAGATGTGACTGCAGGGGTGGGAACGGAAAGCTGGATGATGGTGGGCTTTTCTCCTGGTGGGTGGTGCAAGTCTGTCTGACCAGAGAGAGGCGTGGAAGGCTTGAGGGTAGGAGGAGAGATTATTGAGTCCGGTGTAGGAGGGCTCATGGGCGGAGGAGCTGCCGCGGCTTGAGACGGGCCGGGAGTTGGGCCGCTGGATGGCACTGGCGCAATCGGCGCAAAGGCTGTCACCAAGCTAATGGGAGCCGAAGCCGAGAGGGAGACACCATTCATGGCAGTTTCAGGCGTGGAGAGATCCACAATACGCCTCTTAGGGCCCTTGCGTCTCCGGTGAGAATTTCTGTTCACTTCGCTCGACACAGCCTTGGGGTTGGGGCGCTCCTTGCGGAGGACCCCCTGCTCGCGCGGAGTATCGTAGATAATCGCAGGCTTGCTGATATCAACTGCAGGGATCTCAGGGGGAGGTGGGCGGACGACCGGAACCGTGGGCGGCAAAGGCACGCGCTCGATCAGTTGGCGCTTCTCGGAATAGCTAGGTCCGGAGCCGTCAATGATGATGTCTTCGGTGTAGCCGGGAGTGTTGCGGAAGATGTTGAAGATGGTAACCCGGTAATCACGGTGGGAACGGGTGAACGGATTACCCAAAACCCACACTTCACGAATCTCGGGGAATCCAGACAGTCGCGCAAGCTCCATGGGGTCCTTGATCTGGTTTTCTCTCAGGTCCAACCGCTCAAGCGAGTAGAGACGCTCAATTCCCACAATCGACTGCAGGCGGTTTCCACGCAGATTAAGCGCAGTGATGGCGGGGAGGGGACTCCGGGTCAGAGACTGGAGAGAGTCGATCATGCAGCATGAGAGATTGAGTGCGCGTAGAGCAGTCAGAGTTGCGAGACTATCAGGAATCTGGGTGAACAGATTGGTTGAGAGATCCAGCGAGTATAGCCCATTAGCGAGAGGAGCAAGACTGGCAGCGGGGATGGCAGTGAGCGAATTATCAGCCAAGCTCAAAAATCTCAGGAAACGCCACTTGGAAGCAGGGAGAATTCCCAGGGCCAAGAGATTCGACGAGCTGCCACGGGGTTGGTGCCATGAATCCGACAGGCTCGACTGCGAGCTTCCAGATCCCGATCGGCGAACCTTGTATGAAGTCCCGCGGGACGGGCCGTATGAGATTCTGGAGCTGACAGGTCTCGTTGGAGAGTGATTGCCGGAGTGCAAATCACGGACAGCCTCGTCATTAATATCACTGCGAGCAGTACCATCGTAAGACGAGGAGGCAAGCTCGTGAGAGCGGCTATTGTGCGGAATGATCGTCGTCATAAGGCTGAGGTCGCCAACCGAACGTCGGTTTTCAGGGGAACCCGGAGGGGTGGTAATCTTGTGAATCTCATGCTGGGGGATGGTGGGGCTCCGTCTGGGGCTAGTGTTGATCGGCCAGGTGTGTGTCGGAGAGTGCTGCGCCTTAGAAGTGCGGCGGCGTCTCTTGTCCATATCATCCAGAACAATATCGATCAGGATGTCAGCGGGGTCCTCGATACCGGCACGTCTCAGAGAAAGAGACCGAAGCTGGTCGGCCATGCGGTCCCAGCCGAAGAACTGCCGGAAATCAATGTCATCAACTTCCAAAGACTGCACATTCTTGAAAACATGTAGGGGGACTGCCGAATCAAAGGGGAACTCTTCAAAGCCACGGATCAGACGCGCGCGCCAGTCGGGAGAGAGACGCAGGCACGGGATCTTAGTGAAGGCCGAATAGAGATATTTGAGTTCGCCCTGGATAAGGGCCTTTTGACGCTCGGTTCGTGCAGCAGAGATACTCGCTCCGAAGCTGAAGCTGGTCCACAGGGAAGACATGGTCCACATGACACTTCGAATGCTGGAGACAGAATGGATAGAGCCCACATCGGAGCCTCGGGTCTTCGACCTCTGAGAGCTACTGAGGAAAGAAACATAGTTGGCGGACGAGGAGTTGTCGTGGAGATTTTCTAGACGGATTTTCATGGGGCCAACATCGATGCCGAGTTCCTCAAAGCGGGAGAGAAGGTAGAATAGGTGGTGGGGGGTGAGGGAAAGTTTTGTAGACTTGACATTCTGCGATCCAAAGCTAATCGGAGAGAAGGACAAGGCGGAAGCAAAGGAGCTCGAAGTCGACGCAGAGGTAGAAGGTCGTTCGGGAAGGGTCGGTGAATGTGGGATCGAGACAGAGCTCACACTCTGAGATGGGATATGCCGAGAAACGGACTGCCTGCGAAGTTGCAGGGCGTTTGCAAGAGCCCGTTCGTGCGTATGCACGAAAGTGGCAAGATTCTGAAGCAGGAGAGAGAAGATTTGTTAGGACAAAGAGGGCATTTGAGATATCAGGAGTGCGGGCTGGCCGTGTCGACCCGGTTTCGGGTACGTACTTTGATGAAAACCTCACCGTCTTCCGAATCCATGGCTGCGAAATCTGTTGTTTAAATCGAGAGACACATGGGGGGCAGATGTGACGAGAGACAGAGACACGGAGAAGTAGAAGGCCAATATTCTTTGCGGCGGCGAATTTAATCGATACACGCAGCCGAGAAATCCCTACAGTGATGGGAGGGAAAGTTCACTCGTGGGGTCGCGGGATAAATGGGGCCAGTCAAGGTTTTATGCAGAAAATGAGGCGAAGTTGGAACAGCTCGCGTCGAGAGACTGGATGGCGGTCACGGTAGGATTGAGTTGTGACAATGTGGGACAAGAAAACTGTAGAACGAATGTCAGCATTAGAATTATGTGTGGGTGGCCTGCTTCTAGGCTTGGTAGGCTCGTTCAACGCGAAAGACAGAATGAGGTGCAAGTGGATGGAAAGGTGCAAAGGAATAATGAAATTTTCTGATCTGTTTCAATCCGTTGCGAATCAAATGGTCAGACAATATATATATATGAAGGAAAGAAAATTGAGAGAACCAGCCAGTGAGTCCTGAATATGAAAGGAACCAGAAATATCGAAGGTGTGACCCGACGTATGTATGTATGATATCGCGCTTATCCAGAGCGGCCAGAAGAGAATCCAGGATCCAGGAATTGAGAAAAGGTATAAACCAGAAGAAAAAGGGCCGGACCCGGGTATTCAAAGGAAATGGAGAGTCTGTCCAACGGTCTCTAGGTTGCGGCACTATGGTGCAAGTTTAGTCGAATAACACATGAGACCGGTGCCGACTTAATTCGCGCCAAGTTAACACGGCCTTTTTCGGGGCCAAAAAAATGAGTGAATCGGATTGGCAATTATTCGACTGAAGAAGGACACCAGAAAGATACGTGACCATATGGAGAAGGCCAGAAGCAACAAGGCACTTCACAGTGTCGGTGGTGATACAGCAGGCAGGGCTCGATCCAGTGCAGAACAAGCAAGAAGTCGAAAGAGTAAGATATATCCAATGGACGCGGTGGGGACTCGAAAGAGGAATTTTTGGACCTGGTGCACCGTCAACGTCCGCCGTGTTCAAAGACGGACCACTCCGCCGGAGACGAGTTCTGGTGTCACGCAGCTGTTTCATCTGGCTTCGATCCGGACGCTAAAAAAAGATTCTTCGAAGGTCACGAAGCAGCGAAGGTCGCGGAGAGCCGAAACGGGGTGAGGGTTTTAGGCGTAACCGCGGCTAGACAGGCTTCTGGGTTCAAGTCCACAAGGACTAAACGATTCCAGGTCCATATATCGAAACGGCCGGACAAAAAAAAAAGGCACAGCTAGAGAGATTCCGGTTCCTGAAAAAATGGGCAAGATGGGGATTTTTGGCATGTCCGCGACAGATCAAGCCGACGCTGGTGACTCGACAATAGTAGAGAATGCACAGGAGTGTCCAAACAAGGTACGTAACGAGGCCACGTACGGCGCACGGCGGAGGAAGAATTTTCGGGGACACAGTCACTCGATCGAGGAAGAAAAGGCCAAAAAGACCACGCAGACAAGGCTGATTCACATCGACATTTCCAGAATGGGTGATTGCCAACACAGCAGGGCATTACAAGTAGGCGAGAGAAAGAGCACACAAGAAGACCAAGCGAGAAGAGAAAAATAGAGTTACCGGCACAGAGAAAGGTTTTAAGAGACAGGTGGTGGCAGTCACAGTCCGGATGCAGGAATTCGATTTGCAGGGAAACTTTTCACTCTTGGTGACTCGTAGTGCGTGTGTAGTGCAAGTTTGAGAGAGGTGTGTGGAATTAAACGAATTTGGAAGGGGATAGGACGATTCTGTGTAATATTTCACGATTGCTGTTGCTCTTTGCAAGCAAACTTACCTCGAGAAAAGAGTTGGGAATGTCAGACTTCGATTGCTGTCGAAACGCGCGACGGATCGAAGCAGCAAGCCAGCCGAGAACAAGTTCGGGCCGGATTCCAGAAAAGCAAAACGCTAAGAGGCGCGATAAGGTGTGGAAGAACAAACAACCAAAAATTACTCCCAAACGAGAAATGAAGAAAACAAGACGAAGATGAAGGAAGGGAAATGAGGATGAAGGAACAGAGCCGCCACCTGTGGTCGTTTCTCAACTCTTCAGATTCAGGGATTCACTCGGCCTATATTCCAAGGACGAGGAGAATGAACTGAGAGGAGATTAAGAAGAAGAGATGTCAGGTTCTCAGTCTTCTTCGGAGCCAGGAGACGACGATACGACTTCTATAAAAAAGCAAGCTCGCTCTTTTTTGAATCCGGGGGACATAAGAAATTCTCTCTCCGATAATAAGAAAAGAAAAAAAGAAATCCTCCAACTCTTCTCACTCACTCGTATCGACGAGAGAGGAATGTGGAAGGAAAAGGGTGAAGATGGGAGGAGGAGGGGGAGAGATTTGGGCGTGGAGAGGAAAAAAAGAAAAAAGAAGAAAAAGAGAGAAAAGGAAGAGGAGGGGAATTGTTAAGCGTGGAACGGGGGGAAGACAAGGTAATATTAAGGAAAGCTTTAAGCCAAAAAGGAAATCACGTCGACAAGGAGTAGATTATAGTGGGCGACTGGGCGGGTACAATTAATGTACAGTGGGCTAAGAGAAAGATACCAAGGGTACTTTGGGACATGCAGGTGGAATTGCGTTATAGCGGGTGGTTGTAGGTACTGGTGGTTAGCAGGCGATACTTTTGCAGTGGGAGGGGAGAGGAGGAGCAGGCAGCCAGGGAAGGGGGGACCCTGTATTTTCTGGGTCGTTGCTTCCTGGGCGGGTTTTGGCTGAGGGGAGATGTGCTCTTTCCGGTTTGTTCGTTCTTTCTTTTGTTTCTCTTGCAGCAGGAGCAGGTGAGAGTCGCGCCTGCCGAGATCAACTGTTACGGTCGGCGCAGTAAATATCAGGACTCAAGAAACAGTGTAACTATCACCAAGTCCGGCAGCAGAAGCGTTTACTACGTTGTGTTCCTGTCTTCCGGCAGCGTTTATACAGTCTCTCTCTGTTTCCTCCTCTGCCTTGAGGCGTTAAACGATCGTCACCTGCGGGTCTTGTCTTGTCGCTTTCTTTGACCCTTTCTCGGCATGCTGGTTTGGCGCCAAGGCCCAAGCCCGGGTTTCGGTGCAAGCTGCAGGGGAGGGGGGGAACAGTGCTGTAAAGCCTATAAGGAAAGGTTAACAGTTGGAGAGGGAGAGAAACGCTGTGGGCACTGGGCAGCACGTAACACGTGGAGATGCAGCATCATCATCGCTTCAGTAGATGTCCCCCAAAGTCAAGAGTCAAAGTGCAGTACAGTACACTCTTGTATGTAATCCTGCATGCATTTTGAAGAAAGCATTACCTTTTTAGGTAGTCTTTTTCTGCACGTGTTGTAGTGTATTGAGCCAAGATGGATGAGTATGCACGCCTTCAAGGAAGAGTGGAATGTGTGGTGGCGGAAAATCAGAGACCAAACTGTCTCCGTATCTGTCACGGTCACTGTTAGTCGCATCATGAGGGAGGAGGGTTGAAAGGTGAGGCTGGCGTGTACGGAACCACCAGGGAAACCAGTAAAGCCCCACGTTCCAGGGCTTCACGAGCAGTTGTTTCTGACTAGATGGACTCTACGGGGACTTGTGAAGAGACTGTGACCCTCTCACGACATCACATAGCCCAGTCACTCTCTCACTCTCTCCTTTCGATCTCCGACTGTCAGGATTAGTATCTCTTACCTCCATGATATGCAGCCCACATGAAGTGCAGAGTGCCTCCGTAGTCATGCAGCAAGCTAAAACCGCCAGTGGGCGGATCCATCCACACTTGGGTATTCAAGGGACTTGGTCAAACCGATGATCTCGCAGTTTTCTGATTTTAGGCATATTCTCCTCATCATCATCGCCCACCATCATCGCAATCAACAAGCCGTATGAACCGATTGGATATTACAACATGTGATCGGGGCCACTTGGCCAGTGATGGGAGGTCAAGAACCCCCCGGAAGAGAGAATCATGAGCGGACTGTAGTGTAGTGTAGTGTACTTTTTGTATGTGCAGTACTGTATGGTGATAGACCCAGCTGGGTGGCTTCAGCTCCATGCAGACTGGGCCAGCCAATGGTGAGGCAGAAGCCGGCCATCATTTCCCTTCAGCGAAAGGAAACCTGAGATTCTAACACGCCTCACAAGCTGACCGAGCTGACTGCTTTCTGTTATTTCCTGGGATCTCGTCCAATCGAAGCGGCGAGCCAACGGGTTCTTCCTTTATTTGCTTCTTTGCTTCTTTCGTTGCCGTGTGTTTAACACGTACGTACTTCCTTTCCTCCAGGTATGTGTGCATGTATGTAAACTCACGACAGCGAGACAAGCCTTGGAGTAATGGTGTGTGCTTTTTCTGGTCCTTTCCGTGCATGCAGGAGGGCGGCAAGTCCATCCACTCGCAGCAGCAGAGTGTGTGTGCTTTGTCTGGTCTTTGCTCATGCATGTGCATGAAGGATTTCCTCGCTGTCGCCATTTCTGCAAGAGATATAAGCCGAGAAGCAGCAGCCTGGTGCAATTCCGCGTGGGTGCCTCAGGAAGATACATACCGTACTGTACGTAGATGTCCAAGATGGGAGGAAGTGAGAGAATCCACAGCAAGAGAAACAGATACATAGAAAGGGGGGGCTTGCGAAAAGTTCCTGGCCAAAGTTTGACCGAAACAGCTCCAACCCACATTTCATCTCGCTGTACTATGTACAGTATGGTACGTTCGCCTATTGTTGTGGGCACATCGCGAAGGACAGCAGTCCTCCTCCCCACCGTACTGAAGTGTCCACGAATTAAGCTCTTCCCGAGCAGATTCCTCACCAAGAGACATGAAACGTGGTGAGGCGGACAAAAGCTGCTGCACTGCGACTAGACTTCACCTGACTCTGCGGTACGTGCTTCACCATCGTGATGTCTGCAGCGACATCTCCAAATCGCCCCTATTCCCCTACCATATCTGATCGTCTTGAAACCCCTTCACCATCAATCACCTGTGACAATCAGTTCGCAAGATGCATCCGAGTAACCACCAGCAACGAGGGGTTTGTTTACTTATTTCCCGCTGATGTTGGACCCTCCCCTCGTTTGTTTACTCTCCTCCTGTCCTCCTCTCCTCCTGTCCTGTGTTTCCTTCCAATGCTATAAGAAGGGAACAATAAAACGGTAAATTATAGCCCGCTAGCCCATATATAATCTGGGAACCCCCTGGTCCCGGTCCAGCAAGAACACAACCACCACGGCCGGAGTCCCGCCAAACCCCGAATCATGCGCTAAACATAATCTCGCCTAACGCTGCGCTTGTTTGGAAAAAGAAGGGTCGGGAAAGGAAGTTGGAAAAAGCAAGCCAGGGCCTTGTTGGTATCTCGAAGAAGTTGCCGGATGTGCGCGTGTGTCTGCGAAAGTGGTTACAGCACGCGCAGCATCATCCATCCCAGCATCGCCGAAAACTCCCATACAGGGGGGGGGGAGGGGGGGCTGCTTCTCCTTCGTCACTCTTTCTCATCTTCTCTCTGGGGTACGGGTAAGTAAGGGTGGCATAGGCAATTTCACCTCAGCACAGAGGAGCGGACGGATATCAGATTGATCTGAGCAGTGTCGGTGCTGTTGTTGTTTTTGCCCAAGATCCATTGTTCCTCCTCTTGTTCCCGGCCGAGTGGCCATTTTCGAGCCCCAGAGGAAGACACGAGACGCAGAAGGGTTCAACTCTCAGCTCGCCAGCGTCCCGACTCTATTGTTTGGCGATCCCTCTTCGATCAGCACTCCAAGCCCAGCGATTCTTCCTTCCAGCTCGGTCAGATAATCTTACCTACCCAACCGAGGCTGTGACAAGACGGAACCGTAATGGCATTTTCTGCCCCATGGAGGGAAATCTCGACAGCCTTCCCCATCCCATCCCATTAGCAAACCATCCGCCGATATTCCAAGTATGTGTGATATACCCAACCACTACCCCCGTTTCCTCACTTTTCGGTTCAGCCCCATGTCAGATTTCTTCTTCCTGTCTGTGTTGGTAACTCTGTACGCCATGTATTCCAAGCCGTTTCCGCTCTTGGGGGTTCCTTCCGGCACGCTGCGGCTTGAAACGACGGAATCTGTTTCCCAGCACGCACCATATGCGATGCATGATATATGCGGTGAGATCCTCCCAACTCATCCTCCCTCCCATGTCGTAGAGTCAGTGTGAGAGCTTGTAAAGTCAATATAGCCCGCGTCTAGCGGCATGGGCTTGTGGTGCTCGGTCCGGGAATTTCGTGTGATATCCGCTGCACGATATATGCTATACACATGTGGTAGAGGAGACTTGCACCCTTTATGTTGGAAAAATCGGTAATCAATTCATGACAACCTATCCAACACCGCATTACGTCTCAGATTATATGGGTGCCATTTCCCGCCTTTTCCCCTCTTTCTGCTGGTAGCTAGCAAAAAGCTGGCCTTGGGATGTGATGCTGATCGCTGCTGCTTCGAGATATATTACACACCATATCCCGCCCCATCTCTGCCGGAGGGGACAATTAAGGAGGCTAATCTACGTATATGCTGGCTGGTCAGCGAAGGAATTGGAAGAAGAAGAAACACTCACGTCTTTGTTTCCCTCAGCAGATGTACTCCGACTCGGAGCTTCGAGCAGCAGCACTTGATGTGATGGCTCCACGTCTGGGGGGAAGGAAAGGTTTGATGCGTCGAAGCGTTTGTCTGACCTTCAGTCGACCCGCCTCCGCGTGAACAAGTTGATGTCTACATCCGGCGGGGGGGGCGCATTTCCAATGTCTCACCTCAGACGGGAACCCCATTTTACCAGGCATAGCCTCTCTCCCTGGTTATCCCTGATTCAATCAATCACAGCAAGAACAGCAACCATGCTTTTTCTTCCGGTTAATGTCTATTTCTTGTATCTCTTGGAGATCATGTTGGTCTAGCAGTCCATGTGATGGGCGGATGGGACATACTTCTGCGATTGCGAGTTGGCAGACAGGCCACTCTGAGCATCTCACGATGTATCCCGTATATGAGAAGGTCCTATCAAGGTTCAAACCAATACCCACTACCCTCGCCAGCTCCGCCTCGGTGTAGCCTTAGCGCAGACAGCTGCCGGGCCTCGTGAACCAACCATGCCACCCAGTCCGGTCGCGAGCGAGGGAGGTATCAGGAAAAAAGAAAAGAAAATCCTGCCTGATGGGAAAAACACTCTGCCTTGTTTCTTGAGGCCCAATACAGAAATACTGGTTATCTTTTCGGATTCCCGGAAAACACCGACCAAGGCCATCTAAGATATATCCGTCATCGCCCGCAATAACCGAGAAGCCCCCCCCATATATCACCAGCCGGGCTCCAATCACCGTCGATGCGCAGCCCCGATCAGGCTGTCGGGGTTTCACAGTTGCATGTGAACCGATGGCCGTTCTGTAAGTACCCATCTCGCCATCGGTTCTCCATCCAGCACGGTAAAACACAACAACATGAACAAAGGGCTATGGGGTGTTTCTCTTTGGGTGTGTAGAGTACCTCATGTCTTCGACCTGCTCTCTCTGCAGTTCGCCCAAACCGGAATGCGGAAGCAACAACGCAAGGGGGGGAGGGTAGTCGTCCAGAGACATATCCTGAGAAAGACTTGATATAAAAAAAAATAATAATAAAAATAAAACGGGGGTGGGTGGCCAAGGCTGGGCCGATATCAAGATAACAAGTCAGATGGCCTCTAAATAAGATACAAAAACACAAAAAAGCAGCATTCCACATCCTACTCTCCCTCATTATGTCATAGATGTGGAGGAGGAGGTGGGAAAGGCCCGCCCTGATCAGGCTCTTGTCAAGTTCTACCCGCGATATCTCGAGAGCCATCCATGCAGGGAGGGGGGGGGGCTTCAGTTTTAGGCCCCAAAAATTGCAATTGTGAGAAAAGAGAGAAAATAATGGATAAATAACAATAAAATAAGATATATTCTATGCAGCCAAAGAGTTAGGTTCGCAGCTGGATCAGCTCGCTTGGTCGAACACGAGATGCGTGATTGGCTGCACAGCCGTGATAGCATGAGCAGCAGATGTTATCTATTCACCGTAACGATTGTCTCCCCTTGTTTGCTTCACGCCAAGCAAAGAACCCCAAGTCCAGCGTCCTGACTTCCGGACACATAGTTTCCCCGAGGACTAGTCCTCAGAGCACATGGAGGGGCAGATCACACCGAGCAAAAGGACTCTTCCTCTGTCCTTGTATTTCGCCGTCTTCCAGTGTTTGATAGAGAGGGCTGTAAATGCCAGGTTCCAAACAACTGTACACGGTTCGAACCCGATACGCCCTGCGACCGCCTTTGCCGCGCCACCTGAAGGGTATCCAGCGGGTGGGAGTTGGGAACCAAGACGTGACCCGCAAGAGTGGCGAGGGTTGGAGTCGTCCTTCTATCGCCCCCCCCCNTATGTACTCTTCATACATACAGTACATACTCACTCGGCACGGCTGTTGATTAGACACTGCCAAGAACAGAACAAGAACACACCACAAACCACACGATCCCGGGGATAACTCATCCAATGTGGTCTCCTCGTGTTCCTTCTGCCTTTTCTCTTTCCGACCATCATCCTTGGCCGCAACTCTCGGCTACGAACGAGGCCTGCTGAGGTGACCCGGAGGCGGTAAGCACCCTTTTGCCGTAGTGGTGGTGGTGGTGGTTGGTATTTTTAGATGTTTGCCAAACCCTACGCCTAGGATCCCAAGGGAACCAATCTGGCGAATAACGTCATCACCGAGTGGGCGGCGGGCGGAAGATGAGATCTCTCGAGACCTGACGTGGGATCGGCAGTTCAGGTGCTCTCGCAGAGGGAGCGCCCGCTGAGGCTCCTCCTCATTACGAGTAAGGATATGTGAGTTACAACGGCTACACGGTGCTCGGCCCAGAGGGAGGAAACCCGACAGCTCTTTTCTTGTCGTTGCAAGTCGCCCCGGAGCTGCTCCAAACGAAACCTGCAAAGGTGGCGTTCGTAAAGAGGCTGAAAGAAGGTCCCGATAAGCGGATAGCACGGGCCAGGCCACAACGGGTTTTCTCTTCGAGGGATCTGCTCAACACTCTCATTCCATGATATGATGAAGGACCCTGGGAGAATCATCTTCACGGAGGAATCTTCCCTCGTCTGACTATGGTTTGAGGCTGTGGGATGCAGTCGCGGGCTGTGAATCTAGAAAGCGAAAAAAAAAAGCCCTGGCAACCCGTCAGATGTATCTCGATAGCAGTCAGCTGGCTTTGTCCCACCTTTGATTCCCGCCCGGCACTTACACAGCATTCTCGATATACGGGGATGAGGAACACCTGGTGGGGGAAGGGCATTCCTGCATCTGGCTCTGTTTCCTTGCTTGCCAGTAACCCCTCCATTCCAGCCAGGCCGCTTCATGATTCCACCGAGGCCGATCATGACGCAACAGAGCCTCCAACCTCTCAAGTCCAAACCCCGACCTTCATCCACGCAAGAAACATAAACAGTACACATTACCCGAATTATCGAAACACCGGTGACGGTTTGGGGGACAGAAATGCAGACTGACAGGATCCTGAATAGGCTGGCCCGTCGACCGGACCCTGTCAGTAGGGGAACAAAAGCCCCCCCAATTTGCCTCCCCTGCACCCTGGTTCTCTCCCCTCATTTTGAAGATCGTAAGCCACCACGAGATCTGGAATATTGAAGCGGGCTATCATCCAAACAACTGACTACGTCGCTGAAGGGCATCAAAAAGCCGCGTTGGCCCCAAAAACGCTAACCAACAAGCGCCCACCATCTCCCTGCGTTGTTGCTGATGACCCTGCAACTGGCCAGATCGCCCACATTGATTGATCACATCGACGACTGCTGGATATATGAAAAACCCCCATATTTGACACATCTGGACGATATGTTGACCCTCGTCCTAGTCTGCCTGTCTTGCGGTTCACATGTACACTCTGCGCTGGCCGTATACAGGAAGTGAAACTGCCACCAGGACTGTACGTTTTATATTCTCAAACGAGACAGGTCGGATTTGGGCGAGAGGCCAAGTATTACGCTCAATCAGGCAAGTTCGAGTGTCGTCGTCTCATGCTGGCCATTTTTTCTTCTGTTTTTTCTGTGGCTCGGGGGTTTCAGTGCGTGTGATGGGTGCACCGAGCCGAAAACACGCAAGACTGATGAGGATATCGGCTTAAAAGGGTAGCTGTGAGCCGCTGGGTACGACGCTGGCCGTCTCAGACAACAAGCCTCTATTTTGTGTGTTCTCGCCGATGTTCTTTTGTGGTTATATGGGAGAGACGCCGAATCTGGAATCTATTTCTAGCCTCCTTTTACTAGTTTTTTTCTTCTTCTTATCTCGAACCTTGTACTCGTCACGTTGGTGTCGAGTATCAGGAAAAACGTGATTTGTTGCGGACCCTTGGAAGCTTCTGCCCGTTCGGGCAGCGCAAGTCTTACGAGTGGAGGCCATGGTCGGGCTATTTCCAGCGAAGACTGCGAGAACGAGGAAAAAGCAAAAAAAGAAAAAAAAAAGAAAATAGCAAAAACCAGAGAACCGAGATTGACGCACCAGAAAGGAGTATAAATCCAAGAGCAATCCAAGAGTCCAGTGCGACGCTGGAATAGCCGGTGGAGCATGCGTTTGTAGCTGTGACTCCGGCGTGGCTTGGTGGGATGCGCAGCTGGGCATTCAATACTTTTCTTCTTGTGTACACTTGCATACACAGAGTCGCAGTGATCACATAGAAAGCTATGTAGCTACCTACCTATACGGCAGCGAGCGAGGGGATTATGTCTTGTAGTATTAATTTATCCTTGGCCGTTTCGACTACGACACTGAGATGACCCGACCTAATGTACATGTATGTACTGTTTCTGGGCTCATTGCAGCACTCTGCACTGTTTATTCGAGCCAGACAAGCTTGGCAGTAATATCAGATTGGATCATCCCGTGCCAGACAGTGCTGGAGGTGTCACCACACAAGGACTGATATGGATGGTCTGGTCTGTTAGAGTCCCCGGCCCATGGCTGGATTCGGGCTCGCCGACGAAAATATCTCGAGACATACGTTGGAGAGTCATTTTTCGGGCGAAACACAGCAGTGAGAGACATATAGCACTCGTATGCGGGCTTGGAGACGGAGACAAGAGCCAGAAGCACGATTAACTACCGCATAGTTCGAGGTTCATCTCGCTATGAAACGATTTCGGTGGCCGGTATCCCACCATTGCACACCTGTGCCTTGACACCGTAACGAGCACGCAGTCTCCGTCCGGGAAGCCGGGGGACCGAAGGATGGCAGGACAAGTTGGAGAAAGGAAAGCAGCAAACAACAACCAAAAACCGCGGCTCTCTCCTCAATAACGTTAGACCTTTGATTTTCCATTTCTTTCTCTCTCTCTCTCTCTCTCTCTCTCTCGGAGTAAGTGCCACTCCGTGTCTCTTGCAAGGTTACAGTAGCAGTTTGGGTGGATATGGGCATGCAGAAGCGAGACGAAGGGGGCGAGCAGTGCAGTGCTGCTGGTATTGGCTGCTCGCCGGTGACCTGTTTTTCCTGCGATTGTAAAACAAAGGCTTTGCATGCATGGCACTAGGACCGAAAGAGCAAACATATATGATATTGTGAAAAACACGCAAGAGATACAGAATGCAAAACAAGCCGGGAAGTTCTAGCGGTGAACATGTTGGTTTTTTTTTCCTTTTTTTTTTCTTTTTTTTTTTTGGGGTGGTGGGAACTGGGAGACTGAGCGGCCGTTCCATTCACCTTTTTGGGGGGGTGGTAGTGTGTTCCATCTACGACAGCTCTTTTGTGGCTTTTCTGATATGTGACCGGCGGGCGGAGATCCTTCGCGGGTTTATTGGAGAGAGAAAGGCGAGAGGCCAGATGCATGTTGGAGCCCCGATGTGGATGGAAGGCTTTTTCCCCCCCATGCACATCCATATATTGGATGGCCACCCAGTCATTTTTCCTCCTTCTGCTGCTTCCTCCACCTCCACCCAGTCGAAGCAATTTATGGGACGTAACCGAAGATCAAGTCCGAGCGAGACTGCGTGAGAGCCTGAGAGAAGAAGTGAAGAGAGTGGGTGGGTGAAATGAGCAGGAAAAAAAAGAAAAGAAAAGGCCAGGGTGGGGATGTGCTATGGTAACATTGCATAGAGTAGAGTAGGAATGGCCGGTGATAGTTCGAGTTTTTTTTCTTTCCCTTTCTCTTGTTCGTCCGGGGCTGTCTCTCTCTCTCTCTCTCTCTCTCTCTCTCCCGCTCACTGTCTTTCTGTCTTTCTGTCTTTCTCTCCACTCTCGGGTTCTCTCGCTTTCTCCCCCACCGGTCTTGGCTTGCCGGCTTGTATGGAGCGCATTGGGGGGTCGTCAACCAAACAGAAACGACTCGGTTGACCTTTTGTTGCAGTAATCTGTGTGCAAGCAAGGCCAAGACATGTTTGGTGATATCGGTGGCTGAATGCCGAGACTGCTGGTCGCTACAACTCCATCCTCATTTTTCACAGAGAGGTAGGTGGTAGCAGTGAAAGCCCGACGATGATGTCGTCAGCTCTGTCGAAGTGCAAAACCCACCGCGAGACGCAAGGCTGGGTTGGCGGAAATGTGAAGAAGAGGATGGAAAGAAACCACTCCTCTGCGAGAGAGGCATACGACAGACTTTCTGACTGCAGGGTTGTGTGGTGGCTGCGACCCCATTCCTTGGGCGAGGGCCTTTTCTTCCTGGTGATTGGCTTTTCGGTATATCATTCCATGCAGATGGGCTGTCTCACACACACACACACACACATACTGTTCACACGTCTCTCGTCCCCCATCCAGGCTCTTCCAAAACGGAAGACCCAGCCGTAGAGTGAACTCAACCAACCAAGCCGGCTAAGCAGAAGAAACACCAGCCCGGGAACAAGCAGAACAAGCTGTCTTGATGGCACGGACAGTGATATGTGACCAAATTTTCAACTCGAGATAGTGGTGAGGGGCAAGTTGGCGATAGCTTTTTTTAATTTTAATTTTTTTCTTTTCTGGTCTGTCGTGACCTGCCAAATTTTCACTTTTCTGTATTTCCTCACTCACTCCGGTTCTTAAGCCGCTCCGGGGGGGCGAATCGCGGAACCGAATTAAATCAACCAGGATTTTCCAGGAATCTGAAGAAAAGTCTATATCCTCAGTGCAGCACCGTCATCCGTCGTCGGACGGGGTAGGGGGGGGGTTGACCAGAAACGAAAAAAAGAGAAGAGCCTCTTTCAGCCGAACCCCGGAATTCTCGCAGAGCGTAGGTATTAATAGCGTGTCCAAGAGAGAGGGAAATATCATACGGGAAGTGAACTATATGAGCAGGGGGGTTAGATCCATGGTCTTTCTCTCATCTGGTGTTTTTTCTGGCTCACGATAGCTCTGACTCGTGCATATCTTGGCTCTGCCCGGGCCGCAACACACTCATGTTGGCGCTATTCCCTATCACTTCACCTTGCCTCTCTGCTCCTCCAGGTGCAACTCGGCTTGTCAGGGTCCTGCAAAGATGGAAGAAAACGCAGAAGAGAAATGAAAAACTTCTGAGGCTGCATGCACGACCAAAAAAGATACAAGATAAAAAACCTGCATGCCCAAGCCTGCAAGAGCCAAATGGGCACTGCATGCATATTGCGTGTATGGACAAGGTGCAGGGGACGAACAGAGGAGGGGAGACAACCCAAAGCCAAGAGGGTTGACGAGAAACAATGAGAGGAACAGAGATTGGAGAACGGCCGGCCACCGGCGTGGGCACGTCCCGAGAACGAACACTTACGTACTATAGATACAGTACCTCAGACTGTCGGCGTAGTGACCTTGAGCTCTCGTCTGCTTCGATGTAGCAGTGGATACGGAGAAGCCTGAGACCCTTTCTGCGGGCATCAGAAAAAAAAGGAGGGGTCGAAGTTGGTGCAAAGAGGGCATGAAGATCTGGCGATGATCCGGATTTCTTCTTCTCTCGGAGGGACGACGACGACAGCGTGCTTCAGCGAGTCGATGGAAAGCCCCCAGGCCGGAGGAGTCCCAGATGGAGACGCGGGACCTACACGGAACACGAGGGTGGGAGACGAACGAGAAAGAGACAATTCTAAGCCTGTTTCTCGTCATGTTCTTCTACGTATATCAAAGATATGTCTTTTGCAAAAAGCCGCCGCGCGGACTGGAAGCGGAGCCGCAGTCGAAGCAGAAGAAGAGCGATGCAAAGCGCTCTCACGCAGTATCGCAGGCTGACATACAGTACCTACTGTACAGTAGATCTTTGCGCCATCGTGGGTACTTCCACCGCGGTCTATCCTGCAGCATCAAGATCCCCTCTCTCTCTCTCTCTTTTACTTTTCCCCCCTAAAAATGCCCAAGGGAAACCAGCCATCCTGCAGCCCACTCACACCACACCTAAACACACATCCATAGCAGCTAAAAAAATAAAGATGTTCATGTGGTTTACCATTCGTTTCCGTCAGAGAATTACACAGAGAGAACTACTCACACCATTTCCCGTGTCTTCGTCTCTTCTAACCAACTGTGATAAGTGCAACACACACACACACACGCACACACACACGCTCTTACGCATAATAGGGATATAACACACATCCTGTCTTGGAGGAGGGGGATCTCGTTGTGTGTTTCCAAACGTGAAAGAAGCGGTGAGATAGATAACCGTTCTTCTTGGGGTCGTGTTTTGTTTGAGTCACATCATCGGTCTCCCTCTTCTCCTCCCCCTCTCTCCTATCTCCCGTCCCTTCGGGGAAAGAAAAGAAAAAGGGAAATCCAACCCGTGTCTGTATCTCTGGCGTCTCTTTTCTCGACTCCTCGCGTTCCGTGTTGTCTCACATCTCCTCTTTTTCTTCTTTCTTTCTTCCTTTCATACTGGCACATCTAAAGGTTCCTAGAGGCTGGGGGGTTGAGGAGGGGGGCGGCTGAACGAGATAACAATTGCAGTGAGATCTGCACGCACGTCGACAGGGATGCCAGAAGCGCAAAACACCCAAGGGCATGAAATCAAGAAGGCAAGAGAAATGGAGGGGTAACCCATAGGAAGAAGACACCGCGGACATCTGATAGGACGCAGCCGAGGACGAGAGAAAAGGTGATGGGGGGAAGCGGGAGGGCTGTGTGTGCGCATGTGTGTGTCCACTGCATACATCGCAGTGTATCTCTGCATGTGCATGTTCCCTCGCTCGTGGTTGACTTTCTCTCACCGCTCCTTGTTTGCCCCCGCCCTCAAACAAACCTCCAAATCGCAAGCTCGGCGTCTCTGCCAAGCCGGAGGCCAAAAGAGCAAGAAAAAGAGAAAAAGAGGAATGGATGCGAGGGAGTCGATGTGGGGACATGGTCACGGCGTTTCACCGTCGAGCCTCTCTCTCTATCTCTCTCCCTCTCTCTTTCTCTCGCGGGTTTTGTTCGTTCTCTTGCTTCGCCTCTTCACCTCTCGTCGGCCTTATCTCCACCACCGGCGTGAAATGTCTCTATCTCGTCTCCCGACCACAGTCTCCCTCGGTTCCCTGCCTCGCAGTGGATTGGAACCCAAAGAGGACTTTTCCCAATGCCCCCCTCGTTTCGGCACGAACAAGAGTGCGAGGGAAGCACTGGCAGCACATCACATCTGCGGACAAGACTAGCGGACAGAGGATGAGGGAAGAGGGATATGCATGTGTGCTATGGCACACACGCAGAAAACGCACAAACGCCGGGCTTTTTGGAAGAGGGAGGGGGGGGGGGGGGGGGGGGGACTGCATGCGCTTTATGCAGCTACTATTCGCCCATCTCAGGTGAGAATCTGCCTGTGGAGGGCGGCTTGGCCGCCTCTTGGCCGATGGGCATTTCTGCAACTGCTGCACTCTTCCAATCCATGTGTCTGTTTGGCCCAGCGTCAACTGCCATTTGTGGTTCTGGTGGCAGCGACAAACCGACCAAGCAACGGGGATCTTTGAGCCGGCGCATCCATCACGGCTATGTGTAATCGTTGGACTACGAGGAGTAAGTAGTACGACAAACCACCAACGTTGCCAAAAGACAAGAACGAAAAGGACCACACATCGACACATATATCAGAGCATGCATGGCGCGGGATATGGCGCCTATATCGGCACAAGGTATTGCGACATTGCGTGTTTCCCGACTGTTGTAGATCGTGAGTTTCGTCCCGTGCCACGAGACGAGCCTCCCTCCCCCCCTCCAGGAAAGAAAACGAGAAAAAGAAAGCCTTTTTTTATTTCCCGGTATCTTGGGTGGTTGGAATTTGCACACCCTGGTCCAACTCCATCCAACCCTGGTTCTGGTTATAACCCACTTAACCCCAACAAACCCTAACGATCTTGCTCCATCACACGATCCATGCACCACCGTCCACTTTTTCTCTCTCAGCCACCAACATAATCCTTTCCCACGATCCCACCCTGCTAGGTTTTGGCGTTATCTCTGTCTCTCTCGTTTGCTTCTCTACAAGCTCCATGGCTCGAGTTCTTTAAGTGAAAAAAAAAAGAAAAAAAAAGTGTCTTGGCCACCGCCCGCCAGTCCGACTTCCCACGCCGCCACCAGGACCATTTTCCCATGCAAGAAGAAGTGCCAGGATGAACAAAGCCAAAACACCTGCATGAAGAGACAAGGAAGACGGTCGTGTGCTAGCCTAAGACCTGACTGGTTTTTGCCTCTGCTTGCCGCCCTTCCATCTGCTACGCCGTTTTGCCTCCTCATTCTCATCCTCCTCCTCCCACGTCCCCGTCAGATATATATAAATATATATATATATCTGGAGCCTGTTATTCGTTTCTTGGTACGTGCGCCAGAGCGAGGTTTCGCCATCCCGCGGCTGACGTTCCCACCAAGCACGGCCAAAACCCAAGCATTTTTGTGTATGCGTAGTGCGTACCGACCTCGTAGAATTCCAAGCCTCATACTCTCTCACACGCACATACACACATGTAAGTCTGTTCATGTCCACACACACACGCTGGCCTTGTCAACCGGCAGCTGTGTGGGAGACGACACCGACGTCGCCGGCGCCATGGAGGTCCGAGAATCCAAAGACTTGGACACACAGACTATGGAGACGCTACAGAAACACAAAAACGACCCTTTGATTTCCGTCGTAGGCCCGATGTCGCTTCCGAACTGCGGCCGATCGACGAGACAGAGGAAGGCGGCTTGTTATAAATATCTCGGCGACGTTACCTGTAGCCGCCGTGCCAGAGCGCACAAAGAGGCCGCGGCAACGAAATACAAGGAGTAATTCTTTCTTTCCCGCCTTTTTCTATTACCCGAAGTCTTGTAATATTGCCCTCGGTATTTCAAATAAACGTGCCTCCCGATTTGTAAACTCTGCGTGAGAGAGAGAACCGTACGAAGCGAAGGACGTTACCCATACAAACCACCACACATATCGTCAACGAGATCAGGTGTCCGGCAAAGTGGCGAAAAAACCCCCCCCCAGATGAAGAAAGGCGAGAATGGGAACTGTCCACCGGTCGGACATAACATTGTGTGACCCAGAAACAAGGAATATCTGGATGTAGGAGATTGCACATATGCATGGCATGATACATGTCAAATCAGAAGTGCCAGTCCGTACGGAGCAGAGCATGTTCTTCTTTCTTCCTGTCCGGAAAAATCTTGTCTACGTGTCGTTGTTTTTGACGGGTATCCCTGAACCAGAGGCCTGCCTCTCAGCAAGACAGACTGGAGCGTGCATGCACCCAATAGTTACTCGGGGCCTAGGTATTGATGGTGTGATTGGCCTTCTCGCGCGACTCTGGATAGAAGCCAAGCGAACGTTTCGCAGAGGTCCCAAGAGCCCCACCAAAGGCATACGGAAGACGTGATGCATCATGCATCGTCTCTAGTAAAGGCTCAGGGAGGGACGAACAGCAGCAAGAATGCTCCGTAACCCATGTTCTCCACGCAAAGACATCAGAGCGTTCGGCATCCTAGGCTTAGCGGCACACACACATGCAGCTGAACGCTTGCGAGGCCACCGAAAAGAAGATCGCCAGAGAATAAATACTGGGCCGGTCACGCCATGCACGCTCTTCCGACCACCCAATGCATGTGTTCCGGCTGGCTAGAGGAAAGAAAACCCACAAGACGGGACGAGGAAGGGGGCGGTGACGAGAAAAGAAAAGTCCAACCAGAGCTGCATCGGCGAGAGCGAGACTATCACCGTATCACAAAGACCAAAGAGCCCGCCACAGCGAAGGGCCGAGATCGAGAAGATGTCGGAGAGAGCCAATACGAACCGGAACGGCTGGGTCGTATCTCACAGCTGTCGACACAGTCCAGAACGACCAAGACCTATTATCGTGAAGGTAGAAGGGGGGGGGAGAGAGAGAGAGAATCATCAAAGCTGAAAAAGCCCACCCCCCGTTTGGGGTCTAGCTTCGCCAATAATGCGTCCCGTTGCCATCTGAGCTTCATGCATTGCTCTTGTTTTCTCTTTTGTCGCCCAATGCTGTGCGCCAACGGACTAGCATATCATAGGCTGCGGGTGCATTCTAGCTTCTCAAAGCTGCAGCTGCATGAACTAGCTTCAACTGCTGATCAGTGCTCGGGAGAAGAAGCTTGGAGTTGAGATAGAGAGGGAGCTATCTGGGTTGGAGCTTCCGGTGCTGCTATCTGTGTGGCATGTGTGTGAGGGTTGTGTTTGCCAACGGCACGAGCAGATCCCCGAGCTTGGGATTTACGTCGCTGGCTGCATATCTGAGCTGTCAGTTCTCGTTCGGAGTTGGGGGACGGCGAGACGCCTCAAACTCGGCTACGGTTCCGTTCCTCACACCCTCTCGTTTCTGTCCATCCAGTCGCATCCTCTCGCTTCGGTAATTTGCATCTTCACCGCCACTTGTGTCGATCCTTGCCAGCCAAACTTCCTCCGGATTGACGAGCCCGGTGTGGGAGAAGAGAAGGGAAAATAGAGGGTTGATGGTATTTTGGAGTTACTGAAGCCCTTGACCGCTCTAAGCAGGAATCAGCCTCGTTTTCTGTGTTCGTTGTTTGACGCACCACTGAGCGAGACGCACCACTGAGCGAAAGAGGTGCTGTGCGCGGTTGCGCGGTTGCGGGCGTTGTCGACGCAAGCACCGTGTTTAAGAGAGATCCAGTGAACGAGATGTCCGGCCGGAGACACACACACACACACTCACACACACACACACACCCGGGTATCCGAAAGAGGAGGGAAAGTCCAAGAGAAAGCCAGCGAGACTGCTCTGGGCCTCCCCCCCACTATTCGGCCGGGAGACTACCGGCCGGGGCCACCTCCAACTCGTGCTTTGGGACGGAAGGCGGATGTGATCGTCCTCAAACGTGAGCCGTCTGACAATCAATGGACGGGCTATCCCAAGAAGTCAACATTGCACATGGGTTGAGCGAGAACAGGCTCAAGATGTTTAAGAGACGAACTCTTCTAAGCCCGCTGGGCACGGCGACTGTGTCACACGTGAAAAAACCCCACCACAGAGCGAGAAGAGACACATCTTGAGGGAATATGAGAATCGCTGCTGTATTCACGCTCTCGACCTTCTCCAAAAGAAACTCAGAGACCTTCTCTATCCTCTCACATGCAAGAGAGAGAGAGAGAGAGAGAGAGAGAGATAGAGAGAGAGAGAGAGAGAGAGAGACCGCCCTGTAAGGAGCTGGGGTGTCTCAGTGCTGGGCTGCTGCATCTGCGGGTTTCTAATACCGCGTCCGAGACCGCACTTCGCCGATGCACTGGCAGAGGAACGTTCGAGCGAACTCTCTCTCTCTCTCTCTCTCATGCAGTGCCGGGTCGGTGTTTGAAAGGCCAGGCTGTCTCCGCTCTCTGTCTGTGAGACAAAGAAAGCTTCTGCTGGGCGTCCGAGACCTAGATGGACTGCTGGGAGATCCCGGTCGAACGGAGTGAAGAGTTTTCAACTGTCGACAAAGCAGATGGAGGGGAGGGGCAGAGCGTGCTGGCACAGGGGAAGAGAAGCCAGAGGCAGAACGGAGCGGGACACAATGCCGTACCGTGCGATCGCCGGGGGAGCTATTGGAACAACCGCTCCGTGCCACACAAACACAGCTGCAGCGAGAGAGGGGGGGCAAAAGTCCCGACTCATCATGGCCGATCTACCGACAGGAGCCCCAGGGCAGTCTCTGTGATGGTGTGAGCCGATCACAGTGAATGTCCGGGCCTTGGGGAGTGAGACGGGGAGGGGACCATGCGGACCTGACCGACTAGTAACAGCCGGTTCCGGGACATGCGAGGGTAGAGAGGAACCCGGAGAGAGTTGCAGAGAGTCGCCTGAAGGAAGCCAGAGACCGACTCCGTTCGGAGGGTGTTCGCGACGCGGTCGGCCCTGCAGGTTATCTGCTGGAGAAGCTTGACGCACACGGCGACCACGAACAGGAGTACCCAAACGAAAGTCGACAGGAACTCAGGGGATGAAATCGAACCCAACGAGATTCCCCATCTCCCGCCGAACACCAGGAGCAAACGCAACCACTATATCAACCCGCCCCGGCTTCAAACGAGAAGAACCACCAACTGCCGACGGAGGCCGGCATTTCAGTCCCCCCCCTTCCCGGGGGACGGCTCTCTGCATGTGGCGCCACGCCGGCGGATTTTCCTTTCTGCTCTGGGATCTGTGCATCGCGAATAAGCTTGTCAGGAAGCTTATATAGTAAGCTTAGGAGACCGGCTGTTTCTTCACGGTTCTGCAGGGCTCACGGAGAAAAGGGAAGAAGAAACAGAACGAACGCAAAGACTGGACATGGGCACACACCAACCCCGGCCGCGACGGGAATCGGCATATAAAAGATGGTATCTACGTTACACGTCCCTAGATCTGCGAGGAGGGTGCCAGCGTGTCAAGAAGGGAAGCAGGAGAGGCAACTGGTTGGCGTTTGCTTGCATCGTCCAACTCATCTACCACGATCGGAAAACAGAAACAAATGAACATCGTAGTATAAGAGTCAAGTGTACAGTAGGTGGTGATACACGCACTAGATGTACATGTATGCATGGACATGTGTGCAATATATATCGGACATCAAATTGGGAACAGTGAAAAGAGTAGATGAAGCAGTGGAATAAGGCCAGCAGAGCAAACGGAATGGAGGACTACCTCAGTTCAACAAAAAAGCCCTTACTCACGGTATAGCTTGACCCACGGATCGTCCGCGCTCTGGGTGACCTTGACCACCTTGCTCAGCACATGGCCGGCATCCAGCCCCCACCCGTTCTCAACGTCCAGCTTATAAGACGCCCCGTTGACCTTGACCACGGCGAAGCCGCTCCCCAGCAGCGCTTGCATGATGCCGCGGAACGCCGTGCGCGCGCCGATGCCCATGTGGCGGAACGGCGCCGTGAGCAGGTGGTCCATCTCGTACTGCCGGGCCTCCTGCTGCCGCTCGGCCTCGATCTTCTTGAGCTGCAGCTGTTCGGCCTCGCTCAGGTACTCGGCCGGCGGCGGGACGAGGCGGCCCTCGATCTCCACGTCGCTGCTGGACACCACCATCACCTTGGGCTTCAGGAACGGGAGCAGCCGCTTGACCACAATCTCCAGCTGCAGCTGCGAGGACCGCGCGGTTGCTGCGGCGGCGGCCAATGTGCTGGTGTTGGCAGCGGCGGCGACGGCGGCGCGGGAGGCGGGGCTGGCTACGGCCGTGCGGGCGGCAGCAGCCGGGGCGCTGGTGCCGGCGATTGCTGCGGCGGCGCGACCGGCCGCGGGCGGCAGCGCGCTGATCGAGCGCACCAGGTTGGACGAGCGCAGGAGGAAGTACGTGCCGAGCGCGCCCATGGCCACGCAGATGAAGGCGAACATCTTCGGCACCCACCACACCAGGCCCTCGGGCGGGCTGGCGTACGTGGTGACGAGGTGGTAGGTGGCGTACGAGTAGCAGAAGATGCCCGAGCTCCAGCTGCCGACGTACAGCCAGAAGTGCGACGGCGCCTCGTACAGCACGGTCGGCGTCAGCTTGCGGTTGAGGTCGCGGATGTAGGCGTACTGCGACGGCTGCGGCTGCTGGAGCGAGTGCAGCGCCGTGACCGGGTAGTCGGCACGGGGCGCGACCGGCGCAGCCGGAGGTGTCGGCACGCTCTTCTGGAGGGGCTGCGGCGCGGCGGGTGTGTTGCTCGCGGCCGCGACGGCGGGTATATTGGCGCCAGCGCCAGCGCCAGCGGCACCACGACTACTGCTCCGGAAGGCGAGACTCGGGGGCGGCTTCGAGGGCTTGCGCGTGGCTTTCGCTGTCGCTGTCGACGAGGCGTGGCGCACGTGAAGGGGAGATATCGTGAAGCGTAGCACGTGGCCGGTTTGATGCGGGCGAGCTGCTGTTGCTGCTGCTGTGCAAGGCGGCCGGCACATGGCCACGAACACGCGGGCGTAGAGCCCGGGACACGACGGAGCCATTGCGTGACTTGGAGGGTGTACACACACACACACACACACACACACACAGAGGACGAGATGATAGATGAGTGGATGAGGGAGACAGAACGAAAAAGAACGACGGAAAAAAAACCAGAAAAAAGGAGTGACTGGGTGTGGAGATGGTAAAAATCAGATGTTGGAAAAAAAAGCTTCAATTGGAAAAGAGAAAAAGAAAACAATTGTATTCCGGATATATTACGTCAGCATCAAGCTCTGCTGGTCCGTGCACGTGCAGGACCACAAGTTTCCCAACAAGAAAAAAAGACAAAAAACAGCTTTGCTTCAACGTCCTGTTTTTCCCGGCCTCCGAAATTCGCTCCCTCCGGACCCCCGATTTTCACGAACAAACGAACGACACCTCACTCCATCATCACCACACTTTTCGGGATTCGAGCATTCCTCACCCCATTGGTCCTTTTTTGGCATTTCTGCTTGACGGTTACCTTTTGGATCTGCCCCGTCATGTCGTACTTGGCCACGGCCTGCCGCATGTCGGCCCGGCTTGCGGGCCAAACGTCGAGAGGTACGGACGGAGTATGGCGCCGTGGAGCTATCCGGAGGACGCGGTTGCGATGCCCGTGTTTGTCCGACCGCGCGGGCTTGCCGCCGTGAGCGTGATTGAAAGCTTCTTGCAGCTGCGCACTGGATCTATTCCCACTCTACCCCGAGGAGCCGCCCCCAACTAACCCTTCCTGTGTTTCCCTCCGCCAGGCCTCTCCACCTCGACCCGCCGCCTCGCCGCCCAGAACTTCACCATGCCGGCGCTCTCGCCCACGATGACCGAGGGCGCCATCGCGAAATGGAACCTCAAGGAGGGCGACTCCTTCTCTGCCGGTGACGTGCTGCTCGAGATCGAGACCGACAAGGCGTCGATGGACGTCGAGGCTCAGGACGACGGCGTGCTGTTCAAGATCATCCAGGGCGACGGCGCGAAGGCCGTGCCCGTCGGCACGCGCATTGCCGTTGTCGCCGAGCCCGGCGATGATCTGGCCACGCTCGAGATCCCCGCCGATGAATCCGCTGCCGCCGCTGCTCCCGCTGCGACCACCCCGCCGCCCGCTGCCTCCGCGCCGACCGCCTCCTCCACCCCGAAGCCCGCAGCTGCCGCTGCCGCTGGCAACGCCACCTACACACCCATCCTGCCGCTGCTCCCGTCAGTAGCCTCGCTGGTCAGCGCGAACAGCCTCGACGCCGCCGCCCTCGCGAAAATCAAGCCGACCGGCCCGAACGGCCGCCTGTTGAAGGGCGACGTGCTCGCCTACGTCGGCGCCATCAACGCCGCCACCCCCAGCACCATCGAAGCCCGCTTCGAGAAGCTCGCCAAGCTCGACCTGGCCAACATCAAAGTGGCCGCCAAGCCCGAGCCCGCCCCCGCCGCCCCCAAGGCCGAGGAGGCCAAGCCTGCCGCTGCTGCTGCCCCGGCCGGCCCGCAGACGCTGGAGGTCGCCGTGCAGGTGTCGCTGGCCAAGGTCATCGAGGTGCAGAAGAAGATCAAGCAGACGCTCGGCGTGGCCATGCCGCTCTCAACCTTCATCACCCGCGCCGCCGACGTCGCCAACGACGAGCTGCCGCGCCCCGCCCGCACGACGGTGTCCGCCGACGAGCTCTTCGACCAGGTGCTCGGCCTTGACAAGATCAAGCGCGCCGCCGCCCCGCGCGGATCGCGCGGCTTCTACTTCCCCCAGATTGACGCCCTGCCGCCCACCTCGTTCCTCTCCGCCCCGATCCCGGCCGCCCGCGAGGCCGATATCATTGATATCCTCGCCGGCACCGCCAAGCCCACCGCCCGTGCCCCCGTCGCTGTGGATGCTGGTATCTCCCCCGACGCGAACCTCTTCACTCTCGTTGTGCCCCCGGCGGAGGAGAAGCGTGCCGCTGTGTTCCTTGGTCGCGTCAAGTTCATGCTTGAGGAGGATCCCGGCCGGTTAGTTCTGTAAAATTGCCAGCTTTCCCCTGTCCTCTTTCGTTGTTTCATTTTTTTATACTCGGTTGCCCCATCTACAACTCATCCATTCCCCCCAAGCAACTTTTTCTTTTCTTTCTCCTTTGTTTTAACCATGGTTTTGCCTTGCCTTCAAGAGTTCTGTAATCACACGTTGTATCTATGCGAAGGAGAAAGCAAGAGAAGGAGAGAGTATATAAAGCATTCTAATGGTGCTTAACTACTGTATTTTTACGATTTTTGGAGTTCCCCTAGCAGGCAGTACAAATGATAGATCTATTATTTCCCATGTGCATTCAATATGTGTGACCTTCTTGCTGAGTTTGATTCTGAAAACTTGATTTTTATATATCTCCTATGTGTGATGTTTCCTATTAACCCTAAGCACAAAATGCTTTGGTATTAGAGTAAGCCTATAGCATCCAAGGACCCAACATAGAAGCAACTAAATGAGCATTATCAACCAGAGTAAAAGAGAAGTCATCTGCTGAGACTGTCTGTAGTAAACAGAAAATCACAAGAACCACCCCAAGCTGAAATCCAAACTGGCTTTTTTTGCTTGACAAAAAAAAAAAGAGAATAGAGAACCGGCCACCCTACAGAAATATCCAAAAGAAGAAATCAAGGACAGGATCCTCCCACTCTGATGAACTTGCTACAAGGAACCAAAACAAAAAGAAACAATCTAGCCACCCAAATTACATTCATATCCTCATGACAATCTTGTCCATGATCTGTGGCTGAAGGAAAACTTGTTGGAAACCGGGCTGGGAAAAGGAGACATTTGGTGACGAAAATAAATAGGGGAGTGGGACTCTGGAGCAATGAACTGGGAAGCGAGCTATCAAATTAAGAGAGATGGGCTAACAGCAACGAGAAAGAAGAAAAAGAAAGAAGACCGAGGGACAGAGGTCATCCTGAACTCAGGCAGGGACTTAGGTTTCGTCCCAACCGTCCCACGAAGGCTCATCGAATCCGTTCGGACGAGTCGGGCGGGCCGAGCCAATCAGGAGGCCGTCAACATGAAGGGGCTCCTTGGGCCAGGCGATGCTAGCCTTGTAGCCATTGCTCCAGGCAGTCTCCATGAACTCGGGGTTGAAAACCTCGGGATGCGTCAACTGCATGGTCCGGAGAGCGCGACCGCTGACCTCCTCAACCGAGTCAGAGTGGCGCAGGCCAAAGAAATTAGGGTCGTGCGTGGCACGGAGGTAGGTCTGAACCTCGTCAGAATGGAGACCCAGAGACAAGAGGAACAGGTCGTACTGGCACAGACTGGTCCGACAGACCCACGATCCACCCTTGGTGGCACGGTTGTAGATTCCCGCAAGGGCAGACACCGCTCCGAGGGCTCCCGTGCCATAGTCAGACATCGGGAAGGGAGGGACGACGGGCTCGTTGAGGCCCATGAATTTGCCCTGCTCCCAGGCCACGCCGGTGGCGCAGTCGGCAATCTGTTGCCAGCCGGGACGATGCGCCCAGTTTGCGCCGGGAATTCCAGATCCGCCAAAGCAGTCTTCAGCAACGTAGACGATGCCCTTGCCGCGTCGCTTGGCCATGGCCAGAAGGTTCTCTGTGCTGTATCCAAGACGGTCGAGGACACCCGGCCGGTATCCATTGAGGATGACATCGGTAGATTCCAGAAGCTCTTCAAACTTCTGTTTGCCCTCAGGGCTCTTGAGATCGAGAGCTGTGGTGTGCTTTCCCGCATTTACTTCGACTTGGAACCACGGTACGTCTGGGATAGCCGATGAAGTGACCTTCAGCACAGTGGCGCCCTGGGCAGCGAGCAGCCGACCGATGGTGGGCCCGGCAATGACGCGGCACAGCTCCAGAACACGGAGCCCTTCGAGGCAACGACGCGGAGAGCCTGGCTTAAAAGGGTCGAACGGAACAGGGGGAGTAATCGTTTCAACGGCAGAAACGGTAAAAGGTGGAATCGAGGCCAGGGCACGTCCGTGAGAGCTATCCAGGAAGGTTTTTTGTTGGAGGGCCTCGACACCGGCCTGGCCCGCATCTTGGTTGAGCTGCTCCAGCTCATTGACGGTATGATTCTTCATGGCCGTCTCAATGGCTCGGATACACTCGTGGTATTCGGTCAACTGGGGGTTGAAGGCGGGCAGTCCGATCATCCGAAGCGCAGAAGTGGCTTCCAAAGAGCCATGGAGATGATAAAATCTTCCCGGGTCCTTGGTCTCGTAGAGATTCGCAGAGAGCCGGCGGTAAAGGATCGATTGAGCTCGATTGAGGTCGGTATCTAGTTGAACCTTTGTTAATTGACATGCATCCATCGCTCAGTTTGAAGAGCTTCTTAATTGTGCAGCTAGGTTAGTGACCATAGATGCTTACCAGGGATCTTGGCTTTGACTCTGGGGTTAGTTTTCCCCAGACCATCGACGGTGGTGAGATAAGCCGTCATCAAAAAGCAGGACACCAGGGCAAGATCGACCTTGATTGCGGGAGACTGGACCTTCTGACGGAGGTCTGCAATGGCGGCCACAGCACAGCCTTCAAGAGCTCGGATGGCAGCAACTGCCTCTTGCTCCTTCATGGGGCACGGGAAGATGGGCAGATCTGTCGCAAGCGATGATGTGATCGTGACCTCATCCAGCTTACCCATGAAAGACGCGGGGACCTGGTTCTGAACCAGAAGCCCAAGGAAGTTTAGGGCGATTCGAGATTCGTGCTTGACAGAGTAGTTGGGAGGGGGCCAGCTGCGAGAGCCAGGAACGGCCGAAGAAGGGGGTATCTGGAGAACCATCGTGAGGTTTCGGAGTATTTATCAATAAGAATAAGCAGATATTCTGTTTTCGATAACGATAGGAGAGCTAAGAGATCTTAAAGTCGGAACTTGAAGGGTTAGCTAAGGAAAAGAAGGAAAAGGGTGCAGGAGAGGAGAGACGTGGTGTGGAATGATGTGATGAAAAAGAAAAGAGGAAAGGAAAAACACAACAGAGAAGGGAGATAGACAAGATATAAATAGGCATTTGCTATTTTCATTTCCTCTTTTGTTTTCTTTTGCTTTCTTCTCTCTCTAACAAGATGTGGGCAACTGAAAGGAACAGATAATAGCTGAAGGCAGCCGTGACCTAATCATAGACCTGGAGGGTCTCATGTGTGCACATAACATAACAATAAATACTAGACGATTCCTTTTTGTATCACAACTTGTAATCCTGAAGATGGAACGGGGAAATAAATGAGTATAATGTGCGGTGTAATGTGAATACTCCTGAGCGAATATGTGAACTTTGGATGTAACTTTTCTGTCTCGGCTCGGATTGGGGGTTAAGGCCTACACAACCAACATACATGTATCGAATAGCTGGCCAAGACCAACTCTTGCTCGGTGCCGGTAATGAGATGAGAAAAAAAGGAAGAGAAGAGAAGAGGATGGCCGAGCACGTTGGCCAAGGACAGTCGGTCGCCAGGTTTTAAAAACACTGAAAAATAAAACTCAGCGACAGAACCATATCAGACCAAATGTTGTGATGTATCATAAAAGACAAACATGCACACGCATCATACGTAGATCACTAAAGTACAATATACAGTGGAGTTGTCAGTCAAATTCTTGTTCTATCAACGGAAGCTTAGTTCCCTGAGAGCCGACAGAGAAACGATAAGGAGAGGACGACCGTGGGGTCGATGACCGTATATGCACACGCATATATGTTTACCACCCCCCCTCGTCGGATTCAAGTATGCAGTCCTCATTGTGGAAGAAAACAACAACTGCTTGTGCGAGGCGTGTTACATCTAGAAAGGAAGAGGGTGTGTGAGAGATGGACTTACAACACAACACAGGCTCTACGTATGGGTCCCGCCGTGAAGGAGGGGGGGAGCGAGGAGGTTCCTGGATGTTGGGGGTATCACCCGTGGTACTTTGAGACCACATAGAAATTCCCAAGAGGAAAAAGGGGACTTCCGGTCAGGTAAGGAGGTCGGGGGGGTCTATAGGACAATCTCAACGGATATGAACCATAGGCAAAGTCCAGTGTAGAGTACAAGAGGACAGAGGCTGATCGAAAGTTGGGGGTCGAGGCCGAAAAACTTGCCAACCTGGGGGTGGGTGTGGTCATGCAGGTCGGAGTGGGAGGGAGGTGGAGGCCGTGTTACAGCCATGTGAGTCCGGAGAGAGCGGGCGTCGAGAGCCTATAGAATCAGTTGCCGACCGAGAACAACATGAAAGAGGAAAAAAAATAAAAACCAGCTTGACGAAAACCACCCACACATATACCAGGGACTAACACAGACGAGAACCAGGAAGGGCAATGGAGATAGAGAACTTGGAAGAAAATAGATTTGTATATGTGTGGCAGAAGACGGGACGAGTGAGGAGGGAAGATCAGCAGAAAGCCGAGCGAAGTGTGAGGAGGGGGATGGAAATATCGATACCGTCCGATAGCCGGGACGGACTATTCTGAAGAAAAAGAAAACTCAAAGGAAGGAAAAGCGCGCGAACTCTCTCGTGTCAACGGAAGCCGTAGCCAACCTCGGAAACAAGAAGACGGCATATCACGCTCGTCTTTGCCACCGCCCCGTAAAGACAGACAGATGACACTGCAAAGAAAAAAAAAGAAGCCACACCAGTTTCCTTCTGGTCTGTCCTCTAGAATTTTCTCGTTTGCCCCTTTTCTTTCACATGCTGTGCAAGACATCATCTTGGGTCTTGAAGACAGAAAAAAGAGGACGTCATCCTTCCGTCATTCTCAATGTCCCGCTCAATTTCTGTCGGCCGCTCACATACAGTCGCATTGAGATCGGCTGTATCAATTTCCCAGTGTAGAATAGGGGATTTTCGCTGCAGAACAGCCACGATTACCGGCGAGGGCGACGCAGAGAAGCTTGTGATTAAGCAAAAATATTGGGAAAGAATGGGCCTGGCCCAAACTCAGCTGGGACTAGCACTGCCGCTCATTGCTCGGGTTTCTTCTGTATCTCAACAGGACGTGATTCTTTGCTCTCTCTATCACAGCCTGGAGTGGAGGATGCTGGACATTAGCGTTTCTGGGAGGATCAAAATGGAGGGAGGATTTGTATGTACTCAGACCTGGCGCGCGTGGGTGCATTATCCGATAGCAAAGGCGCCGAAGTGGAACAGGACAAAAGAAACTGGTCCCCCAGTTTGCCGGAGAGAGCAAATCTGGTTCTACATGGGAAACACTGGATGAGGATGAGAAAATGGGTGCGAGGGTGGTAGAAGCGAGAAGAAGCTGTGGTGATGCAAGAGAAAAGAAACACAAGCAGCTGTCGTCGACGATTTGACCGACTCACCGCCAATACAAGTCTTGTCTGTATCTGTATTACCAAATCACTTTTACGGCATTGCGCGAAATAGAAGGCAGGCAGGAGGAGCATGGAACGAACGGGTTGCAGCTTCCCTCTTGGAAAGTGCGCCGGTTTGTGTGGCTCTGTGGCTTTCTTTGGTTTCTGTGGGGGTTTCACAGGATCTTCGTGGCTGTGGAACGAGGGAACAGGTTTTATGTGATAGAATACTACGAGTGATGGGCAAACTCCAGCCCTACATCTTGAACCACTGTTGCTCAATGTGCGGGGTAAGAATGGAGGCGATGTTCAGTCTAACCTTGATGCAAACCTGCCGTGGCTCCACGACAGTCGCTATGTCTTCTAGCCGTGCTTTTTGACTCCGTCTGTCAGACAGTCTCGTTTGATCTTTGGCCTTTCGCCAACGTTTGGGGTCTTCGTCAAGTCAAGTGGAAAACCGCATTATGTGCACAAAGCACCAAGATGATTCTGCTTGGAGCGGGATGATGCTTTTGAAAGCCACTGTAACGGGGCTGGCTTCCGGGTGCAGCACCCGACAGCTGAAGTTCGGCCTTCAACAGCCAGTCAGTCATCTTCATGGCGAGCTGACTTTCCTGTAAGGGATCATTCTGTTCTGTGTGTTTTCTCTTTGCCTCTCATGATTCACATTCATTTCAGAGTCCTCCAACATCAGGCAAGAGCTAGGCCGTGTTTGCTCAAGTACAGTAGCTCAACCGCCGACTTACAACCAAGGTTTGAAGTCAACGGAACGCAAACTACGGATGGATGGATCAGAGAGCTAATGCCGACTGTACTATGTCCGTGATACTTGGCTAGGCAGAAAGACCGACGTCTCTCAGCCATATCTGGATATTTTATTTTATTTCTCTTGTTTGCTTAATTGCTCGAAGGACGACTCTCTGGGGCTGAATCGGTATGCAATTTGGACGTAAGACTCTTGGGACGGAAAGTGATAGATCCGTTCCGAAAACCTCTGCTAGAGTTTTGCGACCCGGCACCGGCGATACCGAAGGCCATCTACTGGTGTTTCTACACCTTATAGGAAGCATTATCATGCCTATTCTAGAGATGCTCGTAAAGCTATAAGATATATGCGCGATAACCGCATTTAGAATGACCGTGTATCGATATACGACTCACCGCATGGGCATAACGTGGGAAAATGCCCCGAGACTAGGAGGCCGACCTGCCTGACGGGCGATGAAAAGCCCACGGCGAGCTGAGACTGGAATAATGTGAGACAAGATAACAAAAAATGACATTGTCGGATAAAAAAAAACACTCTAAACTACCGAGATTACAAGATGCGGCTTTCCGCCATTTGGCAGCTTACTGCTTACGCCAGACCGAGACATAAGTTGAAAGCGGGAGCAAAACCCGCGCACCTTTTTGGAAGGACCAAACGAACACTCACTCTCATGCAGATTGCGCTGAACTTCCTCGCATGTTTGGAAAAAAAAAAAAAAGAAAAAAAGAGAAAAAGAAAAGAAAAAAAAACCCCCCATGGCGAACGGGGATGTCCTTTGCTGTCTGGCCCCTTTACGCCATTTGCCCATGCAGTCTCTTTTGGATTGTCCTCGAAGTGCCAAAAGAACAGCTTAGCAGATGTTTGCGGCTGTTGGCGCTTGTTTGTAACTTGTGGTGTGTAAGTGTGTTGGCGAACCTGCCGGCCGGAATTGGTCGACTGCAGAGTGGTACATTCCTTCCCTCTTCATTCTCGCTGTATCGTATGTATGTAAGACAGCTATAAATTTGAAGGCCGCTTGTCAACGGCTGGCGAGGTTGGAGGAAGGTGCTTTCTTCTCCCTCGAACCTTCCTCTTCATATTGGCGAACGGCGCAACAGACAAGCGACCTGACATAGCAAACAAGCGAGGCACGTTGCGAGGATGCGTAGATACGCAATCGCCTGTAGAGTACGTAATCTCTCGATCAGCAAAACGGCAGGAACAAGCACACAGTCCATCTAATGCAGTAGCGCAGCGCCGTATCCCCTGAAAAAAAAAAGATGGAGAGGAGGAGGAATTGAGAGCCTGAGAGGGCAAGATCCATAACTACTTGACAAGCCACGAGCAGTAAATGGAGGAAGGAGCGCTCATATGTGGAGCCCTTTTGAACGCTGCTCGGATTGGATGACAAGGCTCGGCAAAACCCCTCTAAATAGAAATGAAAAGTCCCCCGTTCATGTCAAGTCTGTTGCTAATGCATGGGATGTGCGTGGGGAGAGGGTCTTTTACAGACCTGAAAATAGAAGTCGAGCTTGTTGGCAACTAGTATATAAGACGGTCCAACATCTAACACAACAAAAAGGCGCCCTAAATCCAACGATGACGTCTGTTGGAGCAGTAGTACGTACCGTGAAGATGTACTGTATAGTTGGCTTTCTGTTCCTTCCGTATTTTCACGAATCCTCCCAGTGTGGCTGGCGCCTGCCCGCTTGTGTGTGTCCTTTGACGGGTTCTTTCCCTCCAGGTTGATTGCGCAACTCGGGTGTACATAGAGCCATAAGTCATCGTCAATTGGCCTCTTGGTCGTTCCTTCCCCAAACCATCATCTGTTAGGCCTCCCCATACGAAACACCGCACACCCACTACCAATCTTCTCCCCACCTTTTCCAATTCATCACCTCCTGCCCCTCAGAAGTACTATTTCCAACCACCTACTCAGGAAAGAGCCAAATTAATTTAACGTATCATAATTTGACCGTGACCAAATTGACAAGACACTGATCAAGTTCATTGTTTTTTTGGTTCCTTTTCCCTTCTCTCGCATCTCATTTTTTCCCTCTTCTCTTCACTTCTTACATCTTCATCGCCTTTTCCCCCAGCCGTTCATTTTCCCTCCTTTTTCTTCAACCTTTCTCTATCCCCATCTCTGCCACTATTTCCCTCACGTCTCTCGTCTTTTCCGCCTATTCCAAACTCTCCTCGTTCAACTTATAGGCCGAGCCTATACTTTATATGTTCAGCAGAAGGCCAACTGTTCACCCAAAATATCAGTCCCTTGTTTGCATTAGCTAGCTAGCTTCCGTCTCAGCTTCGAACTGCAGTCCTGGCTCCACAGCTCGCCAATTTTGTTTTCTTTCTTCTGCCTTCTTCCCAATCTTTCAGTCTCCCCCAATCTTTATATATCTAGATATACAGCTTTTGGTGCGATCTAAAATATTTCGCCTCCTCTTCGACTATCTTTAGCTGGCCTCAATCGTGGCGGGTTTTCCTCTGTTGTCATCTATCCCTATCCCTTCCGCCTCGAGCCACCGCCCTGAAGCTCTTCAAGCTGTCCTCCTAGCTATTCATTCCCTTTCCCCTTCTTGCTCGCCCATCCATCTTCAAGAGTGTCATCGTCACATTACACATAGCCTTGTCTGTCTTTACCCTATCAACCACACTCTTCATCTCTCTTATCTTTCCGCCCCTCGTGCCTAATCTGACTAACAGTTCCGACCTTATTGCTTAACATCCTGATAACCTGGGCGTTCAGTTCTTCTTTTATTTAAATACTGTCCCGTTTTATTCATTTCTTTTTCTCTTCTTTCTGGTCTATATGTCATATTGGCGACCGGAATTCTTCCGACGACAGACAGATCATTTTTATCTCCCCGAAACTTGCCAACCGACGACATAGTCCCGGCAAGAAACGAGAAATCTCACAGAACGCCACGCTCATGATAAAAGACATAGATTGATTATCTGCTCCACCTTTTTCCCACGGTTCCTGACTGTCTCTCATGTGCTTTGAGTTACACATACCATTTTCATCTATTATCCGATCGGCTTCCGCACCCTGTTGAACTTCAGTTTCTGTCTTCTCCTCAGTCTCAGCTGTTCTCGCTTCAGCACCTGCTCCGATACCTGTTCATATGCGCATGTCTGATATTTCATAGCTGAGGTCAAGAACCGTCTTCGCATGTCGATCGACCCCCGGCCATCGTCAGTCACGTTTCGTTGAATGCCTGTAGACACAACAATCTGCAATTCGCCATCCGTTGCTCAAGTCCCCAACACATCCGACAACCACCAATTCGACTTGCCCTCTTCCTAACCTTGAGTCTATTTCAACATGCTTCGAATCTTTCCTTGACCTTGTCTAGGTTCTGGACTAAGCTTTCTTGATTTCTTTTTCCCATCTCCATCCACTTAAAAGCTTTTTACCATACATCAAACTTTCTGGTCTTTCTCGGGAACATCTACTCGCAATTAATTTTTGCCCAATAATTCCCCATTTTTTCTTTGCTTGGTCTAAAGAGTTTGGTCATTTCATCCCACGCGCTCTGTATGCTCTCCTGTCCCACATCGATCTTCTAGCATTCGTCTGCTCTCCATTAATCCTCCAACTCCAACTCTTGGCCGTCTTTTCACCTCATCAAATATCTCTCCCCGGCCAGAATAGTATTTTCCCTCAAGAGAGAAGGTTTGTTTGTTTCCTATCTTATATGTGGGCTACTGGAACAACCGCCTGCATCCATTCGACCGTACGTACAATCCTCTCTTTTCCTTATTGCTCGTGATTGCCTCCGTCTCTTCTGGCGGTTCCCACCCTCATCCCGGACCGCATCCTTGCTAAACTGGAAAGATCGTCAAATCGATCAAGGCTGCCGCCATATTTTTGGATGTGTTCCTGACTCTTGCCAGAGTTACAGCAAACTCTTTTGCGGGGATCCATCTACAGACACATAACAGACGGCACTCTAGACCCTAAGTCTTGTGGCACATAGCCCGCGGTGTTGCCATCTGCCACGGGTTGTGTGGGTATATATATATTAAGAATTCAAAATAAGGTATGTAACTAGTACTCCTAGTATGAGAACCATCCGAGATTTGGCTTCTGGAGCCAGTATTCCACTCTTTCCACACTTCTGGAGCCTCGCCAAGGTCTCTCGATCCATCCTCCCATACGAGCAATTTTTGGCATCTTACCGAAAAAAATCCTAGTGGCATTGACATTAAGAAACCAAGCTAATGCCTACACATTCTTTTTAGCTGCTACCACCTCGACACGGTCGCGGGCCGAGTCCGCAGAACACTCTCGCCCTCTTCCGATTTTCTTTCCTCCTTTTCTCATTCCCAAACTCTCTAATCTGACTATCCTGCGTGGCTTTCCCTTCTTGGCTTCCTGGCTTGTATGCCATCATCGGATATCGGGTAGAGGCAACGTTCTCCAGCGTTAACACTGGGTCACTGGGTCACTGCTATCTAGTCGTTTTCTCCCTCCTGTCGCATACCCCCTCATATTCATCCACCATGACGAGGCCAAAGGTTCCTGACGATAAGCGCCAGCGAACAGCACAGGCTTGTGATACTTGCAAGCGACGGAAGCAAAAGGTTTGCACCTCCCCCCCAGAGACAGGACCCTCAATGTGATGTTGAAACACATACATTACCTCTCATTTCGTTACTCCTGCCCACCTACCCACCCACTCATCTAGCCGCTTACCCCCCTTCGATGAGTGCACAGACTTTGAATCCGTCGCACAGAAGGAACTATAGCCCTTCGGAAGATGTTCACCTTCCGGCCTGCCCCAGATATACCCCGACTCCACGGCCTTGAAATTTTTTCTTTTTTTCTCTTCCCTTCCTTGTCCCCTCGTACCACCGTCTCTACACAATACTTTCCTTCATTGTCGTCGTACCACAAGTCGTTGGTATGGTGTCGTACGTGATGGGTTAAATGCCTCGTCACTTCTCTCGACAGCTACACTCTCGGGGCTAGAGATGACGGTGTCTTCAAACCTCTACGGACATCACGAGGTCTGAATTATTGGTTAGAATATCTCCATCATTTCCTCTTCTTTGTAGTCCACTTTGATTCCTCCTTCCTCCCTACTCTCATGGCGATTCTGAAGCTTGACATCCGTCAGGGGGAGCATCTTGACCCCCACACGCTTGCTGTACGAAGATGCCAATCCCACTCTCACCTTCGTGTACATGTGTACGTGTGTGACAACGGATAATGCCTTTCTTTTTTGTGCTATATCACTCCATGTCCTCCCAAAGGACTAGCTTTCATATATGTTATCAGTGCCCGCCTCATCGGAATCCTCCCCTCCCACGCTACGCTTTCTCTCACCAGCTTCTCCTTTCATCGCATCACGTCACTAGGTTTCTCAGTTGTTCAACAGTCCCAACCACAATCTTCTATCAAGTCCTGGATGGATGGTGTTGTTGTTTTATCTACTTCTCTAGGCTTTCATAACCTATCTAAAGACCAATCAGCGCGTGGCTTGTACTAACTGAATTGTTACCCCAAGTGTAATGGACAACGCCCCTGTAACACCTGTATCAAGAGGAGGCTAGAATGCGCTTATAGTGCAGTTCAGACACAAGACGCCTCCCAAACTAAGGTGTCCCCCCCAATAAAGCGACGAGTTGTTGATGCCGCTCAGTTCTCAGCAATTCCACCATTAGGACCTGGAGACCTTCAGGGACGGCCGTTTCCCCCAGGCCAATCGCAGGCGTGGAATGGCGACCAACAGTCAGAGTCGTGGGGTTCCACTCTGGTACCTCAAGATGGAATCATCAGTCATGATGAGGCGTCGTTTCTTTCCTCGGCCCTGACCGACGACGACGGAGAGCAATCCGATGCTAGTGATTCATCAGAAGCAGACGATGAGCCTGACTTCATCCCGTCGACAAGGCTGCTGAAGGATCCAACGGGCCGATACCGTACGTCGTTCATACATATCCATTATTGTCCTTGCCCCATGTCTTGCTAACAAGAGTTCGATACCTAGTCTATGTTGGCGATTCTGCTACTCTTTCATATTTGCAGTTGATCAGGCTGCATGTTTTCAGCATGTGGGGTGAATCCGAATTCACACAGGACCCGAGCAGGGACAAAATCATGGAGCCTACGATCAAACTCCCCGAAAATACCAAGACCACGACGATTCTACCCAGACAAGACGAGACAAATGTGCTTGTGCAGTCGTTCTACACAAATGTAAGCCCCTGCATCTAACGCCTTCTCTATACCTATACGGACTAACATGTGACTCTTCTCTAGACGGCCGGAATTCTTGAAATTTTCATCAAGGATGATTTCGAACAGGATGTGAGGAACTGCTACAAGGACCCGCTAAAAGCGAAGCCAGACTTTCTATGTCTGTTGAACCTTGTTCTTGCCATCGGCCTGGTAATGGCAACACCCGCGGTCGGATCACGCGAACACGAAATTGTCCAACATCTGCGGTCGGCGGACGTCGATCTTGCCGAGGTGTTTTACCGGAGTGCCAAGAGTCTTGGAGACCCTGTATCCGGGTTCGAGGATGCCGACTTTTGGTCTGTTCAGGCGCTGTTGTTGATGTCGGTGTATATGCTTGCTGTTTCTAAAAGAAATGCTGCCTACGCATACTATGGTACGAGTTCGAAGAAGCAAAGATGTCGCCATTATGGATTAGGATACTGACAAATTACGTATTTGATATTATAGGAATGTCGGTTCGCTCGGCATTTGCGCTCGGCCTCCATAGAGGCATTGAAACTCATGCCTTTTTCCCCCATCCCCGACAGAGAACTCGGAGGGTGAATCTGTGGCGAAGTTTGTTCGTGCTCGATAGATTTTTATCTATGTCACTCGGTCGGCCAACTGCCATTGCCGAGGAAGATTGCGAAAAGGGTTCTCTCGACATGCCTCAGTTGGATAAGGTGTTCGGATCGGAAATACATCCCGATGTGTTTCTCAATACTGCGGCTCTGGGAGCATCGGTGAAGAGCTGCCGAGAAATTGGCAAGATCCTCAAGGTGTACTCAAAACGCAAAATTACCACCCGAATTGCACAAGATCTGGCTGATCGACTGAAAGGCTGGGATTCGCAGCTGGATCCGGCCCTGCAGTGGACAACAATGCTGGAAGGCTGGAATGCGGCCCCGTTACCTCCTGCACATGGCATGGCGGCGCTCCATGTCAATCTGATGCACTACCACTCGATATTGCTGCTATCACGACCTTTCTTTCTCTTCATCGTTCTCCAACGCCATGATGATGCGGGTACTAGTGGAATCAACCATCCTACCCCGCGAACTAGCTCACGTATGGAAAAGTTCGCCGACGCCTGCGTAGCCGTGTCAACGCATTCGGTAGCTTTGGTGCAGGCAGCGTATCAGAGTGGCTATTTGCCGGAGCGAAATCCTTTTGTCCTGTGAGTTCTCTTAAGTCAATGTTTTGCTGCTGAAGACCGTCAGGCTGACTCGTTCCGTATTCTTAGATACTGTCTCTTCGCCGCCGCACTAATTATCCTTAGCAACGAAATCACTCGAGTATTTACGAATCCTAACTATGACATGCAGATCGCCAGCATCAAAACGATCATCGACTACTGCGCGAAATCCGATCCCCAGGCCGATCGGTTACGCTATATCATCTATGCGTTCAGCAAAGACGTGGCCCGGGCGAAGGAGAACCCCAACATTTTCCAAAGCCAAGTCCCCCTTTCGACTGTATCGGTTGACGTGAAGGAGGCTCTATCCAACCTCTTTTCGTCGCACTCGGCAGATGGCACGAACGGCTCAACGGGAGGCACTTCTCGTAACCGTACCCCTAAGAAAGAGGCACAAGTCAGTCCCGGAGTGACGACAAGACTCCCCCATATGCCTAAGCAACAGACAATAGCCACTCCCCAGCCCGGCCTGGGATTGCGGCCCGACACTAGTTTCATATCTGGGGCTCCTCCAACCATGATATCGCCACCGATGGCGACCGTAAACACGGTCGGCGTCGTGCCTGGCCTCCACACTTCTCCGAACGATACCGACGGCCTGGACAGCAGCATACCACCCCATGACACCGACATGATTGACTTTGACCTGCTGTGGAGAATTCCGTTTCCGCAGCACCCTATTTCGCAGGTGCCGCAGCACCCGGCGACACATACCCAATCGCCAGAACAGCAGCTACAACAACATGTGCAGCATCAGCAGGCCATGGCCATGCCCAATGCTCACATGGGCGGTACCTTTCCTCCGGGAACTGTGCCGCCATCATCGATTGCTCCTGATGTTATGGGGGGATATACCGATGAATATGGGAATAATTCGGCACATGGATATCCGTATAACATGAATGCCCCTCTATATTCACCAGGTCAATTCTAGGGACGAAGGTATGGAAGAAGTTGAAATGCCAGCCTAGTCATCTTGCTCACAGCAATCGACAGAGGGGCCCTCTGGTATTTATCATTGTGGTGGTGACCGTCCTTTCCGCAAGAGCGGAGATGCCGAGGTCTATGTGCTGTTCCGATGTCACAAATCGGTGCAATAGCATTGGGAGTGTTGATCTTATGTACAACCCTCCGTCCGTGGCTTGGTGGATGTCCTCTGGTCGGGTGTCACCGGTGGTTTTGCATCCGTGATTGAGACTCTGTTTGGAAAATCTCCTCTGTCGTTTCCGGCGTGGCACAAGATCATCGATCTGTTTTTCTGACTTTTCACCATGCAGGTGAAGTTTGTCTCAGGAGAAACATATTTCAGGTTGTGGGATCGCGATCTCACTCTTTTTTGCTCGTTTTCCTTGCCCTTGGTTTTTTTTGCACCTGGCAAACAGTACCTCTTACCATAACCAACACAGTTCTGACACGGATAGCCCGTGGAACACTTTACTTACTTCAGATACCGGACGGTAACTGGGGCCATACTTCCCCGGGGTACATCTACTTGTTTTTTTTTTTTCTTAGGTTGGCTGGTCAAGGCCAGATGCTTTATTTACATCATGTATACGGATTTGGCGTGCGCTATTTCAGGACAGAAAACCATCAGGATTGCGGGAGAGGCCAAGGTCCATGTTTCATTATTTGTCATTTTCTAGTTGGGCGGATAGAAAAAAAGCAGCAACAGTTCATAGGAAGGGATTCTGGTTCAGGGGGGTTAGTCAATGTATACGGAGTATGGGAGCCCCTGGAGAGACGTGTGTGAGAGATTCGCGAGTTTTATATCTTCATTTTGCTATCTTGTTCTTTTATATAGCACGGGGCGGTTTAGGAGTGTGGGTGTTTTTTTATCTTTCATTTTGTTTTTTTACGGCGGTTTTTGGATGGACGAGAAAGGGGCCCCAGAAGACAAATGATTTTTGGGATATCAATATTTGTTTTGCTTTCATTGTCTTCTTGTCTATCTTGCACGTCGTGCATTTGACATAAGTGATATGTACATACAAAACAGAGATCCAAGACTAGACGGAAGAAACGCTAACATGAATCTAGAGCAGACGAAAACACGGCTACTAGCAGAAATTTTGCAAATCCAAAGCAAACGGATATCTGGTCAAATGCCATTACAGTTGATAGCCGATGATCAATATCGCGAGAGCACAAACTCGTAACCAACAGCCCACGCGGCCTCGAGATCCTGGTCAGGCCGCAGCGGGGTGAAATCGACAACCAGGTCAGGTTTGACGGCAAACACGGTGTCGTCGTCGAGGTGGCGGTCGCCCGAGTCGAACAGCTGGGTGGTCAGCGGGCGGAAGGTCGGCGCGGTGACGATGACGTGGATGTGGGCGGGCCGCCACGGGTGGCGGTCGAGCATGCCGAGCAGCATCCCGGCGGGCCCGTCGTTGGGGACCGGGTAGGCGGCCGGGCGCAGGCACAGCAGGTCGAAGGTGCCGTTGGCGTCGGTGCGGGCGCGCCCGCGCAGGTTGAACTCGGGCTGGGCGGCGTCCTGGCTGTCGTACATACCGTTCGGGGCGGCGTGCCACACGTCGAGGGTGGCGTTCGGCACGGGGACCGTGCGCGGGGCCCCCGGACCGCGGCCGCCGCCCACGCGCTCCACGACGCGGCCGGTGAAGCGGGCGGTGTGGGCGGCGTACTCGGCACGGAGCGCCGGGGCCACGATCGACCCGCCGCGCGGGACGCTGGGGGCGTCGTCGCGGTAGAAGGGGCCGAGGATTGCGGACGAGGTGGCGGAGTTGGTGGCGCGTTGCAGCAGGAGCGAGGTGATCTCGTCGACGAGCGATTCGAGGCCCAGCACGTCGCAGACCAGCTGGGATTCGTTGCGCTTGGAGTCGGACATTTGGCCGGCGGCGTTGATCTGTTGGCAGGGTTAGTAGGGGCTCTTGGTTTTTCAGAGACTGGGAGCGAAGGGGGAGGGAGCATACAAATTCCACGCCGGCCGTCCACTCGTCCACGGTGAGATTGACCTCCCGGGCAAAATCATGCAAGTGGCGCACCAGGCTGGGAATCACCTGGGCGAGGCGCGGGTTCGCCCGCGGGCCGGTGGCGGCGATAACCGCGTCGGTAAACAAGGGGTTGAAGGGGAGCGGCGGCAGTGGCTCGTCGGGGCCGGACGCCGGGGTATCCGGAGATGCCGGCGGAGATGGCGCGGAGACTGGAGTTTGGCTGCTGGAAGCGGAGGTGGTGGACATTGGTGCTCGGAACGGTATGTCGGCGGCGCCACGTGGGGAGGAGCGTTGTGGGGAGAGCCCGGCAGCGGAAGCCGCACGGCTACTACCGGCCGGAGAGACGGAACCGGGCCCGGCTTTCGGGGGTGGGGTTGTGGAACGAGCCATTTTTGACGGAAGAGGTTGAAAAACAGGGAGTATAAGACTCAATCAACGGCAGGCGCAGAGATAACTGGTTGGATAGATTGGATAGAGCCCATGAAGCTGAAGAACAAGAGGAAGGAGAAGCGGAAAACATTTGGGAGGATGTGTATATAAGATAGATACGGACGATATTATACAACGAACAAGAGGAGGGAAGTCACCGGAGAGGGAAAGAGCGAGCCCCCAGACACGGAGAGCACGGGAAGGAAGGAAGAGCCGAGACAGAAACAAAACCAGAAGGAGGTGCCGGGAGGAGTGTGTGGGAGTGTGCAAGGAAGGAAGGCACGCCCGAGGGAGCACCGCAGTATCTGCATAAGCAGGTAGCCCGGGCCGGTACATTATGTATATGTGGTAGGTAGGTATTAGGTAGGACTATTAGGTAGGACTGACTACATAGGGAAAGAACGGGGTGGGAGAGGCGTGGGAATCAAGGGGGAGGAACGGTTTGCGTGGGTGGGACAATAGAGGGCCAGGGAGCAGGCAGACAGTCGAGCGTGGGACAGCCACGGAAGGAGCGAGGGTGGGTGAAGAGAGAGAAGGAGAGAAAACACGTGACGACGTCCAGCCAGTCTCTGGACACGCAGGTAGCTAAAACAAGACAAGAGAATAGTGACATGTATGTAACTGTAGGGGGCACAAGAGAGAAGAGTCACATACTCGAGGTGTGAGGCAGGCAAAGAGGAGAAGCCCACGGAGGCTGAACTTTATTTGGCCGGAGGAACTTTGATAACCCAGAGTCCCCGGAAAAGTCTTACGGGTGGTTGAGTCTTAACGTGGCATTCCATTCCCTATGGGAAGATCAACGAAAAGGAAGAAGTCGTCGACATGCGGATACTTCCGCCACAACCCCAAAAGCCCTTCTGGCTATCTGCCTCCCTCCGCCTCCGCCTCGGCCTCCGCCTCCGTTCCCCCTGTACATAAGTTTTTAGTGCATGTACGAGAGGGTACATAGTGACAAAAGTTCAAAAGGGAACGAAAGTCTATCAGTTCCTATGTGGACAGACGGTGGGAACTGGCAATACGCGGCAGAGTGTCAGAGAGAGAGAGAGAGAGAGAGAGAGAGAGAGAGAGACAGAGAGAGAGAGAGAGAGGGGAGCAGGGGATGAGCCGGCGGGCGGTGGTTACGTTATGATTAGAGTTCGCCGGGTTTGGCTGTGACTTACTCCCACGTCTGCTTCTTACGTATCTTGCGTGTCTGTGTGTATGTGTGTACGTACAGTACCGGGACCGATTGAGATACGAGTGCATGTAAGCCAGCCACCGCCAGCTAAGAGCAGCATCGACGTTTTCAAGGTATCACCGCCCCCCTGGACCCCTGGGCTCTAAGACGCCGGCCGGGGTTCCGCGGCGGGGCGGTGGTGTATAGTTGAGCCCGGGGGATGTATGTATGTCTATGCCCCGCATGTACTTGAGAGGGGAAGAAGGAGCAGGATTATACTTTTAAGATGCGCCCTTTTATCTCCAGTATGTTACACTTTCTCTCCGTAGATAGTAGTGATGATGTATCAGAGTGTTGTCGACTGAGTCGATTTTGGTGTAAGTGGTGGCGCATTGAGGTTTAGTGCGGGACTTTGGATGAACTTTAATTTCTGTTCAAATTCTCTCGAAACTAAGCAAAAACCCCGTCGATAACTGAATAAACCAGGAATGCGTAGAGAGCGTTGGTGATACATACCAGCCAGGTTTTTTCTTCTTCTTTTTATATGAGATTACAACGCCCCTTACATAAATAAGTGTAGGTTGGGGGCCCGTCGCGTGATCAACCGTCGACGCAGGACCGACGGCATATGACACAACTCACCTGGAAGACCATTTCTTTTCTTTTCTCTTCATTTTCTTCTGCTCGCTTGTTGCTGATTGCCCTGCGCGCGGTGGGGGTGGTGAAGACGTTCTTGGAGTGGGTGGGCGAGCGGGTTCTGCGTGAAGTCAGAGAGGATATGGAATGGTACGAGCTGGTGAGGCACGTAAGGATGAAACAAAAGGAAAAAAAAAACCCACCGCCCTCCCCGGACTTATAAAAGGGGAAATCCTTCCTGTTTCGCGGAAATTCGTCCGCCGCGTGGGAATCGGAGATCGGATCCAGGCTGGAGGAAGTCGGGCTTTGCTGCCTGTGCGTTCGTCTGGTTTGTGTGGTGGATACTGATAGCAGCAACTGGGACTCTTCCTTGGTTTTCTTTTGCTGTTTCCCTCCTGCGCTCGTTCCGGTCGCTTGCTTGAGTCGTGCGGGTGGTGCCGAGTTCTGGGTTCGCCCGATGCGGAAGGAAAAAAGAACCCTCCCCGGGATTCGCGGACACGGCAATCGGCATTGACTAAAAGCGGCTCCGCCGGTGAAATATGGCCCGGAGGACCACATGATTTATTTTTATTTTTATTTTTTTCAAATCTGGTTGCAGATCGCAGACATCTGGAGATCGGTGAAGCTTTGGTCCCAGATCGAGAGACAAAAAATGAAAAAAAATGAAAATGAAAAAAATGAAAAAACCCCGTCGGAGAAAACCACCCTCCGGCCGCCCCGAGAGCGTGGCCTCCGCGCCCCGCCCGCACCTGGGATCTGTCTGCCATGCGTACGCCATCAGAGAACATGATACAAACCACCAACATATGCAGTAGCAAGATCTTCTTCCCAGGCCGACTGTTGGCGTTTTTCTCCTGTCGACATCCTGCAGTCTACTGGAGTCCTGCGTTCTCCACTCCCACCGAGCTTCCCCGTCTTGGCTGAGGCCTTTTGTTCAACTGCACACTTCCTGTGTCTCCCCCGCTCAGATGCGGGACAGCAGAACCGAAGATCCTTCGCAAGCCAAGCCTGGTGGTCACTCCCCAAGAGACACCGGTGTGGACGAGAACCAGCCATCAACGTCCGGCTTCCGGGATTCCCCGATCTTGGTAGTCGTGCCGGTGAATGATGAAGACAAGTGCAAAGCACGCAGTTTTCTGCATGCGATACCGAGAGGAGCACAACAGCCATCCCAAACCTATGTATATCTGCCCGCCGATCCTCCTACTCCGTTCTAACCCTGTTCCCACCGGTCTGTTGTACTTCGCCAGAATAGGACCACTACCAAGAAACCGAACGTGATCCCTCCAAGAAATCCATTGTGTGGTGGGTTGATTAAGTGAGAAAGAAAAAAATAAGAGCTGGACGAAAACAGTGGTGGAGCATCCCTGCACGAACTGAGGGCTCTCTGGGCGAACCACCGATAGCAATAATAACGCGGATCTGCCGGCGGCATCTGGCCGGCAGGGACAAGGAAAAAGCGCGGGACAGGCAGGGTTACACCCGGTTTACCGGCGGGTTGCAACAGAAAAGACGAAGAAGAAGGGAGGGAAAAAGAAGAAGAGAAGAGAGCAGAAAATTGATGCAAACAGATGTAATGAACTGAGAGACCCTGCTGTATATAGAAGACCCGTGAAAACGAAGCAGAAGATAAATCATACTCTCAGAATGTATGTATGATGCAAGCCAACTCCGAAAAGTCAAAAACCCCCAAGAGAAGAGAGAACACAGACAGAAACAAGAGACTATACAGAGGACCAAAAAGAAGAACCAGATAAAAACCAAAACAAAACGCCAGAATGCCCCTCTATACATACACACAGCCCAATCACCACGTGGTCGGCCCAAACCGCTCGCCCTCGGCCACGGGAATCAACACGGCGCCGCCCTTGACATCCAGCGTCGAATCGCCGACCTCGTTGCCCCACCACTTGGGCGCGGCCACGTTGTTCAGCGTGAACGCGAAGAACACCACCAGCGTCGCCAGCGCGAGCCCGAGGTCCAGCCCGGCCGACGTGAGGAAGTTGAGCCGCCGCCACCAGCCGAAGTGGCGCTTGCGGATGACCGACTGGAAGATGTAGCCGACGATGCCCCACGAGAGGTAGTTGAGCGGCGTGGCCGGCGGGATGGCGCCGGCGCCGCCGAAAATCAGCGGCGTCATGGCCCCGCGGAGGAACGCGCGGCGCGGCCAGCGCTTGGTGGCGTAGTACAGCATTATCGGCGCCACCGCGCCGACGATGAAGAACACGAAGAGGCTGGAGTAGACCTGGCCCGGCGAGAAGACGCGGGCGGGGCCGATGAGACCCCAGATGACCGAGGCTGTATACCCAGCGAACAACGGAGCAGGGTTAGCAAACACGTACAACAAACCAAAGACCAAAGAGGCTGGGGAGAGATATGAAAACCACTTACCGGCAAAGAACACCCGGCCGCCCGGACACGTAAACTTATCGGCCTGGTGCAGCTCACACACTTCTGGAATCGCATCCAGCGCCATGTTCAGCACCGCAATCTGCACAAAGCAGGATACCGTAGTAGCCACCACCTGCGACATGAACATGGTGCGCGGCGGCACTTTCATGTAGTGTCCGAACTTCAGATCTGACACGAAGCTCAGCGCACGAGCCATGGTGATGTATCCAAAGGTCTTGAAGCTGCAGAGAGGTGAGGACATGTGCCAGGTTAGTCTTTAGAGACGTGAGTCGATACTGCATGTAAGACAAAAAGAAAAGAAGGAAAGAAAACCGAGCGAAGGGAAAGGTTACTCACAGCATCAGGCCCAGCGGTCGGCCCGGTTGGATGTAGCCATACACAAACTCCGTCAGCACGTTCAGGCCAATCTGCGTGTTTGTCACGGCCTGGATGATGCCAATCGGCAGCGAGAACACCGTGGAGATGATCACGGCAAGAAGGAATGCCCACCAGGTCATGTTGGTCGGGTACGCGAGAACGGCCACGAAGCCAATGCCGAGCATCTAATTTCCAGAAATAAGTGAGAGGAACATGTCAGTAACCGGTTACACTGTGAACTGTCCACCAAACCACCAAGCAAACGCCGTCCCACCCCGGGGAACCACCCCGGGGAACACGGCACTACACTACACTGTTATCACTATCGATTACATACCAGGGCAAACAGGCTCAGGTACCACCAGGTCGGCGCCTCGGGGTATTTTCGCATGAGTTTCATGTGGATGTCGGGCTTCTCCTGTTTACTGGTTGAGTACTGGCGCCAGATGGACTTTCGGTTGTAGATCCATGTGTGCACGATGAGGGCCGAAATGGCGGCGAACGACATGCCGTAGGACATGGCAAACGTGGTACTGGTGAGAGGAAAGGAAACAAAGAGGATCAGTACACAGACACGGACACCAAAGATAATAATCGGCCCGGAGAGCCGCCGTCAGGCCATCCTATCTGTTCCAAAAAGAAAG
>LNGL01000030.1:517166-532227 GCA_001510565.1 Knoxdaviesia proteae
GGGGGGGGGGGGGGGGGGGGGGGGGGGGGCAAGGAAAACTAACCTCATGAACAAAGGGGAATACTCCTTATACGCGGCCTCATCCAGCGTCAGCTCCGGCGTCAGGATACGCGTGGTGTTATACCGGCTGGCCGTGTTATCATACGTCGACGAGTCGCTGATGGGCAGGTAGAACGAGTACCACGAGCCCGAATAGTGCATGATGGCCGTCAGCAGCACAAAGAACACCGCCACGCCAAACGTGGTGTTGGCAATCGCGCTCCACGGCGGCACGAGCGGCGACCCGACGTAGCCGGAGATCTGCGTCCAGTCGAACGTGATCGGCAGCAGCGAGAGGCCCGTGACGCCGCCGAACAGCTGGTTGACCACGACGTTGTCGGGCGCAATCCACGTCGGGAAGGCCACCACGCTGAGGAACTGCGCGAGAAACCCCGGGATGAAGTAGTACACGAACGCGCCGAGCGTCACCAGCGCAAACCAGCGGTAGCGCGGCATGCGGCCGCCGAACACGTTCGGCTCCGGCACGTCCTTAGTGTTGTGCATCGCGTTCATCAGCGTCACCGACACCAGGTTCTCCGGCCAGATCATCGCCGCCGGGTACACCAGGAACTTGCGCATCATGCCGGCGATGCCGTAGCCGAGCGACTGCGTCGACACCACCAGCATGATCTGCCACGGGATGCCAAAGTTCTGCTTGTAGAAGATGCGCTGCGCCAGGATGATGTCGGTGGCGTACGCCACCGAGAACGACACGCTGGCCATGACAACGATAATGGCATGCTCCTTCGCGTTAAACGGGCCCGGGTTGAGGCTCCACCGCACGCCGAACGTCTCGAAGCGGTGCGACGGCATCAGCCGGTGCCAGGCGTGGCCCATGGGCCACGCCACAATCTGCGCAATCATCGAGCCGATGCCGATGGTGGGCTGGCGCAGCGAAAACAGCGTGTTCATAGCCGCGCCGAAAATCACAAGCGCCATGCCGATGGTCCACGCGCGGACGGTGTTACACGGCATCTCCTCGTCGTAGTTCTTGACGGCGGCGCGCACTTCCGCGTACGGCGAGTTCTCCTCGTGCGAGCGGTCGTCGTCGTGGCCGTCGCCGGCGCTGGCGATCTTGTTGTACTCGGCGTCGTCGTCGACCTCGGCGCTCGATCGGTCGGCCACACTGCGCAAGCTGCGCATGGGGATGGAGCCGTCGGCCGGGTGGGCTGGATCTAGGAGAAGTTCATGCTCGGATGCTTGTTCATCGTCATCTCCGGGGTCGGGGGTGTACTGTGCGGACTCACCCCACTGCGAGAGGCCGGACTTCACGTCCCCGGCGGCCGAGCCGGGTTTCTCGCCCGAGGCGGAATCCGGCACGGCCACCGTTGACGACGAAGCCAGGCTTCCCTCTCGCGTATTATTACTGCTGGTCTCAGTCTTGTCATGTGGTCTGGACGTCTTTCGTTGGTGGTATGAGTCGTCATCATCCACTTCCATTGAGCTCACTGTCGCTCCTGACGACAGGATGCCAAGCGGAAGAGACATTGATTTTTTAGTGTTAGTCGCGTGCTTCAAAAGGCACACGCTTCAAGCATGAAAGACGATGATGGTTCAACCAGACCACACAAGACCAAAGACAGAAAAACGAGACAGCAGCAATATATATAGATGTGGGGAGAGACACAGTCAGAGTTGCAACTGGGAATTGTTCAAATGAACAACTCTTCCAGCGAATCGTGGATTATTCCTGGATTCCGGGTGAATATGCACATGCATGCACTTCGTGTGTGGTTATGCTCCGAGAGGTTGAAAGAGGCCAAAAGGAGGAGAGTAAACAAAGACGTATTCCAAGATGTGAACAACCAGGAAACACACCCAGCAACCGCAGACCGGTGGATAGTTAATATCAACCGCAATGCAGATTGGCAGGAAGATTATAGCTGAGACGAGCCCTCAACCAAACAGAAGCAAACACCGGACAGCCAGGTAAGAAAAGCAGATCGGATGAGGATATACGGGGGGAAGAAACAGGGAATGTGGGTTTAAGACCAGATGATCATGGCCTTCGGGGAACAGAGACGATGTAGGATGTAAGGACAGAAAGAGAGACACGGAGTAGAAGGAAAAGAAGAAGAGGAAGAAACAGCAAGGGAACAGCTTTCTGGATATATGCACAGATTGAAATTGAAACAGGGGCCGGAGGAAAAGCTCTAGAGCAGATATGATCGTCAGTAACGGGCAAAAGACGGTCAATGCCAAGAAGCAAAGCCGGTTGGTTGGCGGAAGAAAGGAAGCAGTTGTTTGACAGCTGTGATGAGGCTATTCACAGCCCAAGGGATCCCTCAATAAGTTCTCGCTGAGCTTCTAGATTTCTTGGATGATATCTGATGGGAGGGAAAGTAATTGACGTATCCCGACTCCGGCTACGTACCTCTGAGCCGAGCTTCTTATTGGAAGCCAATTGCGGTTTAGCGTGCTGGGGGTCTCGAAATATTGTTTGCTTTGGAAACCGAAGGCCAGATCTCCGGACCTCACCAAGGCGTTCTTTGCTTTACGAGTCTTCCTTTTTTTCTCCCCAGCATCACCTAGTCCGTCGAGGAATGTGAATAGGCCCCAGCTGCATCCAGCGGAACAAGAGTTCGAAAAAAAAGCCGGGGATTTCGGATGAAAGTTTGACAGAGGCCACGGTTTCACGATGGTAGCAGCACGATAAGGGACCGCGAAGACGCAGGGGCTGGAGCAGCGTCGTAACGCGGTGAGTTTTCTGCGGACTTTATCCAGGAACGCCAATTGCGCGGCCAACTTCAAAAGGATCAACAGTACGTCAGTATCTTTCAGAGGCTTTGACTAACCGAGTTCTTTCGTGGTATTCATTGGTTTGTTAACAAGGTCTCATGTTAACTGAAAAAGATATGATGATATTTCCAGTGGTTTGGGAGGGTTCAATCCGTTTCGGCTATACATCGGCAGATCATAATTCCACACCCAGCTCCTGCCAATGTCAATCGTGGGTCGCACTTTCCTCATGCACTTTCCTCATACGAGGACATACTTCTTCAGATTACCCTAAGTTCATCATCATCATCGTGATACATCACACACTGGACTTCTAGCAAGGTCAAGATGAAAAGAAAAAGTAAAAAAAGAATTCTATTTTCTAAAAAATAAATTAAAAATAAAATAAAAGGCACTACTCCAGTTTGATTCATCACCCCTCCTTAAGCTCAGCATCGAGAAACGTCGTGCCGTCGCGCGTATCCAGCATGATGGCCAAGTGCCGCGTCTCCTCCTCGTCCATATCGACGATATGCGACCCCACTACTCCACCAAGAATCTTGCATTCGCTTGGTCTCAGGAATGGGAACGCTTCCTGGTCGAAGCCGAGCTTGACAAACACCGAAAGCTTGCCATCAGCTGGGTTGGGCACGAGCTCGGCGGCTCGCCATCCACCTCCGTCACCGCCGTCTGCGGCCGTGTCTGGTCGCGGGGGCAACGGTCGCAGATTGAGGAAGACGCCGTATACCGGGATTGTGTCGTCTGAGAGTGCCTCAATCTGTTTCCGGCCAGTGGCCAGCGCCATTCGCGCTTGCAGCTGGACGCCGGCCGTGATCTCGGACGGCCCGTCCTTGTTCTTCACTTGTACCAGCAGGGCAGCCATGGGTTGGCCCGGCCCCTGCCAGACTGGCACAATTATATCCACACCCGGGAAGTCCGCAGAGAGATACCACGCCTCTCCGGTTAGGAAGCCCACCTGTAAGTGCCGCTGTGTGAGACAGGACGACTTGGTACTGAGCCGCCCGAGCCGTGTCACATGCACGCGAGATGCCTTGAGTAGCGGGCGGCCGTCGGGTTGCCAGCCGACAAACATATGCAGAAATGCGGCCAAGCTTTTATGTAAAGCAACTTTCCCCTCATCGTCCTTCTCCTCCGGAGTTGAATCAGCTGCTAAGAGAAGAAGGAGGCCAGCAATTATCTCCCCTGAGTCTCCAACATTCAAAGCACCATAGTGTAGCGACTTGGCGAGGCTCGCGATGATTTTCTCTCGGAGGCTTGGGGATCCCTTCATCTCGGTTGCCACGTACTGCGAAAGCGCGGGCTCGCTCGGCTGGATCGTTTGGATCGTTGTCCTGTCAGCCGATATATGGCGCACATAGTGTAGCCAGTCCGAAACGCATGACTCGCTTAGCTTATGGTCAGATAGATAGAACTGGAGCCGGAAAAGGAGCAAAGCGATATGGTAGTGGTCACTTTCTTGTTCGGTTGCTGGACTCTTCGCAGTCAGCTTCTTGGAGATGAGATTGCGTGCAGCTCTGACGCCGGCAGCCAGGCCATTGTTGTAGCCATCCGCCAGACTAGCCTCGACAATGGAGCCCCAGAGTGGCCGCCCCAACGACAGAAAGAAACGGCTCCATTCGAGTGTATGCAGAGGACCCTGTCGAACTGATCCCGCGCCTCCAATGGTTCCGTCCGGCACGATGATTGTGTGCAGCCACCGCTGCACTTGGGCGCATCGAATGGCGATCCCATCCCACGTGGCGTGTATTCCGTATAATGGGGGAAATAGTCGCGTGCCTCGGCCAATCTTAGCGCTTGGATCATACTGGGATGGTGGAGAGAAGTCCTGAATCCGCGGCGATGTATCCAGCAATAACCCAAAGACATGGAACGAATTGTTGTTGATGGCCATTACGCCGCTCTCAGAAAGCGCATGTCTCAACTGTCGAAAGGCAAGAGGCTGCCTACCCGGAGCTGCTGTCTCTGTTGTGTTCTCGGCGTCAATGTGAAGCAGGCCACGGGCTTCGTCAATACACAGGATCAGCGGCTCAGGGTCACGGTGGGGGGAGTGTGAATCTGGAGGTAAGAGATGTTGGCGGCGTGCTCTGTTCTCTAGAGAAGCCTCCCATTCTCGCAGCTTTACTAGATCTGTCGTTTCTGCCAAGATATTCCTAACAGCCTCCTTCATGAGCGGCTCAGGGATGGGCCCACTGACAAGCTCGGCCATGCGCTTCCGGAAGATGATGTGATCTTGATGGTACTGTAAGTGGAACAACACTCCGGGGGAGATATCATTCTCCTGGGCCAGTTGGATAAGGACAATACCGGCAGCGATATAGCGTTGCCAAAACGAGTGAATAGCCGCAGCATCCGTAAGTTTCTTGAGGCAGACGCCAATTGACCCCCGGCCTGGGACGGACATGTCCGATTCCGAAAGACTTGTGTATATCACCCAAGTATGCTCGCTTTGGGCCAGGTGCTTGACGGAAAACGACTTGCCCGAGCCCGACGGCCCGACAATGGCAGCGTATGGAGAGTGATATACGGATCCAATACGGCCAACCACGTAGTACGTCTCTATATAAGAGAGCAGCTTGTCTTTCAACCGTCGACTGGGGAAGACGCCAGCTCTATCTGGGATTTCTTCGCCCTCGAAGGCGGATCGTGCGTACGAAGGATCATGTGGCTGGGGGGGTGGTGGTTTTTTGGTGGGCTTCTTTGGTAGATACTGTTGGACAAGTGCAATGGCCTTTTGCATCTTTGGCCCGGCTGACTGGAGTTGCCAGTGGTCCAAACACTCGTTTTCGTGTAGAGCCAGTGCCAGATCACTGAAGCTTGTGTCAGAATCGGCGTTCTCCACCAGGAACCCGGTGTCCTGCGGCCATAGGTATTCCTCAGCATCCGGTATGTGCTGTTGAGTTGACCGAAGGACGGCCTCAAGAACGGTCTTGGAAAGTGCAAAGAACTTATTCGCGTCTTCTGGGCTCAATTGGCCGGTTGGCTGGAAGCGGAATTCTTGTCTAATAGCCGCGGAAGATAGCAGAGCTATCCGCCAAGCCGGCTCTTGGTCCTCGGCGGCTTGATCAGGATGTGGTTCCTTTCTTTTTTTGGATGCTGTTGGGTATTCTCAGTGCCGAATTCAAAGTGCGTTTGGTGGGGGGAAAACAGTACTTACACATAATGTTATTGATTTGGTTGAGATGAGAAGAGGGGAATGCAAGACAGGAGAAAGGACAGCTTTATTTTATCCTCGTGTGTCTCTGCAATGGATGAAGAGTAAAGAACCATCGGGTTTGGCTTACTCAGCAGAATGTGTAGCAAGAGTAACACAACATAGCTCTATGTCAACCATAGACGTTCACTGAGAGCATCTCATATCTTGGTGCCATCTCAGAGAAGCCAGCAACGTGGCTGACGGACGGCCCCTTGACAGCGCACATTGGATGGACATATAATTCAAGAACGCCTGCGGTTTTTCCTTCTTTTAAACTCAAAAGTTATCACAGAATATTCTCGAGTCCACAAGGATTCGAAGCCAATCAAGGCAATGCCATTGCACGTAAGAATCTGCTGTGTGTGGAGGAAGGCTCCGTAGAGATCAGAAATGTCGTTTTCCGCCCGATGTGTCGAAGTTAGAGCTCTAACCCTAATACACAGTCCTAGCGATAGGGTTCTTAAACGCCACACATTATATGTCACGCTAATCCTAACAGGGTAATACCGGCTCGAGAAGCCGATCGTGACTCTATCAAGGGTTTTCAACCAAACAAAAAACCGTGAACAACAGAATACTGGGAAAACATTGCCGATGCCATCACGAACTATCGGCATTTTACTGTCCAGAGGAAGGCTAGGATGGGAAAGCTCGAAAGTCTCTCCATTTATCCGTTTTCCAGCCTGACACCTATATCATATATTCGACATAGCTTTAAGCTTGGGAAGCGCCATCCGCAGCTTCTCAATCGCCTACGGGCGAGCCAAGTTGGAGAAAACACCGTCTTCGATCTCTCCCAACCCACCCCAGACCGAAGCAAGGCCCGGCGCTTCAGTCATGATCCGGCGAGTGGTGGTCACAGGCCTCGGCGCTGTCAGCCCGCTGGGCGTCGGCGTGCGACGGACCTGGACGCGTCTCCTTGCGGGAGACTCCGGCATCACCAGCATGGCCGGCGCCGGGCCCAAGTGGATCGGCCTCTCCAGCACCGTCGCCGGCATTGTGCCCCCCGACGAGTGGAACCCGGCCGAGTGGACGATCACCCCGGCCGACCAGCGCCGCATGTCCAAGTTCTCGCAGTATGCAGTGGCCGCTGCGGAGATGGCCCTGCGGGATGCTGAGTGGAAGCCGACGCGGGACGAGGAGCTTGAAGCTACTGGTGTCAGTCTGGGCAATGGAATCGGCGGGTTCGAGGAGATTAATACCCAAGGGTTGAGTTTCGAGCACGGAGTAAGCTTCTCTTTGCTTTCAGCCACTGTGATTTCCAATGCTAACTCAACGGTTTCTACGAACTCAAGGGCCAAAAGAAAGTGTCCCCCCTGTTCGTCCCCATGGCACTCCAGAACATGGCCGCCGGCCACATCGGGATCAAGTACGGCTTCCGCGGACCCGGGGACTGCCACTCAACCGCCTGCACCACCGGCGCCGACGCCATCGGATCCGCCATGCGCACCATCCTGCACGGCGAGGTCAACGTGATGGTCGCCGGCGGCTCGGAGAGTTGCATCCTCCCGCTCACCTTTGCCGGGTTCGGCCGCGCGCGCTCGCTGTCGACCGGCTACAATGCGACGCCCGCGGCCAGCTGCCGGCCGTTCGACAGCGCGCGCGACGGGTTCGTGCTGGCGGAGGGGGCGGCGGTGCTGGTGCTCGAGGAGCTGGAGCACGCCCGGCAGCGCGGCGCGCGCATCTACGCTGAGATTCTGGGGTACGGTCGGAGTATGGATGCATACCACATCACAGCGCCGCACCCTGAGGGCACTGGGGCTCTGCTGTCGATGCGCCGGGCTTTGGCGGATGCGCGGTTGACGCCGGCGGATGTGAGCTATGTAAACGCCCATGCCACTGGCACCAAGGTCGGCGATGCGGCTGAAGCTGCAGCTATCCACACCCTCCTGACTTCACCCGGCGCCTCGTCCGGCGGTGCAAGCCCGGCGTTTGTCAGCAGCACCAAGGGCGCCACCGGCCACCTCCTCGGCGCAGCCGGAGCCATCGAGGCGCTTTTCGCGGTTCTTTCCACCGTCGACAATGTTGTCCCGCCATCGATCAACCTTGAAAACACTGATTCGGTGGCCAAGCTCAACTTTGCTGCCCAGACCGCGCGCCAATGCCCCGTCAACGTCGTTGTGTCCAACAGCTTTGGATTCGGTGGCATGAACGCCTCGCTGGTGATTTCGAAGTTCAACCCATGATACCCCATGTAATCTTATGTATGATAAATGGCATTCGCATGTACTATATAGAGAGATTTCTTGTAACAATATCTACACTCACTAGAATCTTTGTTCGTTCGTTGCATGATGCGTTCAGTCAGGTTACCGGGTTTAACCCTAATGAATCATCAAGTGGGTCTAAATCCCATGATGGCGCCGTCCAATCAACGCGCCGAGCAAAAAACAAAAGCTGCAAGCTGAATTTCCAACTTTTCACGCACTCGATTTTCACGAGCTCAAATTCCTTCTCACCCCATCCTCACAAAACGCCCACTCACACAACAAACCACAGCCATGTCAACAGCAAGATGCCGCACGGCGGCCGGCCGGCTCGCCGCCGCGGCCTTCCCGTCGCCACGACCCACGCGCCTTTCCCGCACGCTCCCGGTCTCAGCACCAGCCGGGGCCGTCCGCCACAAGTCCACGACCGCTCCGGAAGAGCCCACGCAGCCGGCCGATGCGGACCCGCCGTCGATGAAGAGTGCGCCGAAGATGCCGGGCGGTATCCTGGGCGTGCTGGGGCGGTCGAAGCTGGCGGCGGAGTACCACCGGCTGTCGGCCACCGAGCAGGCGTACAAGGCGTGTGCGGTTGCGGCGGCGTACTCGGTTCCCGAGGAGATGCGCAAGAACGGTGCGGTTGAGATGACGGACGAGGGCGAGGAGATTGGCGTGTCGGACGGCCCGTGGCACGAGAGTACGTCCCTTAGCAGTCTTCCGGCCTGCCGGTTCCCGCGCCGCACCTACTAACCCGCCAACTTGTCTCTTATCTGCAGTCCTCGGCCTTCCCGCGACATTCAGCACGTGGTCGCAAGTGACGATGCTGCACATGTACCTCCTCTTTGCGCGGCTGCGGTGCTTCGACCGCGACAGCGCGCAGCGGTGGCAGCAGCAGCTGAGCGACCAGTTCTTCTTCGACTGCGAGCGCGTGATGGACCAGAGCCACGGCATCACCAGCGCGGCGATGCGCCAGCGCTACCTGAAGGACCTGTTTGTGCAGTGGCGCGGGGTGATTCTTGCGTACGACGAGGGCCTGGTGCGCGGCGATGCGGTGCTGGGCGCCGCGGTGTGGCGCAATGTGTTCAAGGCGCGGCCGGACGCCGATATGCGGGCCATCGCCGCGATTGTCAGCTGGATGCGCTATGAGCTGCGCGAGCTGGAGCGCCAGGACGATCTGGATATCATGCTCTGCTCGAACTTGTTCTCGCGGCCTATCGAGGCCGAGTTCGTCCAGGTTGACCGGCCGTCGCCGATGATGAGCAAGGAGACGGCGCCGGTGACGAACTAGAAGTCTGCTCCGAGGGGTGTGCTTTTGGCGGCAGGGGGGGGAGATGCCGATGTATGAATCTGTACCATTATGTTTTGTATTTCATGTACATGTACCACCTTCCAAACCCTGTACCATTTCCGTTCTCGTTTGTTATAATTTCTCTCTCTCTCTCTCTCTCTCTCTCTCTCTCTCTCTCTCTCTCTTTCTCTCTCCATAAATACATAGACCGTCATGATGTTCACATTCCCTCTTCACCCACTCTCATCCGTCTTCTCCCACATCTGAAACTCGTACTGCGTGCCATTCTCCTCCTGTAGCCCGCTCGGGACATCCTCGCCCACCCAGCTACTCAAATCGCCGTGCGCCCGCCGTGTCCACCCCTCCGCAACATCCCCCTCTCCGCCGAGCGCCAGCGGGAACGTCGCGTCGCAGTCGAAATCCGACACGACGTGGGTGAGGAGCACGCGCCGCGCCGCGCTCAACTGCAGCGCGGCGCCGTAGATCTGCGCGCCGCCGATCACGAACACGCGGCCGACGGGCAGGCCGTGCAGGAGCTCGACGGCGTGGGCGAGCGATGTGGCGCGCAGCGGCTCGTCGGTCGGCGTGGTGGTGGCTGGTACTGGCGGCGGGGATGCAGTGTGCGAGCGGCTGACGACCACGTTCAGCCGGCCCTTGAGCGGTCGGAACCGCGGGGGGATGCTGTCCCACGTCTTGCGGCCCATGATCACGGCGTTGACCGAGCCTTCGGGTGCCTACAGAAGTCGGATGGTGAGTCGCTTTGGGGGTCTTCTCTCGGGGGAGGCAACCATGATGATCTATCTGCTCAATGGGCAACCGACATTCTAAGGGGCTAAAGTCATACCTGGGGCGGTAACCGCTTTGTGATGCGCGCAAAGTACGCCATCTCCTTCTTGAGTCCCGTCCATGGCAATCCGCCGGCCGCGCCGATGCCCATCTTGCGGGTGGCGGCCACGATGAGCGTGAGTTCGACGGGCTGCGGCGGCATAGCTGATAATTTAGGACACAATTCAATCAGGTATTTGCGTTTCCGGTCTGTATTCGGCCTGGTCTTTGAACTGTGAATCTTTGCCAGAGGGTGCGTGTAGTTTTGGTCGTTGTTGAAGATCAAGTTTGGCGTGCCAATGATCACAAGTGGAACTAGGATACTGGCTGAAGAAACCCTAACCCTACCACACCCAACTGGTGTCAGTTCTGTGAAATCTCGTCATGATTGAGACAAAGAAAATACTTTACACTCGACATAAAATAATTATCGTCATCACTCCTATTTTCTAAATCTTCTTCATTACATAAACGAGTGCAGCTGTTGCTAGCATGTCAGAGCTCAGTTCAAGGGTTAGGGTATGCAATAGCTAGTAGTCTCACTAGCAACCAGAACCACAACCACGACTAAACTACCAGTCACTATACAGGCCATACAAGCCACATCACACGACGAAACAAATTAGGGATATGCATGTATTCATTCCATTATCTACCTAAAGAGAGCACCTGAACACCGACGCAGTCTAAAAAACCCAGATACCATCCATGTTCGTAGAAGGACAAATCCCCCAGCGCGGCTCATAGCCGGCTCTGCTCCTCCCCATCAGGCGTGACGATCGCTCCGCTCATCATGACCCGCGGATCCGGCTGCGCATTCCCCGCCGGGTTCCCTCCACGGCCCTGTAGCATGTCCCGTCCGGAGCGCGTCCACCAGGCGACAGCCACAACGGCCCGCTCGACGTCCATCTCCCCACTTTCGAGGACTTCGCGGAGACGCGCAGCAACAGGGTCCCGCAGGTACGGCTCGGCCACATTGAGCATGGCCTCGGTGGTCAGGCTCAGCCACGCCTCGACGAGGGGCAGCGGGAGGAACGGGAGGGCGTCGACCATGCAGAGCAGCAGGGTCGATTGTTCGGAGTACACCGGGGGCGGAGTGCCGGCGGCGAGAGACGTGGCGTGGGCCGCCGCGTCCGGGGGCAGCGGGGCTGTGCTGGCAGAGACGGCGCGGGCGCGGACCATCTCAAGGATAATCTCGACGAGGTCTCCGTCGATGCGCGAGGCGGGGTACGGCGGCGACGTGATCTGCGTGACGACACGGAAGGCGAGCCGGAACTGGCGCGGCGAGATCAGCGCAGGGAAGGCAGCGAACAGCCGGTCGATGTAAAACGGAATCATCGACACCGCAAGCGGGCCGTTGTGTGTACACGCCAGAACGGCCAGCACGGCGCTGTGGGCGGCTTCGAAGAGCTCGCGCATCAGCGTTGACGGCGGGGCGTTGTGCGAGAGGTATGTTGTTGCGTGCTGCACGATCAGAGAGTCACAAACTTCGGTTGGGAGGTTAAGCGGCAGGTGTTCGGCGAGGTTTAAGTAGTAGAGATCGAGGATGCGCTCGGGGCCGTGTGTGGGGATCTCGCCGGTGCTGGGCGGCTTCAGATCTTGCAGGAGGGCGGTCGCGGGACCGGGGTGGCGGGATATGATATCAATAGCGGAGAGATACGTGAATGTGTACATCTGGAACGAGCTGTTGTTGTCGCGGGTGGAGATGAAGGCGAGGTTCCGAAGGATTTGCAGAGTCTTGGCTGACACTTCGGCAGCTACCGGACCAGCCTGAAGTTGGGGATCGAGAAGGCTGCGGGACATCACTGCCTGCAAGACGGCGACAACGAAATATAGCACGCTCTTCAATGACTTCCACAACACCGGCCATGTATCTTGGAGGGTATCGGGAGAGAGTCTGGCCGCCTCACCGGACGTTTCGATGCAGCAAAACCCTGTCGTTTGCCACGTAGCCCAGATTTGCTGGGTGAAGAAATTGAGTGTATCGAGGCACTGCAAAACGACACGGGTATCGGAAGCAAGGCGGGCGGAATCGGCAGCTAGTCTTGCGACGGGACCGATGTTCGACATGAGGGGCCGCTGCTCAGCGGCAACCAGCGCCTGGAACGACGGGGCCGTGATGGGCCATGCGAGCTGCGGGAGCTGCTTTTGGGGCGCGATATCGACGGCGATGTCGGCCAAGAACTGACCGCCGCGAAAGCCCTCGGGGCCGGAAATGGCGGCTATGGAAATCGGGAGGACGAGGTTGTTCTTGATTTGTTGGCGCGACCAGCCGGCCAGCAGGGGAAAGGCGAAGTTGAGGGCGAGGACGACCGAGTCCCTGACGAGCAGCCCGTCGAAGCGGGCGGTTTCGAGGGCCATGTTCGCAGCGGTGATGATGGCGCTTTCGAGGTTGTGGCGCAGCGACCGCGAGAGTCCAGGTTCACCGCCGGGTTCTTCGGGCTCCATGCCTCTCAGCACACCGGTGAGGACAAGGAGATGCTGCCACCGCAGCGATCGGTCATCCGCGCCGCGAACAACCTCGGTGGCCCACAGATCACAAGGCATTGCCGGCGCATCCGATGTTTCGGGACCAGAGGCCGGAGTTTGCGCATTGCGGTTCCTGTGGCGGCGTTTCTCGTCGAGGTAGGCGTGGCGAACGCGTGCGGCCGCCGAGTTGTAGATTGAGATCACCTGGAGTGACACGTGCAAGTCGTTGTTACGATGCCATATTGCGGGCGCGGTGAGGAGCTGGGACGTCAAGACGCCGAGATTGAGGGGATTGGAGAGAGTCGAGAGTAGTCGCGCGGTAGAGCCGATGATCTGGCGAGTTGTGTCGTCGTCATGCACGGTGCGGAACAGGTCAAGGACGTGATTGAGGAGGGCGAGGTTGGCGGACATCTTGCACATGAAGGATCTATCGGCTCATGGCCGAGTTCTCCAGCATAAAGAGCACGTTGATGTATGAGTGAGAGAAAGGAAGAACAAAAGGAAAAGAAAAACGAAGCACTGCTAGAAGAATGAAGGAAAAGGAACGTTGTGGGGGTATTTTCAGGGAAAAAAACACCCAAAAAACACACAAAAAAACACACAAAAAAACACACAAAAAAACAAACCGTTGTGGTGAAGCCTGGAAAGATGAAGCAGAAGGAGCAAGCTGGATGCGCAAAAGCTGCCGAGGTCAGCCGAGCTAAACGCTGGACGCGGAAATTCCTTACATAAACTCGCTTAAGCTGTGACGTCCTATATTTTGGCGGCACTGGGTTTTCCGTCCACTGAAAGCTTGTGACAGTCAAGGTCAACCCTTATTTTCCTCCCTTCCTCTCTGCTTTTTCCGGAGCATTGTTATGTCGTCGAAGTATGAGTACACTTGAAAGTATTTCTTAGCCATCTGTTTGGGGTTTTTATAGAGGCAGCTTGAGAATCCACAGCAAGAGTTCCGTGCTTCACGGCCCCTAAATCACCTCTAAGCCAACGCGATCCGCCCCCCCCCGATCAAGATGGGCAACCCGTACCCCCCGATCAACTACACGCGGCCGGCCTTCCCGGGGCTCACCTGGGACGTGCTAGACGATACCAGGACGAAAGAGAACAGCCTATACTACCTCAGCGACATCTGGCGCTTCACGCTGATCTGGACGGTGCTGATCTATGCGATCTTCCATCTCGGGGCGGCCGGCGTGGCCCTGATCATGCACGGGAACAAGCGGCTTGCGTGGAAGTATCTGTGGACTGTGCCGGTTGCCTACCTCGTGGTTGCGTTTTCGCAGGCGTTTATTGTGGGCAGCGTGATCGGGCTAATGTGGGTTCTGCGTGTCTTGTTTGCCGGAGTCTGCCTGCCGCTTGGCTTTGCAGACACGGACTCTCTGCTTAAATTGCCCGGCATCCTGGCTTCTCGTTACTAACATGCTCTCTCTCTGCTGCTGTTTAGTCTCGGTGCTGTTTACCATGCCGGATACTTCTACATGTCGCCGTGGATCCCGTTTGTTTGGGGCTGGATCAACGTTCTTGTGCTGATCATCTCGTCGTTCTCGATTCAGGGTGGTCTATGAGAGAGCTGCAGAACGCATCACGACAATCAACTTCAACGGCTCCAATCCCGAAAACATTTCTTCTCGCCGACCAGATCCCCATCACGAAGCCCCAGCTGCCGCCGCCGCCGCTCCCTCCTCGGCCGGCTTGGCGGACACTTCGATTTTCTTGATGATCCGCGCCGGGTTTCCAGCCACACACACATGATCCGGCACGTCCTTGGTGACCACGCTGCCGGCGCCCACAGTGACGCCGTTGCCGATCGTCACGCCCGGCAACACCACGACACTGCCGCCGAACCAGCAGTCATCGCCGATCTTGATGGGCTTGCCGAGCTCGGGCCCGCGCGTGCCGTTGCGCAGCGTCGGGTCCAGCGGGTGTGTGGCACTGTAGAAGCTGCAGTTCGGCCCCAACATGGTGCGGTCGCCGACGGTGATCTTGCAGGTGTCCAGCCATGTGCTGCCGAAGTTGACGAAGACGTTCTTGCCCAGGCTGGAAGGGGGGGAGGGGGGTATGTGTGGTTAGCACTGGATGTGTGGCAGCGAAGAGGAGGACGGCAGGGGAAGAGAGAGAGCCTCTTACGTCACGTTTGTTCCATAGTCCATCTTCACCGGGGCCTCAACCCACGGGTAGTCGGCGAAGAGCGCCTCGTCGCTTGCGCTGTCGGCCTGTTCTGCGGGCAGTTCAGACGAGTCTCCGACGAGGCTGTGTTCGATGAGGTTCATGTCAGTCATCTCTTCGCTTGGTTTTTTTTTTTTTTTT
>LNGL01000030.1:534701-549806 GCA_001510565.1 Knoxdaviesia proteae
GCCGCCTACAACACCCCGCTGGCCACCGTCGGGGCGTTCCTGCTCTCGGCGAACGGCCCCGCCTACCTGGTCTCGCACCTGAGCGCGTCGGCCGAGTGCATCCTGACGCACTACCTCGCGCCCGCTCCGCCCGGCGCCGGCGTCGGCCTGGTGGCGCGCTTCCTGCCGCCGGTGTTCGCGCACATCCAGCTGGGGCTGGGCCTGCTGCTGGTGGTCGCGTGCCAGGCCATCCGCTCGGGCGCCATGGTGCAGGCCGGCCGCAGCTTCAACCACGTGGTGCAGAACCAGCAGGCCCGCTCGCACACGCTGGTCACCACCGGCCTGTACTCGGTGTTCCGCCACCCGGCCTACTTTGGCTTCTTCTGGTGGGCAATTGGCACCCAGCTGATGCTGGGCAACACCGTGTGTTTCTGCGCATATGCGTATGTCATGTACCGTTTCTTCAAGCCGCGCGTGCGCTATGAGGAATACTACCTGGTTCGGTTCTTTGGGAGCGAGTATGAGGAGTATCGCAAGCGGGTGGGCACCAAGATCCCGTTTGTTGGGTGAACAGCAGATGGAAGTGTTGCAGATAGGGTGGCATGCTGGGTATCTTTGGGTTGTGTACCATGACATAGATGTATACTACATATATGAATGATTTGACTGATTTTCCACACATTCTGTGACCGAATTCAGTGACTGACTTATTGGCCTTGTCACGGAGCTGTAAAATGACGGCAAGATGTGACAAATATGTATCTATCCATTATATATATATATATATATAGCGATCCTGCCCAAGAGCTTCAAATTCAACTTACAAACCCAGTCTATAGAAAAATTCACCGAAACAAAAAAAAAAAGAAGAAATGAAAAAGAAATGGGCCCCAAACCGATGTTGGAAGTGCACAGGAGTAGGAGCAAGCAAAGGACAAAAAGAAAAAAAAAGGAAAAGGAAAACACGCGAGGAAGCGAACGTGTGGAGCAAAATATCAACGTCAAGACAGGATCCAGTCGCTAGAGACATGAAATTAAACATGGCCAAAAAAAAGAAAAAGAAAAAGAAAAAAACGGCACACAAAAAAGAGATATCAGTGGGCGGTGACGTTCATCTTGCTGACACTGCCGTACTTGGCCTGCCAGGCGTAGAAGTACATCAGCGCGGCAAACGGCTGGCCAAAGATGGTGAAGGAGATCCAGAAGATGGAGTTGCCGAGCAGCCGGCCGGTGGACGTCTTCATCTTCTCGAGCGGGGCGGTGATGGCGATGAGCGGCAGCTGCAGGAACATGCCGAAGAAGGCGACGCCGATGATGTTGTGGGTGGGCACGCCGACGAGCACCTCGTGCAGCAGGGCGGAGATGAAGAACACGGTGGTGCTGGCCTGCATGTGGGTGAAGCCGCGGGCGATCATGGGCTGGTACACGTGGCGGCGGAAGAAGTTGTAGACGGGCTTGTTCCACGTGCGCCAGTAGGCGCCGAGGCTCTCCGAGTTCCACCAGTCGTCGTAGAACGAGCGGTCGGCGAAGCGCGTGAGCTCGGCGAGCGCGTTCAGCGCCGACTGGAACAGCGCGAAGAAGCCGGCCAGCCAGATGACGAGCGAGATGGTCGACAGCTTGAGCAGCCGCTCGAGGATCGACGCAAAGTCCAGCGACGCAATCTTGGCCAGCGAGTTCTGCAGCACGGGCGTAGCGTACTGCGCACTGCAGAACCAGATGAACACGCTGAGGGAGAACACCTCCAGCAGCCGCTTGCCGACGAACACCCAGCGGATGCGGTCGGTGCGCGGGTACACCGGCTGGTACACCAGCGTCGGCGCCCACCAGAAGTACACCAGGTTGCCCATGGTGATGTTCTGCGGGTACGGGCACTGTTCGTACAGATCGGGGAGGGCCTCGAGCTCGGCCTTTTCCGGGTGCAGGTAGGCGTAGCGCAGGTCGCGGTTGGTGAAGGCGTACGAGGCGGCCTTGAGCCACACGATCAGCGCGTGCATCTCGGTGAGAGTGCCGATCAGGGGGTGGTGGATGTGGAAGTACACGACCACCGAGGTGATGACCAGAACGGCGGTAACATTGACGCCATGGAGCAGGGCCAGCAGGCGCCACGTGGTGCGGAAGCGGCGGCGCTGTTCCGGGGTGGGGCTGGAGCTTCCGGCGGGGCTGCCGGCGCGGAGTCGGACGGCCTGGCGGGCGGCGGCAAGTTCGATCAGGTAGGCGAGCACCAGGTGGCACGGGATGAGCATGTACAGGAAGAGGCCGAGGGCAAGGTCTCGTTGGCGGAAGTCGTGGCACCGGACACACAGGAGCACGCCATACTTCTGGATATTCTCCAGCATCAGCCGGATATTTCCCGCAACTGGACACAGTGGTTAGTTACACATGTACGAAAGCACCAGCAGCCACCAGCCAGAATCAGGGACCAGGGCAGGGCAGGGCAAGGCAAGGCAAGGCAAGGCAAAGAGTTTGCTATACTTAGGACGATGACCATCAGGTTCCGGAACCCCAGGAAACTGGGGGCGACGGTGGCGTCGTGGCTGAGACACGACGGCCGCGATTTGGAGTGCACGGCCGCCACATGGCGATGCTTTAGCGATGCGATGGCGGGGCGCGCGTGCGGCTCGGGGGTTATGTTGCTGGCGCCGGCAGCGGAGCCGTTCGCGGATTTAGCGGCCGCGGTCCCGTTAAGAGCCGGCGGCGACGGGGAGGAAGAAGGGGATCCGGAGACTTTCTCCGAGGTGGGCGTGGGAGTACTGGCAGTGGTTCCGCGGTGTCTGACTTCCGAGTCGGGCCGGATTCCGCTGGCCAGGGCGGCGGAAGTGGTTGTTTGCGACATTGTGGCCGAGGCCATAGCTTTGCACGGCCCTTCGGGATTTCGCTGTGTGGCGGATTCTTTGCGGGGTTCTGTCTCTTGCGGGTTCGGCGATTCGGAGACGGCGCGACACGGAGCAAACGGGGGGGTTTTCCGGAACGACGGAAAGATATGACCTCTTCCGAAATGCGCGGCGGACTAATCGGTACCACAGGGCGCGGGGAAGCTGTAGCTAAGCTCTGGACGGCTTTTGGCGGGAATGCCGACGAAGCCGCAATTGCGCTTCCGGGGGGTTCAGTTCTGAGTCAGTACTGCTATGGGAAGATGAAGATGACAAGAGAACCTAAAAAGGAGAATTGGGAAGTGCTTTTCCAATGTGACGGTGATACTGAAGTGAGAGGTTCCAGGGTGGGATTGGATTGGTGGGGAGCAGTAACTAGAGGATGGAGAGGATGATATCAGGAGATGAGACGAGAGAAGGAGCTTGGAATTCAGATCAGAGAGTAAGAAAAGAAGAAGAAGAAGACGAAGACGAAGATGGAGGATGATCAAGACCAAGCTCTAGGACCAGGAATAGAAAGAAAAGATTAAGAGAAGATATAAAAAGAGAGAAGAGACCGTGGACTACTGATAAGAGATTTAAGAATAACACAGTTAGTAATCAGATTGGATCAAAGCCAGACCTCCTTCCCTATGAATCAAAGGATTGAAGAGACGAAGGAAGGAAGGAAGAGCAAAGAGCAGAAGAATAAATATATGTGGGAGGTAGAAGAAGCCGAACCGGGCATAAAAAAAGAGTGCGAGAAAAGTCGAAGGGCGTTGGAAGTTGGAAGCTTGAGAGGTTCCCACTCTTCTGAACCTGGGTCGTTTAACAGGCCAGTGCGACACTAAACGAAGCAGCAGAAGAGACCGGAGGAGCCAAGGTGAAAAATAAGAAAGAGAAGAGAGAAGGGGAACGAATCTAGCCCTGTCGAGTCCCACGTTACAGTGAGGCGAAAAGGAAAAAAAAAAAAAAAAAAGTAAAAAAAATCCTGGGCCTGGGTGGCAACGAAGCGAACGCCTATAGCGAGCGGGATTGGGAGGGCTCTGTCGACGCTTGATGCTCGTATTTTCCGGAGGATAGGTCTGGCTGTCTGGGAGTCTATGATTCCTGATTTCTGTGTTTGATCCGGGTCGTTGGGTCTGGATCCTGAGATATCCTTGACTCCGGGCCGGTGATGCTGGCACTCCGAGCTTCACGTCGCGGTCGGCGTGTGTCTTGCAGTTTCTCTTCCTGGGTGGACAACCTCGCGTCTGCACGGCTTTAGAGAGCACAAACGTCACTCTCTGGCTGCAAAGTGCAAAGCTGCGCCGACGCCTAGAAAAGGTGTGTGTCGGCCGCGCCGCTTCAAGAAAAAGCCTCTGGCGTGGTGTGGTCGAGTCAAGTCTTGGTGCGGACAAAGGGCCGCCACTACAAGACGAGTGAAGCAGAGTCGAAGCTACACATGGAAGATAATCAGAACCGTGGAGGTTACAACGTGTACACACAGAAAGGATGTCTTGCCTGATCTCCCTCTCTGGTGCCCCCATCCATTCCGCTTTTTGTGCGTGTCTGCCCATATTGCGAGGGAGGCCAAATCCCATGCCAATTTGCCCCTCCAGGAATTCGATCCATGGCGCTGGAATGGAATGGCACGGGTTTTATTTCATTCTATTTTTTTTTCCCTTTGGACCTGTTGTTACTTTGGATGCAGCGAAAAAGCATGTGAAGACTCGAGCTCTAGCTGAGGGGGGCACAGTCTCGCCAGCGGGTCTGTGTGATGCTCTTGGGTCGTGATCGTTACATATGATGAATGAGATGCCGCAGCAGGATACTCTGCAAGTTTGAAGTCTTTCTTCATACATCTGTCCTGGCTTGCCATTATCCTCTTGGATGTACGTACAGTGACAGGACTGAGAAGCGAGCTGTGATATCTAAGCTGCATCCGAATCCGGTCTTGCACCTCACCACACGCCGCCAACTTCAAGACAGATTCTCCTTCAGGCCTCCTGCAGGGCCCCCACTAGCCAGATCTCTTCGGGTTTGGCTCCCTTCTCTTATCATATATGCAAAGACTTGGAAACCGGAACCACCAACCGCCTGCTTCCTGCTCTCCTCCTGCATCTCTTGCATCATCATCGTGTCCAGCAAGCGTGCTCGCCAGAGCGATACGAGCCGGCTTTTCCCAAAAGTCAAGGACCAAGCCCGCAACCACACAAAAGCCACTGCAGAAATACTGCTTTGGGCCATCTGCAGCATAGATTAACTGGGTGGATGCAAAAGGAAGAAACAGAAAAGGTGGAACTCAATGCAGCTGCATCTGCATGTTCCGAGCCAGAAATTGAGCTTCAATTGCTAGGGTTTAACCCTTACCACCAACGTACTAATTTATCTGGCCCTGTATCATTTTGCCGGTGCTTAACCTTTTTTTCGACTTCCTCCATTGAAGCTTCACCATTTTAACATTTGACCTACACACATATTTCTGGAAAAACACATTCTCGACTTCAAAGCCTATTTATCTCTGGTATTGTGTTTTTCCTCTCTTATGAATTATTCTTTTCTTCGTCCTACTGCTAGCTCCTTTCTTCTTCTACCCTATCTTCTACTCATCGTTCCCTCTCTTGACTATATGATTAGCTTCAACTCCCTCTGAAAAGCCAAGCTTCATATCAGTATCTTCAACAGCCATACAGTTTCACGATTTAATCTCTCTGCTTTCAGTGCTCATGGTCTAGTGCCATGGCATATGAATCCAGAGCTGGTGGAGGAGGAGGGGCTGGCGGCGACTACGGCGATCGGCCGGAGCGCGGAGACCATCGCGATCGCGGCGACCGTGGTGATCGCGGAGATCGGGGCGATCGCGGTGGTGCAGGAGACGGATACAGAGCCCGTGGTCGGCGTGAGTCTTTGCCTTGCCCTTGTGCAGCCGTGTCTGTTGTCAATTGCTAACTCTAGGTTTAGGACCCGTCACCGACTATGGCTCAACCGTGGTGCATTGGATGCAACACCGCGTCGCCAAGTACAAAGGCTCGTACATCGGCGAGCATGAACGGCCCAGCCCAAGCTACATCGTCGACGTGAGTATCTTCCCCATCTCCCGGCTGTGTAGCTTCTAGATCCATTGCTAATGCCAAGCACCCTTTCTCTGCTACAGCTTCTCCCCCCCGCAGCCCGAGTTACGAACGCCGCAGACTCCGTCCCCGTCAAACACCTCCACTCCTCCCTCAACAAAATCAAACACCCCGTCTACGTCGTGCGCTGGACGCCCGAAGGCCGGCGTCTCCTGACCGCGTCCAGCAGTGGCGAGTTTACGCTTTGGAACGGCACTGGCTTCAACTTTGAGACCATAATGCAGGCTCACGACTCGGCCATCCGTGCCCTCTGCTACTCTCACAACGACGACTGGTTGATCTCCGGCGATCACGACGGCCTGATCAAGTACTGGCAGCCGAACTTCAACAACCTCGAGAGCATTGCCGCCCACACCGACCCCATCTGCGACCTTTCTTTTAGCCCCAACGACTCCAAGTTTGTCACCGCCAGCGACGACTCGACCCTCAAGATCTTCGACTTCGCCGCCGGCGCCGAGGAGTCGGTCCTCAAGAGCCACGGCTGGGACGTCAAAACCTGCGACTGGCACCCAACCAAGGGCCTGCTGGTGTCCGGATCGAAGGACCACCTGGTGAAACTGTGGGATCCCCGCACCGCCCGGTGCCTGACCACCCTGCACGGCCACAAGAACACCATCACGAAGACCCTGTTCGAGAAGCTCCGCGGCAACTGCCTTGCGACATCGGCACGCGACCAGACAGCGCGTGTGTTTGACTTGCGCATGATGCGCGACATCTGCCTTCTCAAGGGCCACGACAAGGACATCTCCACCCTCACGTGGCACCCCACCCACGCCAACCTGCTCAGCACGGGCGGCCACGACGGCTCGCTCTTCCACTACCTTCTCGACGAGCCCAACACGCCGCCCGGCCACGCGAGCGGCCTGGCCCCCTACGACAGCGCCGACCCGTCGTCGGCGCCCGCGCAGAGCATCTACCCGGCCCACCGCGTGCCGTTTGCGCACGACCTGGCCATCTGGTCGCTGGACTGGCACCCGCTCGGCCACATTCTCGCGTCTGGCTCCAAGGACCGGCTGACGCGGTTTTGGGCGCGCGCGCGCCCCGGCGACGCGGACTGGAAGAAGGACCGCTACCACATTGGCGGCGAGGCCGGCGGCGGCGGCGGCTGGGATAAGCGCGGGTTCCGGCAGCAGCGGCAGGACGAGGAGGAACAGGAGCTGGACGACGAGATGGACGGCCTGGTCGACCAGAAGATGCCGATCAAGGGCGCTGGTGGTGCCGCGGGCCCGGCGCTGCCGGGAATTGGCGGGTTCCCGCGCATCCCGGGTCTCCCGCTGCAAGCTGGTGGTGCGCCGGGGCCCGGTGGCTTCCCGATTCCGCCTCCGCCGCCCATGATCCCCGGTGTCGGCGGTGCAGTCCCCCCGCCGTTCCCGCTCCCTGGCCTGAACGGCGGCCCGGCCCTGGCGGGTCTCGACCCGTCCAACCCTGCCGATATCGCCAAACTGGCCGAGATGATGCAGAAGGCCGGCGTGCCGATTCCGCCGCCGCCTGGCTCTCTCCCGCCGGGCTCACTGCCCTCCGGATTCGTCCCCCCGCCCGGCATGCCCGGCCTGGGCGGCATCCCCGGGTTTGCGATCCCTCCGCCTCCCCCGCCCCCGCCGCCTGCGAGCCGGGGAGGAGGCGGCGGTGGTGGTGGCGACTATGACGGCGACTACGACACGAACCGGCGCCGTGCGCCGCTGCCCTCCCAGGAAGAGAGTCTGCGGCAGGAGCAGGGACGTGGGAACTACGGTCGAGCGCGGTGACGATGCTGTACGCGGAATTTGGGGGAACTTTGAAGAGTAAACAACAAGAAAGCTTCTTCGGTCTTTGTATCAGATGGGGGTTAGCGTGGAGTTCACATGTCGTTTACGTTACGGGAGTGCGTTTTTGTAATAATTCCCCGTGCCTGTGATCTTGGTGTTACTGGCCTGGGAGGGGAAACGGCGGCGTTGGGTCCAGCTTTGGCACTCGCTTTGTGAGTGTATTGATAGGGAATGGTGAATACCAAGGATACCGAGCGATACAAGATTCACGTGGACATGGCTATTCACTGAACATGAGGTGCTGCAAAGTGCAAACTGCAGAAAACGAATGGAGAATTGCGACAAGCACAATCTATTCAAGATATCTACCTATCTAACGAGTAGTAGCTCTGTTTGGCTACAATGCTCCGTTGCTCGGCTCTATGAACAAAGAGGAATGGCCGATGCAAGAATGAAAAGAGAATCCCATCACAAAACGCCAACCCGCGGAGGAATAATGCACAGAGGAAGGTTGAAGAAGAAGCCATGATGAAAGATCGAAGGGAGAAGGGAAAGAAAAGAAGATGAACGGTCTTCCGGGCTTGCGTATCTACTTCCGCGGAGCGGAAATCTGCTGCTGTTGGCCGCCCTTCGCAAACGCCTTCTGGCGATCCGCGTACTCCTTGACCACAATGGCACACTGGGTATCGGCACACAAGCGGCGGCGGCGCTGGACCGGCAACTTGGTCGCGAACTCGAGGCCGCTGGCGCGCTCGACGGCCTCAACGGGGACCTCGAAGTCGGTCAGCGGCTTGTCGTTGGGGATGACGGCGTTGGGCAGCACGAAGGCGCCGATGGCGACGGGCCCGTCCGTGCGGCCGTCCTCGGCGAAGATGACCTTGTAGAAGTGGGTCGGCACGGCGACGGACGGCGGCGAGCCGATCATCTCGTAGCGCACGTACCACTTGTTGTCGGCCGGGTCGCGGCGCGGCAGGTACAGCGGCCCCGTGACGATGCGCACGCTGGGGTAGCGCTGGGTCAGGCGGCGGCAGAAGTCCTCGAAGTGGGCCCAGTAGTCGCGGTTGAAGCCGTCGCCGACCTGCGGGCACATGTTGGTCAGGAAGAAGGTGTCGTCCATGGCGGCCTGGCTCCACTTGGCGTCGGCCGCGGGCACCTGGTGGCCGCGGTCGTAGCCGCTGCGGAAGTAGTCCTTGAGCGACGCGCGGAACTTGGCCGGCACGCTGTCGTCCTCTAGGAACACGCTGTGCTTGCGGTCGCCGCCGCGCGTGGCGAGCGACTCGGGCGTGATGTGCTCGACCACCCAATGCGGGTTGCGCAGGCGGCGGTCGTAGCTGGAGACCAGGGCGGCGCGCGCCGCGATGTCGGAGACGGGGCCCGGGAAGCCGTACTCGAAGAGGCCGGCCGGGTCGACCGGCGTCCCGGCGGGAGCGGGCACCGACGGCATGCTGGGCAGCGGGGCCGGAGGGCCGGAGATTATCTGCGAGGGCGACTGCGGGAGCGGGAGCGTGGGGTTCGCCGAGGGGGGGACGTAGGTTTGTTGCGCGGGGGAGAGGACGGGGGCCATGGTGGCCTTCTTGTCAGACGATCGGAGAGAGTACATGGCTGAAGTTAGAGCGGCACCGCCTCCAGCACTGAGGACAGCGATTAAGGCGAGAGAAGTGGATTTGGACATGGTGAGCGAATAAGATCCCGCGAGGGAGGAAGCTTAGGAGAAGCGGTCGAGGTGAAAGGGAGAGAGAGGGGGCTAACTTTTATAGCCGCTGTGAGAGGAGAGTCAAGTGTTGAGAGACAGAGGCAGAGCTCAGAGAGAGGGTCACGAGGATCGAGAGATCAGCATAGGTTTCTGCGCAGTTACAGGCAGCTGAGGAGGGCAGAGTTCAATAAATATACAAGTACAGCAAGGGAAAGGTCAGGGAGTATGCCAAAGAAAGGAGCGCGGACACACAGCCAAGTGACGAAGATGAGGATACACGTGGACGTCAAGACAGATCAAGAGAGAGTAAGATACAGGTAAAAATACAGCGAGATGAGAAGAAAAAAGGACGAATATAGAACAAGATTCGGGATAATGGACAGAAAAAAGAGTGGAGGGAATGAGAAGATCAAGCCCAGAAAATGGCTAAGAACGAAATGAAGGTGCTTGTTCGCCTGAATGTTGGAAGTGGTGAAGGATAATGAAGGAGAATTTTGAAGCTTGAAGAAAATGTCACGAACAAAAGAACTGTCGTTGGTTTCTGTCAGCTGGCAGGGTCACAGGCAGCTGGAGACAGCTGCACATACAAAAAGGCGGGAATGCGTGTGTCCACTCACCGAGCACACCGAGACAGAGACAACGTGGCCGTGGCCGTGGAACTTGGAGGCTCAATTCTGGCGCGAGATACCTTTGGTGTGAGTTCCTGGTGACTTGGGGCACTCGTACAGTTTTGGAACACAAAAGAAGATGGCGGGTGCTAGAAGTGCGGTGCGCTTGTGACCTGTCGACGCTGCGAGTCGTACAGCGGACAGCGGACAGCTTATCATGATGATATGGCAGCCTGTCGGGCGGGTATTGTGTTACGGCGGGCAAGTGGATATTCCGGAACTACGAGGTGGAAGTGGCACTGGTGGAGGTGCTGGTAGATGTTCTGCGGATTGTTTCTGGAGATCTTTCTCTCCCACTTAGGGTTCCACCCGGGTCCCTCAAGTTCACCAACCCTAAGGGCAGCTTCACGCTTCGATCGCGCAATTCCCGCTGTCGTGATTCGACGCCGGACAGGCTGCAGTGACGCAGGTTTACTTTCCAGCCGACCAGGGACCAGGGCTGCTGTCAGTGCGCCGAAACACAAAGCCACGGCGTGTTGGGTCTAGTTCGGATTAGTGACTCTGCGCTGCGCTTTGCGCTTCGGTGGCAGAACAAGCGAGAACAGGTGATTCGGGGGCGAAGACGATGGACGAGAGAGAGAGACAGAGAGACAGAGAGAGAGAGAGAGTATGCCCTGCGTCGGGGGTAAGAAAAGGACAGACGCGTGGTTGGGGCCTAGAGTCAGTGGCGATGCCTGGACAAGACATCGCAGATCATCAGGGTTCTCACTCTCCCACTCGAACTTGACTGATCATAAACTGGGCTGGCAGCACCCGCAAAAAGCGCACAGAAGTCTACGTACGCGCGACCCTGTTGAGTTAGGCGGAGCGAAATATGCGCCACTGCTCATATCGCGCTGCCTTTTTGCCTTGCTTGTGGTTCTTGACGTGCATTTCTTGCCAACCTTGATGGCCTGCAGCTCTTGGCTCTTTGCTTTTTTCCTTCGGGTTCTACTTCCATCGATGCAGTATATAGTCATCCGGTCTTCTGTAGGTAGATACAAGCGAACCTGCATCTTCCCTGCTTCCATCCAGACACATCGACATCCTCGGTGATCTCGATCTTCTGTCCCGCGCGCATAAACATACCGAGTAACCCTTTTCTCCGATCTTGGTGTGGGTGGCTCTTGCCCTTTCCTGTTCCTTCCTCTTCGTTTCTTCCCTCTTCCGGCTTCCGGCTCCGGCTCCGGCTTCCGTGGTCACCACCTTCGTCGGTGGAACATTAGCATCCCGCTCCGAACCAACTGGATCATCCCTTTTTTTTTCTTTCTTTCTTTCTTTCTTCCATCCCGTTCTTTTCTCTCTCTTGCCTCTCGCCCGCCAATTCCCTCTTCTCATCCATCTCATCCATCCCCTTATCCCCTTATTCAATCCATCTTCGATCCATCTCCAACCGCCGCTCCCTCAATTTTGACATCATCCCACGCTCACTTCCAGTCTCTTCTCCACGTCATAATAATCACGTAACCCTCTCCCAATATTCTCCCATGATCTCACGTCTTCAACTCTCTCTACAATAGAACTCTCCACAGATCTTGGGCGCGGCATCTTGCCAGATCTTGCGGTACCGTTCTTTCCGACCCCCCCATTATCCCACGCCTTCTTCTAACTGGTGGCGCTTCTTCGGTACACATCCGCCCCAGCTTTATCGCTCTTGGTGGAAGCCCGTGCTCTTTGAATACCCAGGCATTCTTTTTCTTCCCTTCTCTCCGCATGTTGATACACACCGTCTTTGGCAGCATTGGTGGCGTTGTGAGAGGTGATTAGAAGCCTCTAGGACCAGCCGGTAAGCTTCGCTATCTAGATATACCAGATACGTGCATATATATACACCCGCATATATATATAGACTACTCCCAATTGCGCAATATCCTCGATATACGCATATATCCTTCCCTTCCAATGGATGCTCTCGGCCTCAGCAACGATGGTCGCGGCTGGATCTTGTGTCTGGCCAGCGCCGCCGGTGAGTTTCTCTCTCTTTCTTGCATATCACTGATATCATCTACAGTGTCCTTGCTGACCTAGTCCTTCTCTCTAGCTTGCATATTTGGCGCTGCGGTGGTGTACTCTGATCTGATCATCAGAAGAATCCCCGGAAAAGAGAACTTCAGCATCCAGGACAGCGATGTGTTTCTGGCCTGCTCGCTGTGCTTGAGTTTTGGCGTCATGGTATGATTCCCCTGCCTGTGTCTGGCCTGACACCACAGAAAACTAACTCCAGGATTCACCGACCCCAGCTATTCTCGTCATTATACTCCATGCTTCCGTCGGCAAGCAAATACATCCAGAAGGCCGGATACTCGCACCCGGTCACAGGAGTAATAGTCATGTCCTGCTTCGTCGCCGGCTTTGTCGGCATCAGCATAATATCGCGCTTCGTGCACCAGTTTATGCCGTCACATGTTGTGGACTGCGACCACTCACACGACGAGGAAGCCATTACCGGGTTCCACCATCACCATCACGACCGCACGTCGTCGCATGGATCGCTCCATGGCCACCATAAATCGGTTCTGCAGAACGGCCACAGCCACGGCCGCACAGCAACTGACTCCCCGGACCACCACCCCCGGCCCCGGTCCGCCGGAGTTCCGGATGGTGCGGGCCCGGATCTTGCCAAGTCGGTCATCCTTGAAGAGGCCGCGGCAGCCGTGTCTGAGCGGACTCCGCTCCTCCAGCCTGTACTAGTCCCCACGACGTCACATCCCGCCCAACCCGCCGTATCCGAGATTGCAGAGGTCCCCGTGCGCCCCGGCCTGGGTCGGCGGACTTCGATCGCCAAGGTGCAGAAGCGCGTGCTCTCCTTCGTGAGGGACACCAAGACCAACTGCGACGAGGCCGGCCCGTGCTTTGGATACTCTGACCCGTGCGGCCAGGGCTGCCTCAAGCACCTCAGCACGCGGGCGGTTGCGCATCTGGCCCGCCCGACCCTGCCCGTGTCGGTGTCGTCGGAGCCGGCCCCGGCGGCCCGCTTGCAGCATCCGCCCGTGCATAACCACCGTCATACGCTAGAGTACGGGGAACTTGAAGATCCCGTGGTCGACGCAGCGGGTGATAGCCACCACTGGGGGCATGGCGGCCATACCCATGCGCATTTGGCTGATACCCCTACCCCTGTGAACCATTGTGTGTCCAGCCGGCCGGGCTCGCCTTGCGCGGAGGACGTGGACCTCGAGGCGCAAACCCTAGAACCCCACAGCCACTCGAACCCTTTTGGATTCCAGACCTCCGCACGCCACGCCAGCGTGCACTCGCCCATGTCGCACCCGCACCCGCACCCGCACCCCCACCCCCACCATCACCACCACCATGACGACGCACACAGCCACGCCGACGCCGACCACGCGCAACACCACCACCACGTGCCGGAAAACGCCTTCCTCTCGATCGGCCTGCAGACCTCGATCGCCATCGCGCTGCACAAGTTCCCCGAGGGCTTCATCACCTTTGCGACGAACCACGCCAACCCGGCGCTCGGGCTCAGTGTCTTTGCGGCGCTGTTCGTGCACAACATCGCCGAAGGCTTCGCTATCGCCCTGCCGCTGTACCTCGCCCTCGGCAGCCGGCTGCGGGCCGTCTTGTGGGCGGCGCTGCTCGGCGGGCTTAGTCAGCCGCTCGGGGCCGCCGCCGCCGCGTGGTTCCACTTTGCCGATGGGCCGGGGTCCGGGGCGCCTCCCGGCGGGGTCCAGGTTGGGGCGGGCTACGGGGCCATGTTTGCCGCGGTGGCGGGGATCATGGTCAGTGTGGCGCTGCAGCTGTTTGTCGAAGGGCTGGCGGTGAATCATAATCGCAGTATGTGTATTTTGTTTGCGTTGTTGGGGATGGTGGCCATGGGTGTTAGTAGTGCGCTGGTGTCTTAACGAAACCCCCTTTCTTTTCTTGTTGCTATATATCTCTTCTCTATCTTGTTCTCTTGCATGGTTGAACGGTCTGGCATGTACCATTTGCTACGATTCCCACGTATACACGGTCTGTCCTCCGTGATGTCCTCGCCACTTTGGAGATTTAGAGCTGTTGGGCCTATGTTACTTGTATTTCATTCACTTTCTTAAGGTGCAGGTTCATATAAATTGAAGTTGGATCAGTGTGGCTGGCCTCTTAAAGCGAGTAGATCTTGTATTTTGTATCCTAACTAAAAGGGGCGGACATTGTCAACCTCCTCAGCCATCGTCATTGTAATATACATAGAATCGTGAGAATTAAAAGGATGCTTGTTTTATACGCCTAAACGGGGTTGAATAGAAAATCAACCCAGAATCCGATTTTTTAACGCCAGCGAACAGTATAATTTCAAACATAAGTTCATGAGCATCTAGGGGTCATTATTGTCGAGAGATTTTGGAAGTGTGGGATTTGGTGTATGATGGGATGTTGTATCGAGGAGTTAAAGAGAAACGGTGAACAGCTCAGGATCAATAAAGTCGTAGGAAAGATCCATCTCCGCAAACATCTCCGCACTGCCGTTATTTGCCTCGTCGAAGAAGGAGGGCGAGAAGGACAGGTCCGGCTGTGCTGAAGGCACCACCGCGGGTTCGGTGGCTGGAGCCGGTGATTCAGCAGGTCCCGGGTGATCGGCCGAAAGATGGAACTGCAGATCGTGGTGGCGGGCAAACTGGCGGTCGCAGCCGGCCACGGAGCAGGTAACCGTGCGGGTCGCCTCCGCAAACGCGCCCGAGATCTCGTCCAGGTCGCTGCGGGGGTGGGGGGTTGCCGCGGGGCGCTCAATCTTCAGGTGCACGTGGCGGATATGTGACTCCAGGTTAGCCTTGGTCACAAAGCCAGCGCCGCATCCGTCCGACCGCGGCCAGTCCGCCAAGTCTGTTGCTGCTGCGGCAGCCGTGCCATTACTCGCAGCAGTGGCCGACGCAGCAAGGTCGAACTCTCCGCACACGAAGCGGTGGCCCTCATGCACCGACCGCACATGGGCGTTCAGGTTGGCTTTCTTGGTGAACCGCTTGCCGCAGCCGGTCCACGGACACGCGACGGTCTTGCGGTCGTCGACCGACTGGCCGGAGTGGTGCACGGCGATGTGCTTGTCGAGGTCGCGGCGGAAGGTGCAGCGGAAGGTGCAGAAAG
>LNGL01000030.1:549897-606388 GCA_001510565.1 Knoxdaviesia proteae
GGTCGTACATTCGTCACAGAAGAACTGCGGCTCCTCGTGCTCGCGCTTGCGGTGGCTGCGCAGCGCCCCGGCGGTGTCGTAGCTCGAAGTACAGCCGGACACTGGGCATGCAAACGCCGGTTGGTGCAGGTGGTCTGCCTGCACATGGCGGTCCAACGTGTTCTGGCGGCGGAACTCCTTGCTGCACGGCGGGTAGGCAGTACACACGAACTTGTTGGCGTGGACCACCATGTGGCGGTTCAGACGGGTCGAATTGACGAAGGCGAGGTCGCAGCCGGGGTGTTCGCACTTGAACGGCCGCTCGTTGCTGTGGCAGGACTTGATGTGGTGGCTCAAGTGCTTGTCTTGCAGGTAGGTCTTGTCGCAGTCGTCAAATGGGCATGCGAACGGCCGCTCGTTTGTATGCGACCGCACGTGGGCTTGGAGCCGGGCCGGCCGGTTGAACTTCTTGCTGCAGCCGGGGAAGTCGCAATATACCAGCTTTAGTGGGCGCACGTAGCCCGGCTTGTGTCTGTAGGAGCCGCATGCTGATGTGGGGGGAGTAACTGACTCGATGTGGCTCTCGCGGTCGGAATCGGCGTCATCGCAGGTCGAGTCCTCATCGTCGTCGCTACCATCACGTTGCGAGTATGCACTCCGAGGCTTCTTGGGGAAACGGCGGCTGGTATCTTCGGTCAGCTCAAGAAGTCGTTTCTTGCTAGGATGTAAGGGAATTCGTATCCGGTCATCTAGAGGAAAATCTATGTGATTTAGCTGGTGTTCAGAAGGACCGGCGAGGTCAACAGTGTTCTGAACAGCCGCCATTATTAGGACGAAGGGGTGGAGTTACACCACATTCGGGAGGTATCATGAGTGAGAGAACAGTCAAGTATCATGAGTAATGAGAATAAAGGGGTGGATCTTCAGGTTTAAGAAGACCTAAAGAGGAAAGAAAACATAAGGTGAATGAGAAGAGGAAGAGAGAGTGAACGGTGATGAATGAAGCTGGTTGAGAAAAAATGCAGGAGAGTTTCTTTACTGTAATTTTTGTGGCAGAAAGATTTCCACAATTTTTTGGTGAAAAAAAAAGGCGGTGTGCCAATACTCTCCCGGTAGAACCCAGGCTAATCCGATAAGCCTTTATCTAAAATGCCTTCAATCATGCTGGAGATTTTTCTCGTGGAACATTTCATTTGCCTTCTTCAACTTCAACCATCAACGACAGCGAACATAAACGCTCTCTCCTATTCATTCTTTTCTCTCTCCACAACGCAAACCCCCACTCTCATTCTTCTTCTCTGGTTCCACTCACTTTTCACTTCCAGTCCATCAATCCCATCACCCATACACAATGTCTGACCGTGAGGCTGATGATGATGTCGGCGGCGGGTATGTTTCTTTATGAAGTTCCAGCATCTCCTCCAGGATGATGGCCTGCACAAATATTCTCTGCAAGTTTTGCTAACGTGTCCATGAATAACTTCCACAACACTCCAGCGACGAGCCCTACCTCGACGATGATGAGCCGAACGATTTCTGGGGCGAGGAGGACCTCGCCGACGAGGAAGTCGGGCGCGACCCGGACGCGGAGGCGGCCGAGAACGTGGTGATCTCGGGCGATGCGGCGGCGGCGGCGAATCGCAGCACGGACAAGTCGCACAAGGACAAGAAGATTGCCGATGGCGACCGCACAACCACGCCGTACATGACCAAGTACGAGCGCGCGCGCATTCTGGGCACGCGGGCGCTGCAGATCAGGTTTGTGGACGCGCCAGTGGCTGAAGCACGTTTGACCTGGCATTTCTCTAACCCGCTATCTCTGCTTTTCTTCCCAGCTTGAATGCGCCGGTACTGGTGGATCTTGAGGGCGAGACCGACCCTCTCCAAATCGCAATCAAGGAATTGCGCGAGAAGAAGATTCCCCTGATAGTCCGGCGGTATCTCCCTGATGGATAGTAAGAACCTCCGGTGCCCTTTTTCTGTCACTCTGCTTTGCCTATACATACGGTCAACTAACACCGGCGATTCTAGCTATGAGGACTGGACCTGTGAGGAGCTTCTTCAGTAAAGCAACCTCTTAACGCACCCGCGCGCGCGTATCGAAATGAAAACCCCCCGGAATACACAAAAGCAAGGGACTGGTCGGCATTATGGAGAAGCCGGCCTGTAGGCACACTATACCCTATGATTTGAACGGCTTCTCTCTTTCTCTATTCTTTTATTGCTGCGGTTTCAGCCTTCTTTTTTTTTCCCTCTTGGTAGCTAGGAGTCTAATCCAGAGTGTTTTTTTTTTTTTTTTGTTTTTTTGCCTCTTTTGGCTTTCCTTACGTCTTTTGGTGGATTGGGATAACTGCTGCGTTCGGTTTGGAGAACTCGAGCGAGCACGGGAGATCGGCTCTTTGGAAGACAAGAGACGGAGACCACATGTGTGTAACGTTCGCGAAGGACCGGCCGGCTTATCAACTCCTCGAGATCTGAAATACGCCCAGCAGAGCGAAACTACCGGCAAACGATTCGGGTATCGAGAAGGCCACAACAGCCACTCCAACGAGGACTTGCCGCTCTTTTTTTTTCTTTTTCTTTTTTCTCTCTGAAAAATAAGAACAACTCTATTTGCGCCATCCGGGACTCATAGAAACATTTCGGCCCATATAGTGGTTTGTATGCAGGAGGCGTGCATTCAGCCACTTTACCCAGATATATAGTGGCACGAAGCTGCAGCCCCGATACTCAGTCACAGCAAATGAGCATACGTATGCCCTCCTTTATCTGAAGTAAACACCCCCCCCCCCCAAGAATATGCATATTTCTCGCCTCGTGGGCCCGTATCAAAGTTATATTGCTAGGGCCGTACAGACAGAAAAAAGAGGATGCAATAAATCAGAAAACTCCCGAGATCTAGCAATCTTTTCTCCTGGGCTGTGGTGGTCAGCCTGTCTGTCACTCATGGTACCGGCAAAGGCGAACTCGTCGGAATAGGAAGAGAAGATTGAAACGGATCGGATCTGATTGGATCGACACAACATATTTGTCTTTCTCCCGTCCCCTTATACGGCCCAGCCGGGAGATCGGCGCCTGGAGGAGTACCTCGCTTGGTTCTGGGTGAGTTGGTCAGATGAATTTCCCGGGTGTTGTGGGAGGCAGAATTGGGGATCTTGCTTATTAAGGAGACTTTGTGTAAATCAGAGCCCTCTTCCTCTCGCAGTCTCTCTTATGCAGACATACTTCTTCTGCTCAACCATAGGCTGACCACTGCCATCACCGTTCTACGTAACCCAGACCAGCCATAACAGGACCGCCTCTAGATTCGTCCAGATCGGGCTCTTGTGAGACGTGAATCTCACCAAAAGAGTAAAATGGAGGGAAACACTGGCGGTTCATAGAGATACGAGCCGCCATCTCGGCCTCCGAGTGATACAGCCCCAACCCGTGCCGGCCGTTGAAATCCACACTTTCCAACAACGGGGCAAGAGGCACACACACACATCTGATTTCGGATCAACGTCGGGATGGTTCCTGAGTCTGCAGCTCCCTTCCTTGCTGGTCTTTGGGAACCACAGACAGCACAGTCCAGGACATCTTCTCATCATCCGGGATCTGCATCAGCAGATAGGAGGCGTGTTTATCTACGTTGGGTCCCGTGTACGACGCAGTTGGGAGTGTCTCGCACGGAGGTATTATTCAGGATGTGTATCACCCTCTAGAACATATGTTGTCGTTTTCGCCGCGAGTCCTCATGTCGCTATGACACCGTTCTGGCATCACTCATCGTCCAAAACACTTGTTTTTCTTTGGCCTCTCGGAGCCTTCTCCCGTGCCACTCTGGGGTAAAATCCCCATTTGCCGAGATCCCAAGCTCTGGATAGCTATATACCTGTGGATGCTGAATTGTGGATTATGCTATATACCTCTATAGGACTATGTTTGTACGTATATTGGATAGGGCGGAGACACTCCTCAGAAGCCAGAACCAAGGCCTCAGATAGGAGGCACTCGCCACTGAATGGACCACACGGTGTCGAAGGAGTGTTCGTTTCATTTCTGGAGGATGTAGACAGGACCATAATTTTTCAGATGAATTCTTATTTTTCTCTTCCTCCTCTAAACAAGGTCCACTCGGTCATTTGCGGCCCGTTAAGATTCGCGGTAGGCAGAGAGGGGGGATGGAGGGATTCTGGCTTTCTTTTTCTCCTCCGTTCCCTTCCTTATATATGTGGCGGCTGTTGGTTGATAATACTGTGAGGATATAGGGAGAAGGGGGGAGAGAGTCTATATAATAGAAGAAGACTCTGGCCCTCCCCCGTCTATCTTCCCTAGAAGTTCCCCACAGTCAAGTCCCTTGGTGCTCTCAGTTCTGGTGTCTCTTGTATCCACCAGTTTTCCTAGGACCTCTCTTTGTCCATCTCACCAGAATCTCTACTCCCAAAGAGAGTAGCCCACATAGCCATCATGAAGAACCTCTCGGCCGCCGCTGTTCTGGTGGCCTCGGCCGTGGTCTCACTGCCGTTCGCCGCCGCCCAGGCCCCGGCGTACACGCAGGAGCAGATCGACTCGGGCGAGGCGCTATGGGACATGGCCAAGATTGCCAAAGACACAGCCATGGCACGGCTCCCCGATACCGGAGCCGGATGCACCAAGGAGAGTGTCAGCGTCCGCCGCGAATGGTACGAAAAGGGGCAGTCTGTGACTCTTGACAGTGGAGGTTGTTGATGCACCTGCTGACACTCTCTATCTCCCTTCAGGCGTAACATGCCCGGTGAAGAGCGCATTGCCTATACCAATGCCATCACTTGCCTGATGGACAAGCCGACCCGGTACCCCGATGTTCCGGGTGCAAAGTCCATGTTCGACGACTTTGCGGTTCTCCACTACAACTTGACTCCTTATGTTCACAACTCGGTATGTCTAGATGGTTGGAGTTCTCTTGGAATATTCAAGTGTAGGTGACGCTGACATGTCCCCTCTTCACAACGGCAGGCAACTTTCCTGCTCTTCCATCGGTACTACATCTGGACCCTGGGCGAGGACTTGAAGAAAGAGTGTGGCTACACCGGTAAGTCGCACCACCACGTCACCTTTGGCCCCCTACGCATGCGTATATGGAAACAAAGACTCCCCAGCTAACATTCCTGGAACTCCCAGGAGCCATGCCGTACTGGGAGTGGGGCCTCGACTGCGACAACCCGGCGGCGTCGCCGATGTTCGACGGCTCGGAGACGTCGATGGGCAGCGACGGCGAGCCGGGGGCCGCCGGCATCTTCGGCATGTCGGGCGGCACGGGCGGCGGCTGCGTGACCAAGGGCCCGTTCTCCAACTACACGGTGAACCTAGGCCCGTCGACGCAGATCAACCCGCTGGGCTTCAACCCGCGCTGCATGAAGCGCGACCTCAACGCCCAGGTGTGCAAGCGCTGGGCGTCGCTGCGCAACACCACCGACGTCATTCTCGACTCGCCCAATATCGAGATCTTCCAGGCTATCTCGCAGGGCGATTCGCGGTATGCCGAGTCGCGTGGTTTGGGCCTGGCTGTGCACGGCGGTGGTCACTATATCATCAGTAAGTTCTCCTGCTCGACGTTGGAGGGTGGTGGATGTGTGAGAGTTCAGCCTTCATGGATACGAGAGACGATATGCGGCAGAAGAAGAAAAGGCAAGTAAAAGAAACAGACTGGCTAACCAAAATATCTATAGGCGGAGAACCCGGCGGCGATTTCTACTTCTCGCCCCTCGAGCCCGCTTTCTACCATCACCACGGCACCATCGACCGGATGTACTTCATCTGGCAGAATCTCGACTGGGAAAACCGACAGGTACTTTGAAACCCATCCCCGTTGAACAAGAAAGAAGAAAAAAGAAAACAAAAGAAAGCAGGAGAAAAGAAGCAAAAGACAAAAGAAAGAAAGCCAGAAACATCCCAATGCATAAGCACATGAACGCCGAAAGATGAGATAAAAAAGAACTAACAGGATCCATAAACTCCCTCTCCTTCTAGAACATTGCCGGAACCGGAACCATGATGAACATCCCGCCCAGTGACATCGTCGACATCTCCGAGACTCTCGATTTCAAGCCGCTCGAGCAGGAGCGGGTTCTCCGGGATCTCATCGACACTGCCGGCGGAGCACCGTTCTGTTTCGTCTACGAGTAAACAGGAAGGCGAATGGATTCGAGCGTATGGGGGTGATAAAAAACCAAACATGTGAAAGGCCAGCGCGTGGAGTTGTGAACAGGAGAGACAGTAAAGGAGAAGAAGATTGGGACCCCCCACCACCTAACTGTTGACTGGATAAGGAAAGGGAAATGTCGAGTTATAGGCCATCGGCGACGAATGGCACACAACCCCCCAGATGTGAAACAGAATGCGAACTCATGCACATCTCATCCTCTGTAATCACTACGCAAATCCGCGGGTTTGCGGACCGTAGCCAGGGTTCTGTCCATACGAGCCCTGCGGATCATAACCAGTGTTCTGGCCAAAGGGGGCATTGGGCGGGTATCCCGAAGTCAGTGGGTAGCGCGGATCCGCGGCGTCATCGGTGGTATCCTTCAGCGGGATCGACTCGAGCACGCGGCGCGAGATGATCATGCTGGGGTGCTGGATGTTGAACAGCAGCGGCACGAACAGCATCGGCGCGGCGTCCAGCACGTACAGGTAGATCTCCTTGGTCTGTAGGTCGCTGTCGCGGCCGGCCATGTACTCGGCTGTGCGGAACAGCGACCGCAGCAGGATCAGCCCGCTGGCCGCGTAGATGATCAGCAGGTAGCGCCGCCAGGGCACGTCGGCCGTGTTGCTGCGGGCGGTTGGGCGGCGGATGATGCGGCGGTGGAAGATGACGCTGACCACGATGAAGAGGCCGAAGAAGAGGATCTGCACCCAGAGACCCACGATGATCAGGTTCTGGCCGAGGTCGAGAGTCTTCTTGTCCTCGCCGGTCACGAGGAGACCGCCACCTATAGAACCGCAGAACAGCAAGGTTGTGTTAGTATATATAGCGTAGGCTGTAAGACCGCAAGGGAATTCAGGGGAGCTTACCGAGGCCCTGCACACAGAACGAGACCACATCACCGGTGACGAACAGCGGCGTCAGCCATCGCTTGCGAATCGGCGACAACTCCTCGGCGCCGAGCAGGATGATGATCCGGCCGAGGACCATGTACACCGAGGCAGCGTACAGCGCGGGGCCAAGCAGGATGCCGATGGTCTGGATGATGAAGGGGTTTTTCGTGTAATCAGGGGCTTCCTTGATGGAGATGCAGCGGAAGATGAACCCGACAGCCTCGACTGGATGGGCGGGGAATGCCAAAGAGAGTGTTAGATCAGATGTTCCTCACGCAGCCTGCGTCTGAGTCAGACCGACCAGCACGGCAGTGGGGGAACCGCTTGTTTTTGAAGGTGAGGACAACGGAGGGCGGGAGGGTTGGGGGAAGAGATGTCAAGATGTCAGATGTCAGATGTTCCAAACGTACATGTTGCTCCTATGAGGAACGGGATGAAGTACCACGTCCGCTTCATCACCAGCTGCACGGCGTGTGCCAGGGTCGAAATCGTAAAGATGCCGGCAAATGTGGCCGCGGCCGCAAACGACGGATCATAGGGGTAAGGGTTGATCCCGAGGCTCGACATCGTCGTTTGGAGGGTTGTTGTCTGTTTAAGGTGTTGGTGTCCCCGTTCTTTAACCACTCGGGGGTTCGGTAAGTCTGACGCCGGTGGCGTTTCGCTAGTCGTCGAAGTTTGGATGTCGGCTTAGAGAAGGGGTCTAAACAAATGGAAGGGAATGTAAAGGAATGTCAAGTTCGTGATGCACGGCTTCGAGGTGCAGAATGAAGGGACAGCTTAGGGGGGGGTTAGTTCGTGAGGCTCTTGAGGTTCAACTACAGCGTGAAGATATCTCCTACACATCTCGGGTGGCTGTGGTTTATATGTGATTCTAGCCACCGAGTCAAAGGATGGCTTCACTCCGGCATTGCAAGGACACGGACGACCTGAACTCCGTCCATGTTGGCCTCCCTGGACCACTTCGACGTAAATAGATACGGGACACAGGGGTCAATGCATGGCACAACCAAGTGTGAACAGTCTCAGGAATCACCGCCCCTGTTCTGCCTTGCCAATCTCCAGACAGCAAAATTGGTCAAGAAAGCAAAGACACTCTGATATGGGTGCCGAACAATCAGCATATACGGATAATCAAGTGGACAACTTCGCCCGTTTCCCAACATCAGGGGTGATCCGGCGAGTCTGTTGAGTGTAGGGTATCGGTGGACCCCTGAAAAAGCATACGTACGCGTCGTCAATAAAAGAAAATAAAACAAGAAGAATACGAGGGCCATCGTCGGTAGGGCTGTGCGCCTCGTGCCAGGAACTGAGGGACGGCCATCGGAGAGTTTGCTGGACGGAAATCACGTTGTTTGATGCCCGGCGTGTTGGTAGCCGCCGATAAAAGTGTATCAGGCGAACAGGCCAAGAACGAGAGGAAAAGAAAGTCATGATGGGGATTATTCGTCCGCCTGGCGATCAGGAATGCTTACTCCGAAGCACTCCGGTTTGTTCTGGAGACCGGAAGGCCACGACCGCCACTCCGGATGGCGCGGACCCAAGCAGGGGATCAAAAGGTGCAAGAAAAACAAGCCCCCCAAAGGATCCAAACCTGAGATCAGCCATGCTTGGCCAGGATCATTGAGGCCTCGCGCCGGCCTAAATGTTGACAGCGTTATGGATGTCGACTTTTCGGGGTCTTGCTTCTTACCGATTGGCCGGAAATGGAGCCAGATCTAGCATCCATCTCATTTTAATAAAACAGCCATTGTGGCTTTGCCCATGACAACACGCGTACAGTACTGCCGACATTTTAGGTTGACAGCGGGATCAGATGAAATCCGACATGAAACAGTCCAGTGGTGGTGGCATTGCTTCCAAGGCCAATCAAGCTGTCGGTAAGTAATCTGTAAGTATAAGTACGGTCGGTCAACCCTCTGGGACCAAGCCTCGTCGACTCCGCATGGGCTTGCCGCTAGACACTAGAGCACATCGAGATGTCTCGTCTGTCGTGCGGTTATCACCAAAAACCAAATGGTCGACAACAGGGCAACACCGAGCACTAATCGACACACAAGATCAATCTCCTTGGAAGATATCGGCCCCAGACCTCGTCTTTCGTCAGAGAAGACTTGTCGTCGTCAGCATTGGTTGTTGTGTTGTTGGCCATTATCCAGGCAGGACACCGAAGGTGAGAGCGCGGCCTGGATAGAAGAGGCAAACGGAGCGCTCTTCCGAGAAATGCAACAAGTCGCCACCCACCGAGTCGGTGCCAACTTCGGGATCACCATTATGTCCGCCCTACAGCTTTCGGCGGTAGCAGGCAGCGGAATTTCTCGCCGATGGCATGCATCGTGGCCGAAAGTTCTGACTTGTCCCTGAGGGTGGTCAGTCACCGGGATCCAGATCTGATAAGCGGGTCGGTCGACGAAGAGGGTTCCCAGAGTCGCGCGCGCGATGAGAGAAACAAAAAGGAAACTGAAGAAAGTTAACGAATCAGTGTCGAGATCAAACAGCTCGAGGAAAGGAATCCGCGGGCGGATCTATAAACCCTTAAGGCCTTAAGTGCCCCATCAGCCGTCAACCTTAAAGCTTAACAGCGTTTCCTCCACCCCTGCTCGGGAACCCCCAAAGCCCTACAGCTCACAAAAATAACCTCGCATCTGCTGAAGAGGCACCGAAATGTTGTCAGCTTTGGGTGCAATCACTTTCTCACTATTCCGCGGCAACGCAAGCGCACTTCTGCTGTCGATAAGCGAGCTCTCGCATCCGTCGTTCATTCGCTAGGGCTCGCCGGGTCGGTTACCATCACGCACTTTTGCGGCTGCAGATAGCCGTGGAGGGGGCTCTGCTTCTGTATCGTCATCACGATCTGATCGGAATAGCTTCGTTGCTGCTCGACTTGTCGCCCTGTGTCTCGCTGGCGCACACAGAGCACCCCCCGACCGAGTATGTGAGAGCAGAGCGCACCAGGCCAGGGATAGAGAACATGTGAGTGCAAGCGGTATCTCTGCCTCTGCTGTGGCCATCAATCAAACGGCCTCTATTGCCAGCCGACCCTTTTCCCACGCAGTTCCTTTTGGAGGCCGCTGCTCATATCTCTTTCACTTTTTTTTTTTGGTCTCCGCGAGACATCGGAGTTTTTCCTGTTTCCATTTTGGTGAAGCAAATTTTCCAACCTCGTTCTCGCTCCCGTTCGTGGTTGGTCGTTTGGTCTGCTCTGGACAACAGCCTGCGAATCTACTGCCTCGTATTCTTGTTCACGATTTCTCAACAAGAGCCCGAAACCGATCCGGGTCCAACAAGGTGGCGCTGGGTGTCTCCCGAGGCGGGCGCCCAGTCGGGGACCTTCATACAACCAACAGCAACCGCCCAGGCTTGACTCACCACCTAGAGCGTTGCTGTGCAGCCATGCCATGGGGGTGGAAAGCTCAAACTGTTCAAGTGGAAGGGGGGTTGCGGGCACCAGGCAAACTGAAGGGCGGGAAGCTTCCGCTCCATACTGTCGCCTCGTCCGCTTCCTAAATCTCCAATGTCGCTTAGTTTCTCCGCTTTGAACATGTAGTACGGCGAACAGCTCCCTTGCAGCGCGTGTCTGCGGCACTCGGTCAAATGCAGCCTTGTCGAACCTCTCGGACCCGAAGACCTGGACATGCCCCCTCCTTCAACGTCTCTTCCGCGTCGGAACAACGCCAAAGGGCCAGATCGGCTGGATGAGTTGGCAGAATTGGCAGCGTATGGACAATCGCTGAGCATGCCACCAGTGGTGAATCCAGCCCGGGGACGTATTAAGAAACCGATGTCTCTAAACGCAGGGGGGTGTGTGTGAATATGTCTTGAGCCCAGCCAGTTGTTGGGTGTTATGTTGATGTCCAGTGGGTGTGTCTGCATAGAGAGATCCATTCCCCCAAAACAAACGGACGAAAAGTGTCCCAGAGTAATGATGCCACAGACGAGATGTGAAGCAAACGCAAAAGTGAAGCTGAACGAGAGAGTCTCAGGTAAAGAGAGAGAGAGAAAGATCACGACGATAGCGGCAAGAATGACGTGAGAGCAGAGATTTGGTAAAGAAGAGGTTGTGGGCATTTGCTTTGTCAGTCTGTTCCGGAAAGAAGGGCTTCAAGCCCTTCCAGCAAGTCTACGGCCGACGGACAGTGTGCTCCGACTACTTCGGGAAGGCGTCACCCAGACCCAGATTGACAGGAACGGAAGGCGTGTGACTAGAAACGAATGTGAATCCGCGTATGCAGCAGCCGTGCATCGCTCCTTCCAAGAACTTCGTTCGGCGTTGCCATCCTGCCGTCTTATCCTTATCTAGACTCCGATATCTAGTCTCTCGTTTTCTCTCTCGGTCGTATCTCGCCTGATCTCTTCTTCTCTCTCTTTGCTTCAACCTCGCTGTTTTATATCGCCATAGATAATGTCCCGGTGGAATGGCGCAACAACGTTACACGCAGATATCTCGTCTCGTGCTAACTCTTCGGCGCTCTTATATAACTTCTCAACCCTCTACTGCTGTCCTCCAGCTTTGGCTACACCGTGAAAGAAGTCTGGTAGCGTCCGCATTCGTTGTCGTCATAGGGGATGGCCGGAGGGTTCACCGGCCACGGGTACACGCAGTTAGTGTACTGCGGACCGCGTCCGAATCCCTGACACTGCTACATCTCGGGAACTTGAATATCTGCCCACGCCGACTTAGCGAAGGGCCTACTGGAAGGATTTCGAAAATGGCACTTTCCCCGTGCAACAGCATCCGTCTTTTGACATCAGCCACCTCGCCGGCTCGCCAGTACCGCTTCAGACGAATCCGGCCGGTCCCAGCAACTCCGTAACCTCGGGATCCCGGCCCAGGTCTCCGGTGCCGGCGACCCACCCGGACCCGTTTGCCTCGTTCGACAGCTGGCTCCCCAGCCTTCACCTCCGCATCAATGACGGTTTCCTGGCCCCAGTGCTCCCAGTCGCGGCTATGCGTCTCGACGGACGACTGGATTGCGGATCTCGAACTCATGCATCATCTTACCGCTTTTACCTGTGACTCGATCCCAACACCGTCTGCCACGCGAACCATGTTCCGGAGCGAGCTGCCCCGGCTTGCCATGATGTTCCCATCCATGCTGCACCAGGTTCTGGCCTTTGCTGCACTCCACCTGTGCCATCTTTGGCCACAGTATAAGGACACTTATTCCATCCACGCTGCCCGGCACGAAGCCGAGGTCATCCACGGCATGCGCGCCACGCCTTCGACGATACGGGTCAACAAGGAAATTTGTCTGCCTCTCTACATCACCTTTGCCATGTTGCTTACTGCCGGCTTTGCAGCTCGTCGTACCACGGAGGACTGGGAAGAAGACCTGATCTTCGAATCCATTGATGATATCTGTGCCTCCATCTCCTTCACTACGGACTCCGCCGGTATCTCTTAGCCTTCGGTTCCTGACTTCAATCTTGATCATGGATTCAATCACTCTGTCCTCCGCCCAGAAGACTCTGGTGTAGCAGGGTCTATCTGCTGAATTATCGGCTTCGGGGGGTGATGCAGCTTCGTCGTATTCGCCGTCATCGACGTCGACATCGTGGGCCTCCCCTTCTGCATCATCCGAATCCGCCCCCGCTCATGTCGGTCCTGCACTACGCCTTCCCCTCAATTCCATGCTGAAGATCATCATCTCACTCCAGCCTAGCATGGGCATCATCATGCATCTAGCCGGTGAGACGTTGCGCAACAGTCACATGCAGGGTCTTTTTGTCAACACCACGCCCGAGCCCGGAACGGCCGATGAAACCGTTCTTCTGTGGCCTCTCGCCTGCGAGCTGCACAAGATTCGCGACCACTAAGTTGCCACCTGTCCTGAAGGACTGGGCGGACACCCACGCGATCCCAACATTTCAGCCATCACGGTGGCCACTACCATGTTCCTCAACTACATCGAGCAGCCTCAGCCCTCGGTCCGGGCCACGGTGTCGGTGGCGCATCGCACAGTGTTCCTGTGGCCGCTGGTTATGCCTGAAGCGTATCTCACGCTGCTACGGCGACGCGATCCGGCCGCCCTCGCTGTGTTCACGCACCACTGCGTTGTTCTCAACGCCATAGACGGCCGACTGCTGGTTTCTGATGGGGTGGAAGGATACAGTCGTCCGCCACATCAGCTATCTCGTGAGATCGTCGCCGTGGGCTGAGGCGATCCTCTGGCCCACGGAAGTGACCCAGCGGGGATGCGGGCGTGCCCAACCTTGCGCAAGGGTAGGTGTTCGTCTGGGTGTTAGTGGTGTCTGGGCTTTTGATACCGGCTTGAACGGGTGTTGAGTTTGGGTCGCGACTCATCAGGACTTCGGCGTGGTAATGAGCGTGTAATGCTTTGTTTTGAGCTCTTGAATTGGCTTTGTTCTTTTTACTTTCAATGTTTCTTTCATATTTTTAATATTCACATTTAACACATTCCTCTTCTCGTTCGTACACCAGCCCATCATGTATGGTCTGAAAACGTCGTCGGCTACCAAGCTAGGAGCCGAATCGACCATATATATGAAGACGCATGGGCTACGTATACATGCTTGGTTGTGTATCTATATATTTGGTCCATTCTTCATCACTGCCGAGGCGGGGCTTAAAACAACTGCCGACATAAAGCGTCAAAGTTGATACCGAGAGTGTCCGAGAACATCGTTTGTCTTGTATCTTCTCCTATTCCAGTGTTCTCTACAGTTTCAATTTCCATTCTCCTTGATCTACTCCGAGATCCTCATCCAAAATCTCGTCTTTCAGTCGTAGTAGACACCAGACCTGCACGACCCCGCGATTGCCCCTCAACCCTGAACCCTAACGACCTCTGAAGCAACCAACATCCCACCATGGCCTTCGAGACCAAAGCCACCATCCACTCCTTCGGAGGCCGGATCCTCAAGCTCTCGCACGCGTCGGAAGCGACCGGCACGCCGATGGCGGTGAACATCTTCCTCCCGCCGCAAGCCACCGCGGCGGCGCCCGCACCCGTGCTGTTCTACCTCTCCGGCCTGACGTGCTCGCCCGACAACTGCACGGAGAAGGGCTTCCTGCACGCGCACGCCGCGGCGGCGGGCCTGGCCCTGGTGTGGCCCGACACGTCGCCGCGCGGGCTGGACCTGCCGGGCGAGCACGACAGCTGGGACTTTGGCTCGGCGGCGTCGTTCTACGTCGACGCGGCCCGGGCGCCGTACAGCGCCAACTACCGCATGCAGACCTACATCGTCGGCGAGCTGCCGCGGCTGCTCTTCGCGGCGTTCCCCGAGCTGGACGCCTCGCGCAAGGCCATCTCGGGACACTCGATGGGCGGCCACGGCGCGCTGTCGCTGTACCTGAAGAACCCCGGCATGTTCGCCAGTGTTAGCGCGTGGGCGCCGATCTCGAACCCGTCCAAATGCCCGTGGGGCGAGAAGGCGTTCAAGGGGTACATTGGCGACAACAAGGAGGAGTGGAAGAAGCATGATGCTACTGAGCTGGTCAAGGCGTGGAAGGGCCCGCTCAATGCTTTGATTGATGTCGTAGGTTGACCCCCGGAACGTACATGTGTGACTTGCGGTACGATATGCTAAGAACACCATCTCAACAGGGCCTTGGTGACAACTTCTACAAGCAGAAGCAACTGCTGCCAGAGAACTTCGAGGCTGCGGTGAAAGAGGCTGGTCTGGACGGTTTATCCACGCGATACCATGAGGTGAGATGGTAACCCTAACCCTACCGTTAACACCATATCCAGTCCTGACACTCTCCCTCTCTCTTTAGGGCTACGACCACTCGTACTTCTTCATCTCGACCTTCGGTGCTGATCACATCAAGCACCACGCCAAGTTCCTGGGTCTGTAAATATGTATCTGGTGCACACAATGTATCAATAGGGGAGAGAGCCTTTGCTATGGGGGTTTCCCAGCGGGTACATATGTTCAGAAGAGAGAAAAATATGCAGATTGAAAAGATCAAATATGTAACAAGCTGTATTGCAGTGCCGCTCCCGAAAACACGAAACATAAAACATGCGAGAAAAGATGAAAGCTAGTAAACCAACGAAATAAAACAAAACGATAACTGGATACTCATAAAAGCAACGCAAGATGAAAATGCATCCGGTATGGCAATACCAGGCTGTAATATGCACGAATGCTGAAGAGAGGTAGTTAGCTGATGCGCGTCTCCGGGCCGGGTGCCAAGCCCTCTTTCTCCAGCTTGGCCCGCATCTCGGCGTCCATGTCGCGCTTGATGCGCTGGAACGCCAGCTTCTCGAACCGGCTCAGCGCCGCCCACCAGTGCTGGCCGGCCTCGTGCTCGCTGAGGCGCTCGAGCAGGTCGGCCGTCTTCACGCGCACGTCGCGGTCCCGGTGGAACAGCCCCAGCGCGATGTAGAAGAGCCCCGCGTGCGCCTCGGGCGCCACGGTCAGCAGCAGGCAGATCTCGTCGTACGAGTACACGATCTTCGAGAACGCCAGGTAGATGTCCCGGCTTTGCGCGGGCGTGAGGCGTTGTGTGCGCAGACGGTCGTGCATGTGGTGCAGGTCGACGCCCTTTAGGGGCCGGACGGTGTACATCTGCGCAAGGTCCTGTGAGAGAGGTAAGCCAGAGTTAGAAACAGTGCGAATGAGATGAAGGCAAGCACCGGGAGAGATATCATACCTGAATGAAGCTATAGTAGCTTCTCGTGTTCCGCCACCCCTCAATGCGCGTCACATTACCCGCCAACTCTTTGCTCTTGGCCGCGTCGTCCGGCCACACGTAGCCATGGCCGGTCGACCCGGCCGCCGTAGACTCCGGCTCGTCACCACCAATGTACAGTGCGCTGGCGCCATACACGGCCTCCTCGAACGCAGCGGAAATGCGCGTGAACTTGAGCACCCAATCCCGCCACTTCGCGCGAATGACACGCTCGCCAAGGCGCATGGAGATGCTCTTGAGGATATCCGCCATGAAGGCGCCGTCGCCCGTCAGGTCGCTGACTGCCGAGCTGGCCAGGCTGTAGTGGCCGACCAGGCCTGCGTAGGCTGGGTGCTGCTGCTGAAAGTACACCTGGCCCTCGGTCACGCCGGCCGGCTCGATCTTGCTGCTGATCTTGACGCGGCCGCTGGGCAGGTCGCACAGCACGTCCCACCACTCCGGGTGCAGCTCAAAGGTGGGGTTGGTCACGCCGGCGATGAAGCCGGGCACGTTGAGCAGGTCGTCGACTTTTGTTAGGTCGGTATACGGGAAGGCGTGCCGGGTGAAGCCGCGCAGGAGTCCACCCGATACCAGCGCACACGCGGCCAGCACCGCCTCGGCCACCTCGCCGGACGGCATGTTGTGGCCCAGAAAGATGACGCGCTTTTGCGTGAGCAGGGCGTTGACCAACACGATTATAGGGTGGGTGTTCGGGCCGCTGGTCGTTAGGTGGGCGTGGGGAGTGTATGACTGCGGCTGCTTCGAGTGCGTGTTGGAGAAGTTCTGGATCAGCTTGATCAGCGAGAAATCTCCGACGCTCTCGGGCATCACCGCAACCGGCACCTTGATGGGAATGGGAATGCCCTTGTACATCACCCGGCTCTCGAATTCGTGGGTGTCGCGGGGCACCGAGTACTCCGAGTGCCCCTCAATATGGGCTTTCGTACCCGTGCGGGCGATTCCTGGCCGTCTCGGCGGGGTGCGGGTTGCATCGGCTCCCGCGGCTGGGTCGTTGTCTGCAGCATTCCCGCGGTCTTCGGCTATCCGCATACGGATCATCTGCTCAAACTTTTCAACAAACAAGTCCTTGTTGTCGCTGGCCTGCAGCAGGTGTCGTTCCAACAAACTGAGTTTGGGGAGAAGAGAGAGGTCCATGGCGTTGACGGCATCGTAAAGCAACGACAACGTCTCGGGGACGGGGGATTTGAAGTATTCTTCAAGGGCGAGAAGGAGAAGCGGCTAGAAGATGAGAAGGAAATCAAGGGTTAGCAGTTGTATTTCGTTTGTGTGTCTCTCCATTAATACCCCGCGCAGGTAGCCGAGCAGGAGTCTCGAAGGCGAGCGGGATCTCGAGAAGCAGCCCAGGAGCAACAAAACGGACCTTGTATATGTGGAGGAATGGATGTCGTGTGCATATTGCCATGGCCTTCACTACAGCTCCACGCTTGACGGTTTTGTCTTGTTTTGTGTTCACAAGATTGAGGACGTATATCAGAGGGGGCCCTTCGCCGCCTTCGGGTTCGCTATCAATCGAGTCGTAATCATCGTCGTCGGCGTCGTCGAGATCGTCGGCGTCTTCATCATCATTCAAATCGTCGTCGTCGGTGTCGGTGTCAGGAAGTCCCAGAGCCCGGGTTTTCCGTTGTCGCCGACGTCGGCGGCGTCGTTTGTCTTGCCGTTCTTGTTCCTCCTCTTCCTGGCTCGTGTCTTTGTGTAGGAAGAAGATGGTCCAGTCCTGGTTTCTCACGTGGGTCTGATCGGGAAGCATGAGTTCAGCCAGCATGTTCTCGTCTCCGGTGATGGCCACGGGGTATTGGTGTTCCATGACAGGGCCGCGATCGATATCGAACGAGGCCACGAGGATGTATTCGACATGGTTTTCCGACGAGCCGCGCGGGTATTGTGACCGCAACTTGCGTGGAGGGTGGGCATCGGGGTTGTATCGGCGGATGACGGCGCCGTTGGAGAGGGAGGAGTGTTGGGACGACGAGACGGCCACGGACGGAGCCATGGACGTCGAGCTGGGGTTCGACGAGCGGTCGGTGGAGTCGGCCATGGGCGGTTTCGGAGACCGCGACGGTCGGGAGGCTTGCGAGAGTTGTGATGGGGAACGCGGAGGAAAAGACGACAGCGAGGTGCGGTTTCGGGCGTGCTGCCAACTTGACGGGGGAGGATCGTTGGGGGTTGTACGCATAAGGAACGGAACTTCGGCGGTCTGGGTTGAGGCCATGGTTGTGGGTTGATCGCCGCTGGCACGAGCGGATCTCCGAGGGAGAGGCCCGCGTTATGTAGGGGCTGGAGGAGAGAAGTGATGGGGCGTTGCTCTCTTTCTCTGCTTCAGCGGTGACAATGCCGAGTAACGGGGAGTGGTGAGGGCACACAGCCTTAACGTCTGCCTTTGGAGATCCCCAAGCTGTTACGCATGGAAAAGCCCAGGCCGGGTACAGCAGAGGGACGCTGGAAACACAGTATGCAATGCGGGTATGCGCTGGATGTTTTTGGGGATCTGCGGGAACTATCGTGTATGTAGTTTTTGTTCTATCGTAGGTGGCGTGCCTATTCTTTCTTTCTCTGTCTCTCTCGCCTTCTAGTCGTCACTCAAGGTCACAGTCACTCCGGTCCTCGGTCAGTATGTAGAGCAGTAGTCGTCACCGATGGAAGCGCTTCGAGATAATCGAAGAGCCGGGCACATACAGTACAGTGTGTGGTGACAACTGACAACTACTCCAACATGATGATTTGCGCACTGCTATGAAGAATGCGTTTAAGGCGTAGAAAAAAGGGGGGTGTCTGCATAAGCTAGAAGGAATCTCGAAGGATATGCAGGGGGTCCAGTCCAATTGGCTGAAGGAAACGGCGGCTACGAAGCCCGCAATAATATTGTGTGTGTATGGCTGGGTCTGCGAAAAGAGATGATAAGGGGGGCAGCCAGTCCTCGATAAGATTATCGCGAGATTGCAGAGTGCATGAGAACGAAGCCTGTGATACTTTGAGATAGGGGGGAACGTGTGAATCAAGACTTTTCAGTTGATGTGGTCTGGGCGGGTTTCGACGAGGTTTCGCTGACTCTGAAATGTTTCCCTCTCCCCCTAAATTTTGTTTTGCAGGGCCAAGGGTTCATCTTCGATTTTAGGGTTTCTTCGCGATAAGGCTTGAAGATGCTGTGGGGGTTGAAGAAGCAGATTTATGCAGACATATTTGTACTGCGAGGTGTACTGATAGTTATGGCCGCATATGTCTTCGTGAGGCTTACTGAGAGATCTTTGGCCGCTACCGTCTCAAGGAAACGGGACGGTGGATGAGGAGGTTGGAATTATTGTTTGGCTCATAAGGCATTGAAAGCACAGTCCTTCTCACCATTGAAATAATGAGCTCACAAAACGCTGTCGATCTTGTTTCCTGTGAGCTGTTCCGACTAATCCCATGCTCGGAGAATCAGCAGCCGGCTTAGGGTTAGGGTCTGACAGGGGCATCGCGTGTTTGCTTTGTCACCGGTTTGCCGTTGTTGATTGGCTGGGCCCTATCACTGGTGCAACCGCTTATCGGCTTATCAGCCTATCGAAAGTAAACATTGCAACCAAAGTCAACAACTTAAACTCGAACACACCACGACGCTACGATAGACAGTACATTGCTTTGATTTGGAAGATATCTTACTCGTACACGCCAATTCTGCACAATTGTCTCTCCTCCCTGATCCCGTCGTTCGAACCAGCTGTCATCGTTCCTCGAGCCCAAAACGGCAGTCTCGCCAGACACGTTCCAGCATCATCATGGTGGGTAACTACCTCCGTTTGCTCTGCATGTTCCCGATACGTGCATGTGAGAAACAAAAATAATGAAAAGAGACACGAACGTTATTCACGCCGTGATAGTGTATATATCTCTCTATCTCTGAACGCCATGTCTAACTTTGCTAAAATTATATTTGGCGTTCATCTCTAGGCCATGCCTTCCGGATACAAACCCTCTCCCTTGGGCTACGGCTCTCCTCGCTCTTCTCCCTTCCGCCGCCCAGAATCTCCCGCATCGCCCTCGAGCTTCCGCCAAACCACCCCGAACGTTTCTCCGACAAAGTTGGCCAGCAGTAATAGCATGAGCTTCACTGGCGGTGCATCTTCCGCAACCACAGTCACGCCGTCCTCCACCGCCGCTGCCGCAACAGCGACCACTCCCACCCCGCGTTTCGCGAACACGTACACGCCGTCATCGTCGGCTCCGCTGGCTGCAGCGACAATGGGGTCTGCAGCGCGGCCGTCGTCGCCCGAGTCGGGCCGGGTTAGCGCCCGCGCGGCTCAGATCTCGCTGGGTAGCCCGATTGCGGCGCCCAGACAGGCTCCGTCGTCGCGGTATGGTGCGTCTAATGGTGCTCCCGCCGCCGCGGCGGCGACCGCGACGCTGTCGAACGGGTCGGCTATCTCCCAGTTGCAACCCTCGCAGGTTAGAATGCTGCGGGAGGGGTTCCAGCTACTGGATAGAGACAGTGACGGCATGGTCACTCGTGAGGACATGGCCGACATGCTCAGCCAGCTTGGTGAGTGGGCTTTCTTTCCCCTTTGTCTTGTCCTTCACCTAAGTCGACCGCAACCTGATACTAACAGCCAAACCTCGAATTATACACAGGCCTCCCATCCGGCCCGTCCGACGTATCCCAGTTTTTCCCGCCGTCATCTCCCCAAACCATGTCAATGGCGGTGTTCATGAACTCGCTTTCTACCGCCCTGGCGGCCTTCTCGGGCAGCCAGGAGCTCCTCTCCGCCTTTTCTGCATTCGACGACGACGACAGTGGCCAGATCGACGTGGCCGAGCTGCGCGATGCGCTCCTCAACACTGCCCCGGAGCCCGGCCAACCCGTTCCTACTGCCGCCGAGGTCGATCTGTTTCTGGCTGGCTATACCGGCCGCCGGGCCCTCGACCGTCGCATGAACGGTCAGGGCCTGGGAAAGCGTGGCGAGGTGTTCAGATATCAGGATTTTGCTAACTGCATAGTGGGTGCGAACTTGGGGACGGCTGAGGGCAAGGAGAGAGAGTAGGCCTGTCCGTCTGAAAACAAATGACTGTTGAGGGGGAGAAGCCCCTAGGCACACTGCACCTATCATGTTCCGCGTTTTCCCTTTCCCCTTTCCTTTTTGTTTCCGGTTCTTTGTATGTTTTGTTTCTGGAATGTATTGAGATGGCGCATGTTTACAGGAAGTATCGTCATTGGGCGGGAGATACGGCGCGGCTTTGGAATTTTATATGGCTCTGGGTTTGGAGACAGTAATGAATACAGGCATGGAGGAGATCAGTTGGCCGTGATTCACTTGCATGTGTGACTGCTGTCTGATGGCAACAAAAGGCCCTTTTCGGGGCTGATCATATTACCATCTTTGGTTCTCAATACCGTGCCATACACATTCCACGGTAAATAGCAGTATTTGACTGATTCATATCTTCAGCCATTCAATAAATACTCGTATCGATGTTTTTCACATGGCATGAAAATGCTGGTGGCGGCGAAATGGACAAATCTTCTTGAAGTCCTGGAAATGCCAGCAAGTAATCCCTGGCTCTAACGAGTGGGTACAGATTGTCCCTATCGATAAGCATTCTCTCCGCCAACCAGCCAACCAGAGCGGTTTTCACATGGAAGATTCGAGAATCTTTTTTTCCAATCCCCCATATAAAATTTTGTTGCAGAACGTCACTTTCGCTAGGATCCCCATTTACGGCGCAAAGAAGATCTCAGGCGCAAAATGTATCCCCACAGGATCCCTTAACTTAAAAATGAGCGGGCAGACGCAAGAAGCCGTGTATTTCTTGCTTTCTTTACAAGACCCAGGACAATTGTAAATGTGAGAGTGTACTGTCTACCGTAGTGACCAACTACATATGACTACATTTGACACGTGATGCCTTGCTCTTCACGATGAGAGAGTTCTACGGCCGTTCTCAATCGTTCAGTTCCCTCTTTCAGGCCGAAAGATCAAAGGGGGGGGGCCGCCTAAGCAGTCCCGCTATAGTGGGAGGGTCCCGGCAAAGTCCCGGGTGGTTGGTACTTTCGACGAAGACGACGCCCGTTAATGGGGGTGGGACGTGCATCTGCACGGTACATACCTGCTGTCTAAGGAAGAGACGATCGCCAGCACATCCGAGAGCAAGTCAAGAATGGTGTATGCCCATTTTTCTCTTTGGAATGTTTTTCATTCTATCTCCCCAAAAAAAAAAGGACAGGTTCGTGGCGTGGGCTGGGAATATCTGCGTGAGCTTTCTGCAAGGACTGTCAATTCCGCCCACTCGAGTCAGATGCAACAACATCCTGGTTCCTTGCATCCCGCTTTTTCTTTTCTTGGAAGCTAGGCGCGAGCCGTCTTTCGGAGGTCAGTATTTCTTGTTCTTTGCTCTGTATTCTTCATCCGAAGTTCTTCACGCACGTTGTTTGCGCTCTGTATCTGAGAGTGACCTCGCTGGGCTGGCCATTTGCCCGACGCCATGTTGGCTCCCGCGACGTGCCGCTTCTGAAGAAAACAATAAAACGACAACTTATTGGCGCTGCTTCAGCGATTCCTAAAATTGCTCTTCCTTATGGCCCGGGGGAACTCTGTGAGCGTGTGATTCCTCCCACCACCACCCCCTTGCGTTTTGTTTTTCTGGCTGTTCCTGTTTTGAGGTTTAATGAGATCATCCCGGGGAGGCGTCTGGACTATCCGGGAATGGGCGTCGAGTATCCATGGTGATGGTTTAGAGCTGTAACGAGGAAAGGAAAGGAGCTCGGACTCGTTTAGAAGCCGGCCATGCTTTCTTTGCCCATTTTCTTCTCCTTCAAGATGGTTTCTCCCCCGGGAAGAGCACATGGGGCGATATATCTCCGCCTCAGGTGCGGTTTGAGCGAACGATAGATTTCTGTTCCTCTGCAGGAACACACAAGTCTGGCAAGAGGAAAAAACAACAACAAGTACCTAGGGCAAAACGCGAAGCTCAACTCTGCATGTCTAGCCGACGGTTTCCTGGTAAACTGCTCTGTTAGCTGGCTTCCGTTTGGACGACTGACACCTCATCCATCCGAACAGAGCCACACCCAACCTCCTGTCACTCAGTGAGCTGGTGTTATCATTGGGTGGTTCTGAACGAGCAGAATACGACTCTAAACACCTGGACTATCCTGCACCCGCGGAGGTTCAGCCTCCATTTTCCACCACGCAGCACCTCATTCGTGCTTGTGGATGGGGGCTATCAGGGTCTCCAGGAAGCGCCGTTACCAGGACTCCACACCGGTCCCCTTGGGATTATACGTAACAGCACATTATGCCAGCCTTCATGTAACAATACTGCAGATATCTATTAGAGCATATGCAGAGGGAGTCTCTTCTAGCGGGGAGACCAGAGAGAGGGGGGGGGGGTTTTTTTTAAACAGAAAAAAAAATCTCAATATTGGTGCATAGCAGTGTCGTATCCTTCCTGTTGACCAACCCCTCGTGAAATTATATACCATGGCAGAACCATGTTTTTCGGTTTTCTCAACCGAAAACTTCAGACCTCATGTTGCAAAAGCAACGAAGAATACAATCACAGTGAGGCGTGATCCGGTGTCTTATCGGCCGTCTTATGACCACACACACACAACTTGCCCTGTTTCTCGGGATCCAGCTTAGGCGCGGATTTGAGCGGAACAGCGTACTGCAGCTGCGGTGCTGCTCTTCACGACAATGTTACACTATCGCTCACACGCCTGTATTCACAGTGGTGGAGGTGGGGGGGGGACGAAGGAAAAGCAAAGCACATAGAAACGGGCACCCCGCTGTTGTTGCCCAGCTATGGGGTTCCTCAGGGTAGTGGCTGCAGAGTTGCATCCGTCGATGGTTGGGCTGGCTATGTGATGTGTATCCTGATCACATTTTTCTTCCGTTCCGAGATTTCTCTCTCCTCCTTTTCTCTTCTCTCGTTTGCCCTGCAAAGATAAGGTCTCATTTTGCCCCCCTCAACACTTCATCGCAGTATAGGGGACTGTCCCCGTATTCCCAACTGCCGTGAGCTGCAGAAACGGCAAGCTGCCGCTGTGTTTGCAAGATGCATGCCTCTAGCCTTCTCCGTCTGTCACTCGCTCACTGCAGTCCCATGCAAGCTGTGTTGCCCGGGGGGGTTTTCGGGGGGGATATATGAAAATCTCTGGAAGAGGCCTGCTGGGCCTGCAAACCGCGCTTCGTGCTCCTCTGCCCCAGCCGCCGTCATGACCACAAACCACCCACCCCTACATATATATGTGCGTTATCCGTAGGCCGGGTACTGTACAGTTGACTATGCATCCATCTCATGCAGGCTGGATGATGCCCTGATCCAGTATCCAGGAGGCAAATAGAGTCGAGGCTGCATGTAATGTACCAAGTACTGTGCAATCACACAATCATCATAGGTCAGTCAGGTCACCGGAGATCAACTTCCTGGGGCTTTTGACATCTAAGAACTTGGTATTTAAGCTCTATTAACATATCCAATGGGTTTATTCTGAATTTCTTCCTCCTGGAACCATGCAAGAGTCACCTTTTATGTCCCCCCATCCCCCTCCCCTCCCTGGCAGTATTGTTTCGGGGCTTTACTATATTTTCCTTTTTTTTCTTTTCCTTTTCCCTCAAGCCCCATTCTCTCCCTCTTCTTTTTCTTCTTCCTCTTTCTTTCTTCCTCTCTCTAGTTTTCTCCCCTTTCTAAAGTTCTAATCTCTTTGTTCTTCTTCTTTGTTCTCGTCAAACTTCTCATCCCTATCCCTAGGCCCTTTGCTGCCGTTTGCCTATAGCCTTACATGATATGACTAGAAATAAGTTATGCTCCTAGCTTGATCTTTCTTGCCCCGTATCAGATAAAATAGTTGGCATATCTTCATATCTTCTTTCACTTCTTTTTTGATACCCAAGATTATTATTACTTTATTTATTTCTCTTTATTCCAGGCCTTCTTCTCTTCCTCTCTCTTCGTTATAGAAGTTTTTCTTTCACATCCTCTCTATTAATTCTCGGCCTCTCTTCCTTTCTCCGATGGTGGCTTGATAAATCTTAGCCCTGTCCATATTCCTCCTTAACGGTGCTTATATATCATTTACACGCAAAAGTGTTATAGCCACAGTTTTCATAGCGAAACTACTCCTGTCTTTCGAACTGATCGCCTAGAACCTTCTCTCGACGTTTTGATAGCGCCTACGCAATTCTCAGAATTCACTACCCACTAATTTTGGGTTATCAGTCCGCACTTTTTTCACCACATTTTTTTTTCCTTGCCCTCTTCTCATTTTTTCTTCTTTTCCCCTTCGCTCCATACCACCCTTCAAGCAAATGAAGCCATTCCTGTCCAAGAAGTCTTCGTCTAAAAAATCCTCTTCCCGTTCTTATCCCGACGAAGAAGACGACGACGATTACTTCACTTTCTCGCACTCCGACCATTCTTCACCTGGAAAGCCTACCTTCTCCCGGTCTTCCACGGTGAAGGGCCCCTCTTCTTCTTCTTCTTCTGCTGCCATCCCTCCTTACTCTCCTACCACTACTTCTGCTGCTGCTGCTGCTGCCTCGCCTCCAACTACTCCGTCGGCCCGGTTGAAACAGTCGTCTCAGTCAACAAATCCCAACAGCGGTGGTGGTGGCCACAGCAAGTCGTCGTCCAAGTCAAAGTCGTTCTCGACTTCCAAGTCTTTCCCCATTGACCCCGACGCCAGCTCCGGCCACGGATCCTCCAAACCGTCTGGATCCAATTCCCCCAAACCTCCCGTCTCTTCTTCCTCTTCTCCCAGTCAGCCGACTACGCCGACTTCGTCAGGCAAGGATCACAAGAACCGCTTAACTCGGTCTTTTATTCGTTCTGCCACCGACTCGGCCACTCTGCGCCGAAGCAAACGCGACCTCGATACCCACCCTTTGAACCTCCCCCCCGAAGAGCGGAAACGCCTCTCCGACCTCGCCGTCATGAGTGATACCATGGATATTGACGAGCCTTCCTCGGTGGCCGTTCCCGTTTCTTCCACCGCCACTTCTGCTCCCACGCCCCGTTCGACATCTACTCCTCCTCCTCCTGCCGCTGAGGGAACCAATGGTGTAGCTCCGCCGGTTCCCCCGCCTCACCGCAGCCCTCCTCCCACCGCCGAGGAAGAGGCGGAGGCCTTCAAGAATGCCGGAAACAAGTTCTTCAAGGAGAAGAACTATGCTGCCGCCATTAAGGAATACTCCAAAGGTACTGTCGCTTCCTTTGTGTTCTCGTGACCGTCTCTCGTTTGGTGGTATCACAACCCAGCCATAATGTGCCAAAAAGCGAGCATATCTCTTTCCCGCCTCTCCTCACCTCCTCATCCACGTCGTGTTTTCTGTCTCACCCGGGGTGAGAGAGAGGTCCGTTATCAGTTACCATATATGAATACTAACCTCTTTCCTTTTTTGTTCTGTTAGCCGTCGATATCATTCCCACCTCTTCCACTTACCTAAGCAACCGAGCTGCTGCTTATATGTCCAACCACCAGTATGAGGCCGCTCTGGAGGATTGCGGTCGTGCTGCTGATCTCGATCCCCAAAATGCGAAGATCCTCTTGCGTCTTGCCAGAATCTACACCAGTCTCGGTCGTCCGGATGAGGCCATTGTTTCCTTCAACCGTATCAAGCCGACGCCGTCTGTGCGTGATATGGCTGCCGCTCGGGAGATGCAGCTGCACGTGCGCAAGGCCCAAGAGGCTCTTGCTACCGACACCGCCAGCTCCATGATCCTTCATGCTCTGGACCAGGCTGAGCGTCTGCTTGGTCCTGGTGCCCCGAAGCCCCGGAAGTGGCAGCTCATGCGTGGTGAGGCTTATCTGAAGATGGCCGGACCTAATGCGTTGGGAGAGGCTCTCAATATTGCCATGTCTCTTCTCCGTAACAATAGCCAAGATCCCGAGGCCCTCGTTCTCCGTGGACGTGCCCTGTATGCCCAAGGCGAGAACGACAAGGCTATACAGCATTTCCGGATGGCGTTGAACTGTGACCCTGAATTCAAAGAAGCTGTCAAGTTCTTGAGAATGGTGACGAAGCTGGACCGCATGAAGGAAGAAGGCAATGCCGAATACAAGGCCGGTCGCTGGCAAAACGCCATCGACAAGTACACGGAAGCTCTTGTCGTCGACCCGAACAACCGGGGTACAAACTCAAAGATTCTGCTGAACCGGGCCCTGTGCTACCTTCGTCTGAAGAGATATGACGATACTATCGCCGACTGCGAGCGTGCCATTTCCCTCGACCCTTTGTACCTCAAGGCACGGAAAACCAAGGCCACCGCCCTTGGCCAGGCCGGAAAATGGGAAGACTCGGTGCGGGAGTGGAAGTCTATCCAGGAGACCGCCCCGGAGGACGCCACCATCGCCAAGGAGATTCGCCGTGCTGAGCTCGAGTTCAAGAAGAGTCAGCGTAAAGACTACTACCAGATCCTTGGAGTCGAAAAGACCGCCGACGAGTCTGCCATCAAGAGAGCCTACCGCAAGCTGGCCATCGTTCATCATCCCGACAAGAACCCCAACGACCCCCAAGCTGAGGCTCGGTTCAAGGATATCTCGGAAGCGTACGAAACGCTCAGCGACAAACAGTAAGTTTTCTGACACTCTTGACACTCGGTGACCCCTCAGGTGTTGAAACAACGAAAATGCGACGAGACTAACAATAACCGGTTTCTTTTCCCTCTATAGGAAGCGTGCCCAGTACGATAGCGGTAGTGAGCTCAACGACTATGGCGATATGTTCGGTGGTGGCGGTATGGGCGGCGGCGGCATGGGTGGTGGAATGGGAGGCATCGACCCTGAAGTTCTATTCAACATGATGGGTGGAATGAACGGTGGCGGTGGCTTCCCTGGTGGAGGCGGTGGTTTCCGGCAGTCCGGAGGCTTCCCGGGTGGAGCATCCTTTGGCATGGACCCCAACAGTGGCCGGACACGGACGAACTTCTCCAACGGCAGTGGGTTCAAGTTCTCGTGACAACCCCCGGATAGCCATGACGCCGGAGACGACGACGACGAGTACGCCTCTGGAGGTGAAGACTGGGACACTGAGAATGACGACGACGACAATAGCGACTTTGACGACCAAAATGATGAATATTACTTCAGCGACGACAGTTACAGCAGAAGCCATAACAGAGGGCAAAGATCTTGCGGTGCCACTGCCTCCCCCCCTACAGCTTCTTCGACCTCGTTTCCTCTTCCCCATACCCCTCACCCCTCTCAATCCCGGACCCCCGGACGTGGCTCGCAGCCGCGTGCGACTACCGGTTTCGAACCCGCCGCCAACGTGCAGGCCAAAGTACAGGATGCCTTCCGCGCGAAGCGCACCCGCCAGGAGGCCTTGGTGCAGGCCGTGCGCACGTACCTGGTCTATGTGGTTGCCGCCATCATCCTGCTGCCGCCGTCTCTGCTTGTTCTGGTTGCTGGGGTTTCGTCGGTTGGATACTTCGCTTCGAAGCGCGTTCTGAAAAAGTGAAGGAAAAAATAAACCCCCCAAGCCGTTCTTTTCTATGGGGCGGGTGTATGTGAATGTGGAAGAAGGCGGACCGGGATGGGAGCTGGGCCAGTAACCCACAGAAAAGGGAGAACATGAGGAATGGAGAGAAGAGGGAGACATTGGGGGGGAGGGGGAGACCTCTCCCGGCGTATGGAGAAGAGAAGAGCCTGGTTGGAGGAGAAGATACGAAGAGTGTCATATCCGAGACACTCTTTATCATGTTGATCTACTCAAGCCCAAGCTCTGTTCTTTCTCCCGCGCCCGGGGTGTTTATCTCTTGCTCTGGTCTCCGTCTGTCTCTACTGGACTTTTTCCCTTACCCGCCCTCCCCTTCAACCATCCTCTGGCGCTGATTATCTCTGCCACCGACCTCGCCCCGAGCCAGTTCAAGCAGGCCCCGCGTATGTTCGGTATTTTTGTCTTTTGCCTTCTATTCAGCGGCACCATATTTGGAGGATGGCCGGAGTTTCTTTTTTTTTTTATTAGAGCTGAGGACTGGGGGTGTGTGTGGTTGGTTGCATGAGAGTTTTCTGAGAGGGCGAGCTGGTGTTTTCCGCTTTTCTTTTCTCTTCTGTGTCCTTTTTTTATTCCTTTCTTTTCTCGTTATTCATCGTTCTGCGGAGTTTTAGGTTCATGATGTCTCTTTTTAATTGTTTTCGTTTTCGTCGACCCAAGAAACCAATATTCCGGTCGTCCCCCTTTTTTCCAATTGCGCCCCCCTTACCCCGTCTGTCCCTGTCTGCGTGGGTATTTCTTGTAAATGCTCTCTCTCCCGAACCAATATTTTATCCATTTCTTGTTCATGTTTGATCTCGTTTTCTCCATCTCGCGCATTTGATGGACGAGCCCCCATTTTTTCACCTGATACTACCAGGATATAGACTTGAAAAGAAACTTCTTCGCAACCAACACCGGTTTAAAAACACCAAAAAAGACAAATGGCCACTTCCACTTCCTGACCTGAAAATGATTCCTGTGCCCTCTATCACTTCTAAAAAGAAGAACCCACGATTCTCGCTGCCCTTTGGTGTGGTGTGCATGCTTGTATGTTTGATGCTTTTCTTTGCCCTGTGTTTGTGGGATCTGCATGATATCTTAGGGAGGGTCTCTACGGTGTATATATGGGGTGAAATTCAGCCACCGGAGTTGATGCAAAAGTGTTGTTTGATGGTTGAGGAGGTGAACAACTTCCGGTTGAGCTGGGATAAGGAAGTCTGTATGCAACAAACTAACTCCGCTTGTATTTGAGGAGCACTGGGTACTGAGGATATGGATGGTTATCTGCTACATGTTCAACAAGCACGTCTCAATCAAGAAACATCAGTTCCTGCAGGAGAAGGGTTAAAGAAACACAGACGGGCATCTGTTTGCCCTGGTTTTTCTCTGAGTCTTCTTCCTATGCTATGGCTTCCTCCATCGGCTGCCATCGGTCGCAGCCCATCAACGTGTGCCGATCTACCCCTCAGATTCGGGAGGCCGACTCCGGCTTTGAGAAAGTGACCCGGCCAACAAAAACAAAAAAAATGACCTCTAAGCTGCGCGCTGGCCTGAAAGTGAGACATACACAGGAATAAAAAGAAAGAGAGGGCCTTGTGTGAAGCCACACATACACGCACACACACTCAATGTTCCACGTTGGGGGTGTGTGTCCCAGACCCAGAAACACGCACACAAAGATAGAGCGTGCCCGTATGTAATATCCTAGCACAAGACACGCTTGTCACACACGTACACGGAGAGGTGTGTCTTGAGACACAGACAGAAAAGAGATAGCCCAGGTGAAAAAAAAACGAGGCTTTCCTTTCACCCCCTCTTTCTCGGGGTTTTTATGTAACGTCTGCACAGCGGGTTGTGTAAGTTTTCACCGGACGCTGGTCGACTCGACGGAAAACAGAAACGGGAATCATGGGCCCACGGAGGGGGCGTTCGAGTGTACTGGATGTCTCGATCACGGTGGGTTCTGCGCGTGGCTGATAGATAGGTGGGAAGCGATAAGCCAGTGACATAAGAGTCTTGGGAGGAAAAAAACAGAAGAAACGAAGGGTATCATCTGTTCGCATCGTTCATGTTGTTATTTTAGAGCTCTTCAACAGCTCAGTATTTGCATTGTACGTTGTTATGGGTTCATCTCGCTCAGCTGCCGGTAGCACCGTTGCCATTGCGGTTCGCGGGCACGGCACCGGTCGCAGCAGGAGCTCCGGCGGGAGCAGGAGCAGCGCCGGCGGGCGGAGCGGCCGTGCGAATGGGGATGGGCCGGCTGGTGGCGGCGACGACGGCGCGCACGTCCTCGCGCAGCTCGGGCATGGCGCTGTTGATGTTCTCGGCAAGAATGTCGCGGAACGACTCGAAGGCTTGCATCTTGCCGCGCATCAGCTGGTTGCCGCGGCGCACCAGCTCGACGAACTCGCGCGTGTAGATGTCCGGGTTGCGGCCGCCCTCGACGTACTTCACCAGCTCGGGCGGCACGCTCGGCAGGTCGGCGGTCGGGTCGGCCGCGCTAGTGTAGACGCGCTGCAGCGAGGCTGAGAGGGTTTTGCTGTGGGGGGGTGTGTGTGGCCGGTGGTCAGTACTCGGAAGAGAGTGTGAGGATCGAAAGACTGGCAGTCGACATGGACTTGGTAGAGGGCTCGCTGGCTTATGCTTACAGATTCGTGGCAAGGACATCCTTGGACGGTCTGCCGCCGGCGTCGTAGTGGGCTGTGATAGCCATGATCATGAAGAGGTCGTGGATGACATTTTTGATTTGGGCTATCGTAGAGAAAAGAAAAGCAGAGGATATTAGTAGGGAGAGGCAAGGCGGAATCAGCTGCAATGACTCTTACCCTGCAGTTCGGCAGGCACGGAACCATCTGAAGACGACATTTTGGAAGGCTTGAGGATGATGTGTTAGAAAGGATGGCAAAGGAAAGGATGAAGTTGGTTGAAGCTTCACAAGGGTTTACGATCGAGAGCTTAGGACCAAAACTATTGTGGCTTGGTCCAGTGTGTGGCTGTTTAAATGTGGCGTAAGCTATCCGGCCAGAAGTACATGCACATTTTCAATGACCATTTTTGGACGACCTGATTATTTTTATGTTCTAATGTTTTCCTGGAGCTTGTGATCAAGCCAAAAAACTTCCCCCAAACAACAACGCAATATCTTCAATCCCCATTCGTCCAGTGAATGGTTTCTTTATCGATTTTCTCATAACTCCCGGCACAATGCCGTTGAATGATGAGGACCTCAGAACGTCAGATAGTGATCTGCTGTCTGAGCTTAGTAGTTTTGAAGCAGATGGCAGCAATGGCAGTGGTGATGAGGGTGGGAGCAAGGCAACCATAGTTGTGAAGCAACCAGCAAGAAAGCGGAAGGCCCAGAGTCCAGCTGTTCAGCCGTCTGCATCAGGAGATGTTGTGAGCGACCCTGATGAAGAAAATAGCGATGATCATTCCTCAGACGACTCTTCCCCCGACGACGACGACGACGACATCGACGATGGAAGCGCCTCCCCGCCGACGGTTGACTGGATGGTGAATACCCGCGAGAAGCGATCGACTGCCGGAAACCGCATGAAGGCCATGCTGGCGAACGAAGACCCTGAAGACGACCTTGAACTTCTGTTCGCCGAGGCTGACGATGACGCCGGCTTTTCCGACGACGATGGCGCAGCCTCTGACGTGCAGATGGACTCTTCGTCCGAGGACGACGACGACGACGGCGATGGCAACGCGAATAACCTCGAGGGCGAGCAGGAGCTGGAGCGACAGGCACGCGAAAAGCGCAACGCTGCACGCAAACGCAATGCCCAACAGGCCATCCCCGCCAAATTCCGCAAGAAGGTGCGCATCCACGACCCCGCGACCGACGCCAGCGAAACCCCCGACGCACTGCTCTCAGGCGAAGCCACCGCCACCCCGACCGGGACCTCCTCATCCGGGCGGGCACGAAAGCGGTCGGAGCGGCTTAGCTGGCTGCCTTCGGCTGCGGACGCACCGACCCGCGCATCGGAGCGGCGTACAACGCGCATCAGCAAGGAGCAGCTGCACGAGCAGATGAAGGAGCGCGAGGCGCGGCGGCTGCGCACGGTGGCGATAATGGAGCGCAAGGCTAAGAAGCTGGCGGCGATGAAGAAGCCGGCGAAGACGCAGGCCGAGCGCATGGCGGAGGCGGCGGAAGTCGAGGAGCGCAACTCCAAGAGCCTGAACCGGTGGGAGCAGGCCGAGAAGCAGCGCGAGGAGGAGCGGCGGGCAAAGCTGGCGGCGCTCAACAACCGCAAGCTCGAGGGCCCGGTGATTACCTTTTGGAGCGGGATGGGCGAGTGGAGTGATGGGCGGTTGGGCGGCGGTGTGCATGTCACGATGGAGGAGAAACCGCGTAAGAAGCGGATCACCAAAGCCGAAAAGGAAAAGGCGCTACGGGAGAAGGCCGAAGCCGAGGCAGCGGAAGCGGCTGGTGCTACGAAGGCTGAGGCTGGGCCTGACGCCGCTGGTGCAACTGATGCACCTGCTACTGGTTCAGCTGTGCCGGCAGACCCTGCTACTCCTGCGACGAAGGATGTTGGTGCGGCCGTTGCTCAAGAAGACGTTGTTATGGCCAATACTGAAACCGAGCCTTCTGCCAAACCCACCGACGGCGCCCCCTCAGCATCCACAGAGGTTGCTTCAAAGCCCGACCCACCTTCATCAGCAGCCGTCGATTCCTCAGCTGCCACAACCACTGGCCCGACCGCCGAAGAACGACAACCCAAGCCTACAACCACCCCGGCCGACCCGCCGCCTCCCAGCGGCCTGGCGGCCCCCGAACCCCTCGCTCGCCCGGAACCCACAACCTCGGTCCTGTCTCCACCCAAATTCGCGGATGCGCAGCTCGCTGAAACGTCGGGCAAGCCGTCGACGCCGTCGCCGACGCTCACGTCCAGCGTACTCGCTGCGCCGCAGATGGTTCTGGGGATGCCGACAGGATTGAGAATCCCGGAGTTTTCGGAACAGCAGAAGCCGCAGCAATCGCAGCAGCAGCAGCAACAAACCCCCGCGGCTGCGTCGCGGAATGTTCTGGCGCCGCCGAGTATGGCAGTTCCTGAGTCCGTACAGGTTCCGACTGCGAACGGAAGTGCTCCAGCGGGTACCTCCTCAGCCACGGCCCCTGCTACTGCTCCCCCTAAGTCAACAGTGGTGGTTCCTGGCGCAGCAGTTCCTGGAGTTGCGGCCCCGACAGGGCTGGTGGCCACCCCCGCTACGACCGTGCAGCCTAAGCAAGAGCCTGCAGACGAATCGGCGAACCCGGACTCTGCAGCGCCGATCTCGCCGCTGGAAACGACGGCTCCTGGTGGTGGCGAGGCAGAGAAAGACACGGCCAAGGCGAACACCACGCGCAACGCCATCATATTCCAGAACTTCGATGACGACCTCATCCAGGACAAAGTGATCCAAACCCAGCTTTTGTTTGGCCAGAAGATGGCCAAACTGCCGAGTATGTCCCCTCCCCCTTTTCTTGCACTTTTCAATTTGAAAGTCCAACCCCATCCCATCTATGTCTAGGTGCATTTCTAACATAATTCTCCTTTTCTTTTTCTTTTTAGAGCCTGTCCCGCCTGAGCTCTGTGTCATCACCCGGCACCCCGCCAAGTACCGAGACCCGGTCACGGGCTTGCCGTACTACAACATGGACGCATACAAGCAGATCCAGCGGCTGTTGAAGGGTGACTTGAAGTGGAGCGCGATGCTGGGTGCGTGGGTCGGCGATGCCAAGACCGCCGCACGCGACGTGCCGGAGCGGTTCCTGGATCCTAACGGCAAGCGGAGTGAGCCGCTGGTGGTGGCCACCAAGATCGAGGCTAGCAGCACGCCGGCTGTGGGCGCTGCGGCCCCTGCAGTGGCCCCGCGTGCGGCGGTCCCCCCGACTACGACTACTGCTAGTGCCACCCCCGCTGCCTCCATCCCGGCCGGGCTTCCTCCGGCCCACGGCAGTCCGGCTCTGGCTCCGGCCGCGGCTGCGAAGCCTCCTCTGGCGGCACCGGTCCCCCGTGTCGCCCAGCCCGCACCGCGGCCCTCAGTCCCCGGCCAGTCGGCTTCTGCAACCTCGACGCCTGCGCCTCTGACCCGGCCCCTCATCCCTGCAGCGCCTAAAGTGGTCCCCGCCCCGCACCCGTCTCTCCCGGGAGCGTCAGCGCCGCGGGCCACCACGTCGCCGGCGCCGCATCCCCCCATGCCCGCCCCGACAGCTGGTGCCGGCACCAGCGCGTCTGTCCCCAAGGCCGCGGCAGCAGCGGGCCCGTCGGCCGCGGCTCCAGTGTCCAAGCCGGCGTCGTCGGTGTACAAGCCGGTGGCGACGCCGGCCATGCAGGCGCCGGTGCCGGTTGGAGCTGTGCACCGGCCCTCTGCGGCGAGTGGGGTGGTCACGCCGGCGGCGTTTGCGGTGGCGCCGCCGCTTGTGCGTCCGCCGGCCGAGGTCCAGAAGACTGTGGCGGCCCCGGTGGTGGCTGGCGCGGCACCCGCTGCTGTGGCTACTCCTGCAGGTGCGGCTGGCCCCGGCACTCCGAGTGCCGCGACGAAGATGACGGCGGCGCCGGCGCCGGCTGAGACGGCCTCTGGCCCGTCGGCGTCAAATTAGACTTTTGCTCGATAGCTACCTCTTTTTTCCTTTTTTCTTACACCCCCCCTAAATGGACCTCATGCCCTGTTTCTTTTATTTTTAATGGTTTATGTCCATGTACTATTACTCCTTTTTTTTACGGGGGGACTTTGGCTTGGTTGTATCTTTGGGTTTGGTTGCTGGAGTTAAATGGAAGGGGTTCATGAAACCAAAGGCGTACGGAATCAAGGTGTTTTAAGGGTATAACCCTTATCCGAGTAAGAAGATTCACATGGCTGCTATGGAAGATGTACATAATATAGCCCAGGTTATGAATGGAGACATTCCCTCCTCCTGCTACAACTCTCCCCTCATCTTGCCCTCATCCCGTGACTTTTGACCAGCCGTGGTTATATATGAGCAGTTGGTATCTTTTCCTCCTTGCAGAATCCAGTCCTCCCCTTGTCTGTAAAGATCTGGTTATTATGCTACACTCTTGGCCCATAGGCATCGACATTCAGATGCTCTATTGACATCCTTAGCAGTCATCTCTTCAAGGAACCCAGGTTATCTATCATCCTCCGGAATCCACGTTACAACCCAGTTACTCCAGGGACACCGACGGCCCAGGAACCCACACTTGTATCCCGGGTGGCCGTTGTATCAGCTTTTACTGATATTGCTGGTTTTTACGTTGGTCACTGGCGTCCGTCATGTTTCTGTTCCCGGAGGAGCATGACATATACAGAATCAGAAAAGTAAAAGGAATGAAGAGTGTAATTTCTTCCAGTGGCTAGAAAGTTGCGCGACTACGGCGCGCGACCTGAGTCTTGTGAAATTTTGATGTTTCCCCGAATAGATTATCCCTCCAATTTCCCCCCAAAAGCCATCACAAAAAGAAAAGTACCAGAAAAAAAGGGCCGCTCGCAAATGAAAAGAAACGAAACACACACACTCGAGAGAGAGAAGTCCCAGGGTGGAGGATATATAATAAAAAAATGTAAACCAGAAAAAAGAAATCATCGTTCCACGTCATTAAAAAAGGAAGTAGTAGTAAAGAAATAGAGAAGGGGGGGGGGAGGAGAGAGGGTGAGATATCGAGGGAATGAAGAGTGAAGAGAGTGGTGATGGGGAGGAGTTTTAGATGGCCTAGCTGCCAATCAAGTCGACCATCCAGCCTATATCACTGGCCAAATCGTCCAAAGACGAATCAGCCAGCGGTCGTTCCAGGAACCGCGGACTGCCCCGCGAGTCACAGTCGCCGTCGGCGGTAGTCACGGGGGGCACATCCGGGGCGAACTCGGCGGCGGCGGCGGCCTTGTCGGCGCGGGCATCGGCAGCATCTTCGGCAGGCGGCAGACCGTAGGCGTAGCCCGGGAACAGCGGCGACGGCAGCGGGGCCACCATGGTGCGCACCGACATGATCGACGAGCGCAGCTTGGCCGGCCGGAAAGTATCCGCGGGCGACACGGCAGCCTCGGCGCGGCGGTAGGCATCCTCGTAGTCCTCGTCATCCACGCTGCACCACGACGACGACGACACGTGGTCATCATCATAGTGGTGTTCGCCGTCTTCCTCGTCATCGTCATCATCATCGGCAGACGACATCGAGAAGCGCGACGCCGGCAGGCCAAAGTCGAACTCCGGCAGGGCGGGGTTGGACAGCAGCACGGCCGACACGGCGTCGGCGGGCGTGGAGATCTTGGGGCTGTCGACGAGCGGCGACGACGAGCAGCTGTGCTTCAGCGGCGGCGGCGACAGGCCCGAGTCGATCGACGCGGAGAGCGGGGCGAAGTTGTCGTCCTCCTCCTCCTCCTCCTCCTCCTCGATGTCGTCGATGCGCAGCGGCACCACCGTGCACGTGCCCGTGGCAATGGCCAGCGAATCGACGCGCTTGGGCCCCTGGAACAGGCCGGACGGCTCGCCGTCGCTGTGGATTTGGTAGTGTTCCGAGCGGACGTCGTAGTCATCGTCATCCTCCTCCTCGTCCAGGTCGTCCTGCTCATCCTGCGAGAGCACCTCGGCCTCAGCCTCCGCCTCCTCGTACGACTCCTGGGCAATCTGCTCCGGAATGAGCATGAGGGGTTGGGACCGCTCGTCCGACGGCGTGGTCATGCCCATCGGCAGCGAGAAGTTGGGCGCCTCGTCGGAGCTGAGGAAGCGGCGGAGCGACTCGGGCGACACGCCGCGCGAGCGCGACGAGCCGGCGGGCGCGGAGATGAAGCTGCGCGAGTCGTCCGACGTGGCGGCCGACGAGATAGAGCAGCGCCCGGAGCGCGAGCGTGCGTAGTAGGGGACCGACGGCACGGTGGCGGGCGAGGGGATTTGCTGCTGGAAGGCCGGGGAGGGCGGCGAGAGCGAGAAGGACGGGGTCTGGGCAGAGGCAGCGGCAGCAGAGGAAGCGGAGGATGATAATGATGTCAGGAGCGAGATGGAGGCGGGAGAGACTGTGGAGATGGAGGAGGGGTGGGAGGAAGAAGATGAAGAAGAGGAAGAAGAAGAATACGCAGGGACGGGCTGCGCGGTGGGAGTTGCTGACGAGGAGGAAGAGCCGGGCGGCGACGCCATGGGGGACGACGTCGCGTGGGAGGCGAAGGTCGACGACAGAGCGGTGACGGATTTCCAGGCGGCGCCGGCAGCGGGCAGGCCGGACATGGACAGTTTGCGGCGGAAGAAGCGGCGCCACGACGGCGAAGGCGAGGGCGACTTGGAGCGCGAGAAGATTTTGGGCCGCGACGACGAAGAAGAGGGTGATGAAGAGGTGTTGGTGGTGGTGGTGGTGGTGGTGGGGTGGGCGGTCAGGCCGGCGGACCAGAAGGCCGAGGCCGGCACGGAGTGGGGCATCGGCACGGGCGGGGCTGGCCGCGGGGTGACGAACTTGTCGTCGGGGTTCATGGTCATGAAGTCTGCCGAGCACATCGAAGTCATCGAAGCGCTGCGCTCGCGCAGGGTGTGCTGGGTGGGGACAAACATGGTGTTGACGGTCTGGCCGGGCAGGTATGGACACTTGGTGGTGCAGGGCAGGGCCGGATCATGGGTTTCTGTAGAGGAGTCCAGTTCGTACTGGCGGACAAACCAATGTCAGAGCACACACAAAACAAAAAAAAACGACGAAGTTGATTGAAAGTCGAGAATGCAAGATGACGGGTGAGCTAGGAACAAGGGGAAAAGCAGAAGAATGATAAAGGGATGGCCGGCCGGCCCATATATACGAGGCGGCAGTGGAAAACTGGTGGCGAACGGCGGCGGCGCAAATTCCTCAGCCCAGCCAGGATTCCAACATCTCCGGAAACGTCCCACTTAAGATAGAGAGGCAGAGGCAAGAGTGAACACTTACATAGTAGTAGTATGTACCGCCCATGCGAAGGCCGCCTTGCCTTACAGGTTTTGGAGAAGAAGCCGAAGTCTGGGCTGACACAGGCTCGTCATCACACACAATATCCTTGAACGAGTAGCAGCCCTTCCACTGGCCGCGGTCTCGGCGGGAGTCTCGGGTCAGCGCGTAGCGGAGGCTGAAGTTGTCCCAGGAGCCGACGAGGTGCACAGTGAGGACTGAAGGATGCGTTTGACTACAAAATAGAGAGAGAGAGCAGGTTATGATGTCAGCTATCCGAGAAGCAGCGAGGAGATTCCGAGAGATAGAACTGGACGGAATCGGAAATCATGCGAGGGGCCCGCGATCTAAGTCTTCAGCCATGCATAGTCCCATGTAGTTTTAGACAAATGGAGAGAGGTAGATATCGAGGTAGTAAACGAGCAAGGCCACTGGGCCGACCAGGCAAAACTATCGACTCTCCAAGTGCCAGTTGAAGCCACGCAGCGAGTAATCACACAAGGCGAATCTGATGACCAGCCGGAGAAGCAGGTCGCAGATGGAGATGGAGGCGGCCAAGCCACGACCGGCGGCCACTAGCCGCTTTTTTCTCTTCTGACAAGTTACGCCGGCGCGAAAGGTTCGAGCTTCAAACGACTAGATTGCCCGAAGTGGTAACGCGCAGGTGTATGTTCACAGAGAGAGAAACGAAAGAGAGAGACACCGAGAGATAGAGAGAGAAGAGCGCCGCTACTCAGCGCCGGACTGGCCGTGCTTGTCCGGATCAGGATGACATTTCGTTGATTGGTGGCAAGAAGCCCACGCAACGAACTGACCGGTAAGACACTCTTTTTGACGGGGCCTTTCAAACATGCCACTCGACGCGGCTATAGACGGAAAAAAGCAGGCCAACGACCAAGAAAAACTATCAGGGAAGAAGCAAGAGCGCGAGGAACAAGTCCGGCAGCGCCTTAGGGTTGGGTCTTATCTGGGAGAGAAAAACAGGTACAGCGAAGAGACACCGAGAATAGACAACGCCATGTTCCGAACGGCCCAGAACCCGCTGGCGATTTCGACTAGGAAAACGGAAGACTCGACACTCAGGCACGCGGGAGACGGTTCTTTGGCGTTTGGGGGGTTGACAGCGGCGGTTGCATTGCTTGGCTTCGGGTTGTTGAATGTATTGTGTCTGTTGTCGACAAGACGGGGAAACTTACAGGTGGAATGAGCCGCCAGTTGACCATGGAAGAAGACGAAGAAGCAATGGGGAGAAAAAGAGCCAGAACGATCGACAGGTGTGTTGTGTTGTGTTGTGTGTCAGAGGGGAGAGTGGAAGATCTCGTGGATGTGGATGTTGATATATGTGTAACGAACGACAAAAGGGTGACGATGTTTGGAATGGAAAGGAACGGGCAATTACACACTTCGGCCAGCCAAAGCTTGGAAGAATGAATAAAATAAAATAAAAGCAGACGAAGAACCGAAAGAGTGAACAAATAGTGATGATATAGCAACAATCGACAGGAAGAAGAAGAGGGAAGGGGAAGGAAGGGAAGGGCAGGAAATATCAGACGAAGACGAAGCGGCCAAGGGCTTCTACTAATATGAAGAACGGCATAATAATACAGATAAGAAAAGAAAAGAAAAAAAGATATATACTCACAGCATGAATGTAACCAAAGTCGTGGAGGGATCCATGTTCGTATGGCGACAGCAGGAATTTTTTTTAATATAGGATCCGTTTATAACCTTAAGGAATTTGGCATATATTAAGCCGTGGATATTGGATTTCAACGGGGGTGTGAGAGTGTGTGGTCGAAGCACGCACAGCCGGACAGGGGAGAGAGTCAAGCGAGCAGCAACGACATCCAGATCGAACCAGACTTTGGCCGTTGTTCCTGGGGGGGTTTTTGCTTCTTCTTTTTTTCTGACAGGCCGTGGAAAGCGGCTTCCGGGGTGTGTGGGTGAGTGAGTGGTTGCTCAGTGCGTGCCGGGGATGGTGTTTTAATTCAGCGAGAGAGAGAGAGAGAGAGAGATGGAGGGAGAGAGACTCGGTAGAGAGAGGGACTGAGAGTGAGAGTTGGAGTGAGAGGACCCGGTGGTGTAACGGTAGCGGGCTGCAGGGCAAAGCGTGCAGCAACGGGGAGATTGAAGTGAGCGGCGGCCACAGTTCAGGAGGTTGCAGCAGCAGTGAAGAGCAGCAGAATGCAAAAATCGGAGGACGAAGGCCGAGGGCTGATGTTGCTGTGCTTGGGCCGGTGGAATGAAGAAGTCCGGCTCCGGAAACGGGGGCGTTTGTGTGTGTGTACAGAACTGTACTGTACTGTACTGAATATCTTCCGAGCAACGACGAAACAACACACCCCGATCTATCAATGTGGTATTATCTCAGGTGCGTGTTCCCACCCAGACCAGTCTGGGGATATCTCTCGTGTTTCCTCTCCTGTTTTTCTCTTCTCTGGTCTCCCACGTTTGCGGAGAGCAGGGTTCCCCTTTCCTCCGCCGTGAAAGGCTTTTTTGTTTGTTTGGTCAACCTGACAAGGCCGGTCGAACTTGTGAGATAATTCAGACGGGGATGGGGTGTTCGGTTCGGTCAGTCGTTCGTTCGATTCAGGGGTGTGGGGAGGGAGAGAGAGCGAGAGAGCAAGCGAGAGAGGGGGCCTGGGAGAGAGGCCTGAAAAAGAGACGGAAAAAAGCGGCGTGAGGGTGTACTGTGGGTGGGTTTGTTGTCAGGATGTTTGTTTCCGGTGATGTAACTCTGTGGAATGGCTGATGCAACGCAACAACAGGAGGTCAAAGACGGGCAAAAAGCGTTGAAACAGCGCCACAGGGCCAGTCAGAAGTGGGATAGCCGTAGCAAGCTACTTTCGGGAAGGGGACCTTGAATGGCGCGAGACTCCATATATGAGGAACAAGAAGGGGGAGGGAGATATGTTTGGAAGAGGAAGAGGAAATGAAGATGATGAGAGAAAAGGAGAAAGAAGAGACCAGTGTATCAAGATGCACAAAGATGTTTCGGAAGATCCAACTGACAAGCGAATCACAAGGAACAGCCGCGTCTTCTCGTCCAATGTTTTCCCAGCTGGCGACAGCACGCCTCGTGTGTCAGATCTGCCGACTATTGACGGCCAATAAAACCTGGCAGCCTTGGGAGAGGAGATGTGAATCAGACACTGAGAGGGCAAGGAGCGTAGCAACGCGCAAGGAGGAAGAGTAAAATTTCAGGGACAGGAAAAGGCGCGCTGGGCCAATGAACAGTGGCCGATGCAAAGGGGGAAGGGCAAGTGTGTGTGTATTTGGTGGGCCGTGTGATAGACCGAGAAAGAGATCAAGGCTGAGAGAGAGTGAGGGTATCGCGAGAATCATGAGAAGCGGGGAAGTTGAAAAAGCGGGTGGAAGACGAGAGAAGAAAAAAACCAGAAGAAGGAAAGGAAAGGAGGAACCGACGATGTGCACCTGCTGCTTCAGCTTGTTCTTCTTGCTCCTTCCTCCGTGCCAATCTTTCGAAGCTTGGACGAGATGGGACAAGAGTCGATCTTTCCAATTCAGCTTTTCTTTTTCTTCCCCTCCCCCTGGCGCTTAGAACAATTCCATGTCGCTTCTGGAACAAGTTTGGGGGGTTTTTTTTCCCTCTTTCTCACCAGTCACCACCCAGGCAGACTCTCGGTGATACCATTGGCAATGGCTGTCCGTTCTCCGTCTGGATTCTACATACTTGGTTATCATGCGATCTCGTGGGTTTCCGCGTGTCTTTGTCTCTGTCTCTGGTGTCTCGGTCCGGTTGACTGGTGAGGTGAGGTGCGGTTGAGGTTCGACGGCTCCGTACTACGAAAACAATCGCCGAGAGGTGTCTCAGCTCGGGTTGCATCGCCACCACCACTTGGGCTGTGTCGGGGCCCTGGAGAAATGATGGGTCCTAGCCGGCTTCATGTTCTGGCGAATCCTTGGTTGTTTGGGCTGCCATGTGCTGGACTGGCCCACGGTAAAGATTTCTGTGTATGGGAAGATACTGAAACCAGTGGGCCGGACGGACACCAACTACCGAAGTCTGATCTTCGGGAAAGTTTGGTACAGAGCAGTCCCCAGCGTTGCATGCTGCATACATCTCCAACAGTGCTTAGACAGTCAGTCAGTGTGCATATACAGTACATATGTAATGCTCAGCTCCTTATGCACAGCGTGTTTTAGCCTTCGGACGCAACACGCGCGTGTGTCTTGAAGCGGCGACTCTCGGATGAACTGTTGTTGGTGTTAGACGCACAAAAAAAAAGACACGGGCATTAATGTTTTTTGAGTGACCACCGGGCAAAGGTGAAACCTCCCAAGACTGACAAGTCGACAGCTGTGTTTTTCCTCCGTAGCCGTGGTACGCCTCTCTTTACTACTGCCAGTCTGTTGATTTCTTGGTTGGGATGATCCTGCAAGCCACGGTTCTTTTGGCTTGGTACTCCGACCACCAAACTTCGGCACGAGTCTTACAGCAGCCCGCCAAATATAGCTGTTGATCGATGATCGTCGGGTTTCCGTACCACCATGGAAAATCCACAGTACCGACATAGTGTACTGTACAGATCTGTGAGACATGCAGTGTTCTCCGGACGATTTTGAAGCCAGTGATAGCGATCCAGAACCCTCACTGCTGTCCACCATCTCCTCGCTGTCTATTTCTGGGCCAACATGAAGACGTGCTGGCCACGCGTAAAGTTCAGTATGTGTCTGTCTGTCTGCCTGCCTGCCGCGGGGATTATCAGCACACTACGGCGATTTAGTGTGCCCAGACTCTTCACTCACTCTCAGGGTCCCTGTCACTCGTCGTCTCCGAAATAGGACAGCCAGTGAGTGATGACGTCCCTATGGTTTTGGGCCAGTTCACCAGCAAACACGAACGCCAGTGTCTCAGGGCCGCCCGAGTTTACCTCGTCTGGGACTCTTGAGTCTTGACTATACGGCTGGCTATACACCCCTGCCGCCACCAACGTTTTCAGGTGTCTGAACCGCCAAAAGAAGGAAAAAGAAAAAAAAAAAAGAACTGAATGGCAGGCCCGGCCTGGCCGCCGAGTGACGGCGCAGCCAGAGCATGCATGGATCCAAGGGGAAGTGAGTGAGTGCCAGGATCTAGCCGGCAACGACAAGAGTCTCTCGCGTCTTGATAAGCAATCAAGCCGCCCTTTGGGTCTCGTCAGTCGTTATTACAGTTTGATGGGGCAGAATCCACCAGGACTGACATAGGCTAAACCCCCCAGCAGCTACAGTACAGTACAGTATATGTTGCTCACCAGACCGAACCATTTTATTACATTCCTCTTATTGAGTCAAAGATTCCTCTTTCTCTCCCGAAAGGGCATATAGTTTAAGTTCGCTATTTCTTTCCTGTCTTTGAGGCTGAAGGCTGAATTGAAAAAGTTTGCGGCAGACGGGTACAAATAGAAAGCGAGACAGAGACACACGCGAGGGAGCCGAGGTGAGATGAGACGAAATTACACATGTCAAGCAGCATATTTTTGGGGGTTCTATTTGCCCAGCTGGGGCAGTATATATCGCCAGTCTCTCTCTAGTAGCTGGTCTGCCAGATTAACGAACAGCAAAACGTATTCCCCGAGCTGGCTTAATCTCCGTGTGATGTAATATCCCTCAGGAGCGACAAACTCTCGCTTGGAGGGGCGCCTCTTTTCTTCAGGTGTCCGGCAATATCCAAGTAACCGTGCCGTGCTTTACGCAAAACTGTGCCTTTGGAGGCGAAATTAACCTGAGGGAGGCGAGAGTGTGAAGACTCCACGAGCAGTAAGTTAAGCGACTGGAGACAAGAAATCAAAACAAGCGTGAAGCTGGCTGCGCCGTTCCTCGACCACACGACCCTAACCCTAACCAGAATGCGCTCACAACAATCCTCGAGATCGTCCTGCTCCTTCAATGATACAGTGACGATTACGAACAGCGACAACCTGGAGTCCGAGTCCTGTACCAAGTGTTGACGCACTCCTTTCCTTTTCGGTTGGTGAGGCTGTTGGTGTGTACCAGACCTGTCTTTTCTCATGCTTGCCGCTGGTGAGAGAGCGACCTGAGTAGGTGGGGGGGGGGGCGAATGTCGATCAAACAAGCCGCAGCCGTGTGAGCTGATGTAAAAAAGAACCGGTGGTGATGCTGACGGTGGTATTGTGTTTCTTTCTCGCCAGATCACCCTTTGCTAGGACTTATCATCGATCGGGAGGCGAGAGGGGAAAAGAAAGTCTCGCGCCAAACGGCCGTCGTCCTGGGTGTTAATTAGGTTAACCTTTGTCTTTTTCTGTTTCTTATTGTTTGCACATGTTTCTTCACACGCCAGTGTCAAACCATCTATATTTTCCGTCGGCACTTCCGGGACTAGAACTCTCCCCCCCCGGGTTGATGACTGTTTTAGTAGGCAACGACCCTGGACTGCCTAGACGTACCTGATCCCTTGCCTATATCCAACTGAAGCTCGGGTGGAAGACCTCAGCACGATACGATACCATGATGGCTGTGCTGTTCTTGGACGCTTCGTCTCTCTCTCCCACGACGGCCTCGCTCACCAGTGTGCGATGGGAAAGGAGGTGGCCAGAACCCCGATACACCGTACTGCGAAACGAGGACCAGGAAGAAGCAAGGCTGGGCCACTGTGGCCAGTGAGAAGCCAAAGAGCAAAAAGGACCTTGCTGGACTCCTGCTGAGCTGTCGATACACGAACCCTGTGCCGTCCAGCGCATTGGTGCTCCGTCGTCGTCGCTGTTACATATACTCTATTCCACCCGTGCTGTGTGAAGAGTATCAGAGAGAGCAACACACCACCCGTGGACTCTGGTCCAGAGCCATTCACTTGGTGTTTTCCTTTTCACAGCTGTGACAATGCCCTCGGCCAACCAGGCATTCCAAGCCAATCACCGACCTGGGTTCGCAGTTTCTCGATGCGGCCAAGTGCTGTCGGTCCTGGTGCATATTCCATGCTTTCGGTTATGCAGGTACCGGCGGCTTTAGCACATTGATCCCCCCGGTCCATCGAAGGGAAAAGAATATACAGTACATGGGTTGGAAATCAGCGGGCAACCAGTGATGGGTGGGTGTGGAGAGCTCAATCTTGCCTACTACTACCGTATATCATGCATGAGATATACAGGCAGGCATGCAGCATTGCTGCTTGTAGGTAGAAAAACACACTGTTTGCTACCTATAGTACAGCTTCCCCCCGGTATCATCCGTGTAAAATGATAGCCAATCTACTAGAAATACACACCCGTGCTCTGGCGGCGGAAATGACCGTTTGCTGCGTGTGTGTCCTGTCTTACACCCCACAAGGACGCTATACACAGACAGCAACCACGTATTTACGCATTTACGAGCGAGAGATAATATAATCTCCGTATGTATGGACGGACACACCCAAATAACAAGACGAAAAGAGAGAGAAAAATCTCCTATGCATAGCCGGAATATTACGCTTGATCTCGAGTTCCTTTCTATGTTGATCCGTGCTCATAGTTGCGGTGAACACCTTTTTCTTCCTCCTGCTAATTTTCCGCTGCGGAATGCATATACGACAATATTGACAACACACCTCACCCATGACTTGATCGAGTCTCACGGTCCCGATGAGAGGAATTACCATGCAATAAAAAAATAGAAAAAAATTAACGTAACTCACAGGAACGTCAAATCAGCCGAACCACTCCACCCATCCGGTCAATCTGTACGAGACAATCCCGAGAAATTGCGCCGGCAAAAACACACACAAAACGCAGTGAGTGATCCCGAAGAACGGACGGACGGGCAGCAAGCGACTAAATTTGATTCTATTTTTCTTCTTGCCTTGCCTTGAGATGCAGCGAGGCCCTCCGGACGAGGGTGGAAAAAAGCAAAATCGCACTATGGGCAAATTTGGATGAGGCAGCCACCGGCTGCGGCTGCGCAGCGCAAACGCGTGATACTTCGCCATCCACACCAACCAACAAAGTTTTTTTTTCCCTTTTCTTTTCTTTTCTTTTTCTTCTCTTTTCGAAACAATAACGACGACTACCGCGCCATGCCTCGACGCTTGTCCAGGCCCTGCCCAGAGTCTCTCCACACACTCTCCTTTGTCACTCCTCAGCCCTGACGCGGCTCTCTAGTCCTGCGGCCGGCCCGCGAGTCCGGCGTGTTTCTTCTCAAGGCGCTAAAGCCTCTTATCGACGTCTTCCATTCCTCGGCCAACGTGGCTCTCCAGAGACACCCACGAGTGTGGCAGACGAACTGGATAGAGGGGCCTCTTATCTTTCATCTTACGGATAGGTGTGCCTTGTGGGGTACTGAATCCGGACGACGGCAACGACCGATATAGCCAAAAAGGGGTAAGAAGATAACAGAGAGAGAGAGAGGTTGCCGAGATGTTGTGTCGTGGCTGCAACACGGCGCAACCCTGCTCCTGGATAGGCTCGGGCCCCTAGGGAGCCAGCCAGACGGATTCTTCTAGCGGTGATGTGGAAGTGTCAGTATACGTGTAAGTGTGTGTGTGTGTGTGTGTCTATGGGCGAGGGGGGGAGTCACCCGTCGTCCATCCCGCCCGAGTGTCCCGAGCCCATGGCCTGGGCAGCTGGCCGGGTCGCCGAGAGACTGGGAAGAACCCCAAGGGAGAGAGATCACCCGGCGAGGCATTCTGGCGAGGAGACTCAGCTGGGGGAGCCCAAGCCCGGCGAAGCGAATGGCCAGAGCCTCTGCATCCCTTGGGACACCACCACCACCACCACCACACAGTCCGGCGGCCTTGCGTGAACCAGCTCCTTGTCTCTGGGTCTCCCGGTCCGGTGCTGTGTGCCCTCCCCTTCCCCTCCAGCCGGGCCCGGTCCAGCGAAAGAGAGATGTGCGTGTGTGTGTGTGTGTGGAAGACCCCCAAAAAACCCTACCAACCACATCAGGCCGTCTCGTCATGGCCGGCCGGCCTGGACTTCAAAGGATACTCAGACCGCACCTAGTTTCCTGGGGAGGGGGCAACCCTGAGCCGCGGAACCTCCGGTGCTGGTGTATCCCAAGGTCATGGCATGATGACCGTCCCCCCCTGTCCCCTCCTTCTTCTCGTGCTGGTCTTCGTCGCCTAGCCCAAAACTAAACCGTTCTATACATTCCTCGGAAGGCTGCGAAAGGCTGAATCCGGCGTTGTTGGGGCCCTCTTTAGGCCGGCACGCCCGCCGCCTTGTGTCCTATTGCACGCCGAACCACCCGCCGGCGCGGGGCCGGTCGACCCTTTCCACTACACAACAGCATAGACAGAGGGACCCAGCATTCCTCCTGCGACGGACTAACCGTTCTTGTCAACCACTGTCAACCACTGTCGACTACTGTCGACTAGTTAGTGCTCTTGGTGCCCTGACTCTTGCTTAATTCCCTCCCCCCCTAATATCACCCGTTTTGTTCGTCACATTCCTGGAGTCTGAGGGGGGGCGAACATCTTTCTCTCCTGGTTATCACCAACACCACGCCATCGCCTCTCAAACACACGCACCAAGTAGTGAAAACCCCTTAGCCGGTGTGTGCTGATTTGACAGATCTCTTGGCACACTGTACATGCTCCTTTCTCTGTTTCTGACAATTGCCACACACCACGCCATCCACGAACCGAAAAAAAAGTGTGATCTCTCCGGATTTTTTCCCGACCTGGTTGTTTCCTTCTTCTCCGCGGGCGGGGGGGCTGCTGTTTTCGCCTTTTTGTCGTTTTTGCTCATTTGCCTTCCCTCATCCCTCCGTGCGTCTCCCCGCCCGTGGTAGTCCACTCACACCGAAGCCTGGCAACACTGGCAAAGAGGAAACCAAAGAAACTCTACAATGGATAACGCCGCAACAGTGTTCTGGACCCTGTTCTCTCACCCTCTCTCTCTCTCTCTTTCTGTCCGCATCTTTCAATGCTCGATCTAGATCCCTCTGGCCATGCCCTTGAGCCCGGACTTGGCGGTGATTGACTGCTTCCTAACTCTAAACTCCGTGTGTATGGCCTGCTTTCTCAGGAGATTGAGTTTGTCGGGAGAGGGGACATCACTCAAAAAAAAGCTTGTGTACTTACTAGAATTATCTTAATCCGGATTTTGCCGACTGAGGGCGAAGGAGGATCAGATGGGAGGGAGAGTTGGTATCACAAACCCTAAAACAGGCTGAGGTGTCGTGAAGCCCTAAGAAACAACATTAACCCTAAGAACGTGGCCGGGAGAGGGGGAAACAGAGAGAACGAACAGATATGTGCAGCTGTCTGCACTCATGGTATTGAAGACCACACCCTTGACACTTGGAGAAGGACTGACTTCACGGTCCTACCAACGGTTGAGCCACACAATCCCAGCTGTCGGGATAAGACAGATCACGGCCACGGCAAACGCCATCACGGCAGCAAACAGTGCAAACAGATACAAGCAAAAACGGAACGCCAGATGCTCCCCTCCCAAATATATTTGAAAAATGAAGAGAAAAAAGAACTGGAAAGAAAGAACGAAGAAAAAGGTCATCAAGAGTTCCATGAGAAACATTACATCCTCTCACCTCGTCCCCCTTCGTCATCCTGACTTTTCCTTTCATTATACAGGAACCCGAGATGATACCCAAAAAAGAGGAGAACAAATGGGGGAGAAAATTGAACAGAAGGTTCAAGAAGAAGAAACACAAACAAGAGAATTAAAGAGGAGGGCTGGCGCAAGAAACTGAAAGCCCCTGGGCCACCAGGTAAAAATGAAGAAAGAAACGAAGAAAAACACGGTGCATCGCTCGTTACAGCCGAGAATCATACAAACCAGCGGACATGGATTACCATAACAATATTATCACCCTCCGTTCCTTCATTTGGTCCCTTCAGGTTGATGCAGATGCCGGTTCCAGAGAAAAAAAAAGGGGGAAAGCCGAGACACATAAAGACAAGACCGAATCTTTACAACTGCTTCTTCTTCTTGGCAGCAGCGATCTTGGCCTCGGCAGCAGCTCTCACCTGGGCACGGATCTGCTCGGCCTTGTCACCTTTGTACACGGTGCCCAGCAACTTGTCCCAGAAGGTGAAGAAGGGCTGCGAGAAGTTTGTCTTGATGCCCCAGGTCTGGTGGTGGATGTCGTGGTAGGCGGCGTTGTTACTCGACACGTGCTGCAGCGGGTCCCACGGCAGCGAGTATCCGCAGTGGTCGTCAACGGTCTTGATAGTCGAGCAGGTGAAGAACCACATGCCCTGGCGCGGGGTCATGCCAGTGATCTTGTAGGCAAGGCCGGCGCCAAGAGTATCGAGAAGGAAACCTTCCAAAGGGTGATTATACAGCGCGCCGTACGCGTAGGGAACGTACAAACGGTGGTGGCGCGAGTGAATGGTCACTGTGTAGCAGACAGACGATTAGTATGTGCATGGCAAACTGTGCATTTTAACGGAGGAGCTCTCCGAAAAGGAAAAAAGAGGGGTATATCGGCAGGAGCCGGAGCTCCACGCCGGAGCAAAACAAAACATACCGTACATCCACCGGTTCACGTGCATCAACCGGTGGAAGAAGTATTGCCATGTGTCCAGAAACACAACACCCAGGAAGAACTGAGCTGCCGGGATGGCCAGGTAGTAGATGAAGTTTGCCACGATCACCTCCCACTGCGCAAAGGCAGGCACTGCCTTCCCAGCAATGGTGGCAGTGATGAAGGGGTAGCGACCACCGGCAACAACTCCGGCGAGGATAGGGTGGTTGGAAACGGTCAGAGACTCTGCGAGGGACGCGGTGTCAATGCCCACAGCTCCAAGCACAATGGGCAGCGCGCGCTGGGCAATGCGCACGCGACGGGCCCACTGGGCAGCTTCGTACGGCTCCTGGCCGGTCAGGGCCTCGGGATCGGTGTAAGAGAGGAAAGCTCCAGTGGCCATCTGAATGACCTGCTGGATGATGGTGTCGCGGGCCACCTCGTAGCGCGTGGCGCGATTCCGGCTGGCAATCTCCTCCGGGGGGTGTAGGCGGTATTGTGGCCAGATGTCATAGGTGTCGACAACATGGAAGAACATCGAAACCACCCAGTATGCGATCACAGGGAGGATCAGCGAGAACCAGAAGTCGGACACAAAGGGGAGGAGGTCCGGCACGGGCTTTGTGTTGTAGGAGGGCAGCGGAGGGAGGGACGCATCCCAGTCGGAGGAGTTCCATGTTGTGGAAGCCATGGCGTGGCCCTTGGTTTGATTGATCATGTCAGGCTGCTGTATACTCGTGCCAAAGAGAGTTTGCCGAGATAATCTTTAGTGAGTTGAGACCGCGATCGAGGGTCAGTTTGTCCCCATGCAACTGTGTTTGCTATGCGGGTTCCCTGATTGAAAGGGGACCGAAGCGGAGTCGGGGGATGCAGCTTGCGGAGGTTGGTCTTTGACTCGATTCGGGTTCGACGGACTCGACTTGACTGGGTTGGCTTGGCTGGAGCAACTCTTGACTGCGGGACGAGAGGAGGAGGAGGAGTAGGAGTAGTAGCAGAGTTGCGAGACGGGAAGAAAGATGGTCGAGGTGGTGCGAGAAGACAAGGGACAAGGTTGTAGTATTAGATAACGGGTGAGATAAGATATTAGAAGCAATAGAAGTGAAAAGGAGATCTAGGATTTTAGCAAAGGAATCAAGGAGGGGGGGATGGACGGTGGTTGGGGTTGGAACACGAGACTATCACGGAATAGACGGCAATGACATAAGACGGATGGGGAGAGAAAGGAGGGGGAACGTGACGAGAACGAAAAGGGAGGCAGATAGAATACAGTGATGCACAGAATTAACGGAGAGAGTGAGGAATAGCAGAGAGAGAATGATGATGATACAGAAGAGGAGGAGAGAGAACAATTCACACAAGGCCGAATAAGGGAAAAGAGGGAGAAGAACAGAGGGAACAAGATGTCTTACAAATTAAAAAGAGAGAGAGAGAGGAGCGAGATTATCAGGAGTAAAGAAAAAAAAATGACAGGAACCGGAAGGGGTGGAATGTATATAGACACTACGTATTTGGGTAGCATTGGCGGGAATTATGTAAGGTAGCGGTGTCGGGAAAGACCAGAAAAACGGGGGGGGGAGGGGGGGAGGGGGAAGGAAGGTGCTCTGTAATAGTCCGCGGACAACCATTCTGCCCGCGATAAACGGGGCCTGTAATCGGAGGCAGGAGCTGTTGTTCACTCCCTCAGTAATTGCATATTCGGTATATTGCGTTTAAACGATTGCCCCGTTAATGCGATTCTCCCGTCCAGGGGTGCTCAGGGAAGCAACTTCGGAGGAGGCTCTTCTCGTGGACGGAGTAGAAGTGCTGTGATTCCAGGGTGAAGCCGGCACAGCGCCAGCTCCCGTCATCGTTGAGCGGATCGCAGTTGGCCTGGCCTTTGTTTATGTGGTTCCTGAGTGTGCCGCTTGGGCCTGCAGGAGTTGGCACTCACTAGTCGATTTTTTCTTCTTCGGGTGGGTGGTGTGGTTGATGACTGAGGCACGGAGGCACGCTGCAGCGAGAGATTCCAGATCAGCACACAGAAAGCATAACGAGGACCGGCACAATATATGTACTGCATTGAAAACGACGGCCGCATGTCGTGTTCATAAAGGGCAGTATCTGATTCCATACCCACCACCACAACGCCGTAAACCAACTGCATTGCATCGCGGTGAAAAGCTCCGGCCGGCTGGAGATAACGGGCCAGTAAAGGCCTGCATCGCAGATTGTCTGGAGGATCCGTCCAGCACAGGCTTTTTCTTTTCTTCATAGGGTGGACAAGTCCAGGCCCAAAAGTGGTTCCACCACCACCAGCAGAAAACAGCGAAATCATGCGCATTACAGCCGAATCGTCCGAAGGCTCGGAGTTGGCAAATATCCCGGGAGAGCGCGCTCTCGCGCGCGCGGGCCTACCTAGCAAAAGTGGACAGGGAAGCGGGATGTTGGTGAAAAGATCCTAGTTCCCGTATCCTGACTTTCACTTGCAGTGGAAATTGGGTGTTTGCTGTTCTCTCAGCCTGCCTGACTGCACCAGAGAAGTTGCAGTGAAGAAGTGAGCGGGTGGGTGTACTGTACTGTACGATGCCAATCCCCGAGCGATCCGTCTGGTGTCAACGTTTGTCCACCGGTGCCCCTTGTTCACTTGGGTGTTTTTCAGCAGGTTTGGATTTCTCATCCGGATTTCCCCCTGTACGGCTTTTCCTTGGTGAATTGTTACCACACGGAGTAATATATACTCCGCTGGCCGCGGCGACTGCGAAATCCTGGCCACGCCCTGTATGCATGTGTCTATCAACATAGGTATGTATGAGTCCAGGAAGACAGAAGGAATTGTAGTGGCATATTGGATACTGCCTGGATATTGACCCATTCTCACGAACTAAGCCAGAGAAAAGCTTTTGGATACGCGTGTATGGCTCCTTGGGAAATCCCCAGAGGCCCTGAAATTCTCAAGAGCGAGGAAAGCCGGGCCAGGAATATCGTCTGCCTTGCATCAAGGAGTATCTCGGGACGCAAGTAGCCAAACTGTGCCGGCTGCTTCACACTCCCACGCGTGCTCCCTGAGCTGAGCTTCGTTCACGTTCCGGCGTGCATTATGGCCACCCGATCACTCGTGTAACGCCCCCTGTCTCCAGAGATCCTCCGTCCAACAGCCTCTCGGTGGGTACGTTTTCTCTTATCAATCTGATCTATGCTAATAGCACGCCTTTCTTCCTGTGACTATTCCGTGCCCCCTTTTCCTTTTATTTTTATTGGCGACCCAGGAGAACTGGCGTGTTCGTGCACGCGTCACAGAATCCCGTTCTTGGCTTCTACCTGGCCGTTGCCCAGCTTTGATGGGCTTTCTCTCTGGCCTACAAACACTCTCTCACTCACCCACAGTCCCACCGGACCAGCAGCATAAACCAGATTTCTGGACGTGACTGGATCTTTTCGGAGAACCGATGGTGGGGGTTCAGTAAGAATCCTTTGTTGGCATAGCAGATGCCCATACGACGCCCCCAGTGACGGGATCGGATACAGAGCAACTCACTCCAGCCCCCTTTCCATGCTTTGTTCCTCATGCTGTAAATCTTCCACTGACTCTACAATGACCTCGACTGAACTCTCTCGCACAAGAGAGGGAACGGCAACTCCATTGCGGCGAGTGGTGGCTCTCATTTCCCTAAGCGATCAAAGACATACGATTCCCCGGACTCGGGAATGGTCCCGCGGCACTACAACATCCGATCCTCCTTTTCCAGTCAGCCCACCCACCACTCCTCTCTGGCACACCACCACACACAGCATTCCTGACAACCCTAACTCTGCAAGTCGGAGGGAGAAGATAAAACCAAGCTTTCCGGGCCTGGATGTGCCGTCCCGCGGTTTGCTGACTTGAGGGCATGTCCGGGTCCGGGCAGAACTCCCGGGTCGGAGCAGGACAGCCGTGATTTTCTGGGTCAAACCAGAATTCCACCCAAGAGATGATCGGACTTTGGCCGCTTGAATCATGATGCTTCTCTATCAGGGGCTCCAGGCCCAGGCCAAAGGTCTGTAGACACTAACACGTGAAACCATTGTTCAAGCCTGCTATTCTACCGAAAAGGTTCCGACAAACAAGCGACATTCATCCCAGTAGGCTTTCAAACTTTTCCCATTGTGAGCATTTTTGGCCAGAAAACAGCAAAAGAGAGAGTCAGGAAGGAAGCAGAATACCCCACCATAAAAATTATGTGCAGTGTTTACCTTTAAACTTTTTTTTCGACCCCCGCCATCCTTTTCAAACTATCACCACGATCTTCTTCCCTCCTTTCTTTTTTTTTTCTTTTCCTCCTTTCATCCCCACGACCTACCTCTCTTGTCCTTCTTTTCCATTATCCTTTTTCTTCACCTTCTTTCCATCCGTCAAAATGATTATCTACAAGGTATGTACCGTCTGATTCCTCTTGATTCCCTCTGCTCCGGACCTGTTCGTTATTGAAGAGCAAAAACGCAAGGCCCTGGTGCAGAAACTCGCCCCGCACTGCTGGATTTTCCAGTGTCCCTTGCCGCGGGGTGTTTTGAATGACCTGCATGGTAGAAATTGACATGAGGATCTCGACCGCATTGCGTTTTATCTATCTAACTCTTTCTTGCTTCTCCGTTCTGCTTTTAGGACATCATCACCGGAGATGAGATCATCTCGGACTCCTACGACCTGAAGGAGGTTGATGGAATCGTGTACGAGGCCGATTGCGCCATGATTACTGAGGGCGCCGTCGTAGTTAGTCAGTAGTTCACTTTCTCCTCCATTTTTCTCCCGCATACGATATGCTTCGCACGGCTCCTTGTCGTGTTTTCCATTTCCATCTGCTTTAGAGAGCGGCCGTGATTGCCTCAAACTTCAATGTGGGGTTCTTTCCCTGCACTGTTGCTTTGAATCTGGCAGACAACATGGATGGCAGCTCTTCTGGTAGATGAAATGGATACACAGACAACCGCAAAAATCCAAAGCAACACGGGTAGCCCATTGCTAACACAATCTTGACTTCTTCTCATAGATACCGGCGCTAACGCTTCGGCTGAGGAGGCTGAGGAGGGTACTGAGGATGTTGACATCAAGGTCAACAACATCGTGAACTCTTTCCGCCTTCAGACCACCAGCTTCGACAAGAAGTCCTATCTTGTCTACCTCAAGAGTACGTCGGACAACCCCGTTTCCTCTAGGCCGGAAATACATGTACCACCGAAGGATGCTTATTTATTTTTTGAAATCCAGAAAATACTAACATGGTCAACCCTTTCTGCTCTACTCAGGCTTCATGAAGTCGGTCAAGACCGCCCTCCAGGAGGCTGGAAAGTCGGCCGAGGAGGTCAAGGCCTTCGAGACCGGTGCCTCGGCCTACGTCAAGAACACCATCCTGCCCAACTTCAAGGACTGGGAGTTCTACACCGGCGAGTCGATGAACCCCGACGGAATGTAAGTCACCTTTTCGGCCTCCCTGTTCTCTTTCTCTAGAGCAACCCACTAACAAGATCCTGCAGTGTCGTCCTCCTCAACTACCGTGAGGACGGAACCACTCCCTACGTGGTTGTGTGGAAGCACGCCCTGAAGGGTGAGAAGGTTTAAAGAAGCAAAAAAAAGTTTTGAATTTACTTTTTGTTCTTCTTTCGTTTTCCTTCTGATTCCTTCCTTTTTTTTCATTTCGCTCTGCCAAAATAAAACTGCGCATCTGCATACCACGCACACACACCACAATGAAACGTTTTTCATGATGATAGCCGAATCCCTCCCGAGTCTTGGAGAAAGTCCAGAACAAAATACATCCTTTTCAAGCAACCTCAGTCTGTGGTGGAAGTGGGAAGCACACGTCCACAGGATTCTTGTGTTCTCCTCCGCCCGGCCTCTTTTTTCCACTGATTTACTGTGACTTGTGCCGTTTTTTGATATATGATCATGTACGTGTGCTCTGTGGTGACTTTTTATGTCGGTCGAAGTAGAGAGATAGATGTCGTAGAACATGTAGACAAAGATCTACGGTACGAGGGCAAAATTGAGAGAAGCAGATTTTTATGAAGCTATCAAATGCGCCGATGCTAGTCTTAGAAACAGGAAATGAAAAGAGAAACCCACACGAGAACGAGAAACAACTAAGCCGGAAAAAAAAAAGAGGAAAAAAAAGAGGAAAAAAAAGAGGAAAAGAAAGAGGAAAAGAAAGAAGGAAAAAAACACATCTGAAGCTAAAATCTATCGAAAGTAACACACCCCCGTGGTGTCCTCGTGCAACTCGATGTTTAACAAACACCAGGAACCATGAAAGGCAGGAAAAAAAAACCAAACCACAAACCACAAACCATGGAGTCCGATCTACTAGAAATTCGGCTTTGTTGACATCGGAATCGGGGGAGGAGTGTCGGCGGCGTCGGCTGTCGGCGAGGCGGCGGGCGACGGACGCACGAAGCCGGCCAGGCCGGGCTTCTTCTTCGGCGGGGGCGGCGGGGGCTTCTTCTTGAGCGGCACGGCAGCGGCGGCCGAAGGAGGCGCGGTAGCCGTCGGGCCCAGTCCGTGCGACGCAGGGCCCGGCGACGCCGGCTCAGCGGGCGATGCCGCGTTGCTGCTCTTGTTGGAGTGGCGGGCCGCGGCGGCCGAAATCGACGCCGACGCGCTGGCGGCCATGCGCTGGGCGCGGTCGGTGACCTGGTACTTCTCGTTGAAGTTTGTGGCGGCGCGCGTGCCGGCGGCGATCTTGTCGCTGTGGCGCTCGCGGAAGTTGTTCACGGTGGCGCCGGCGTCGCGCATGCGCGAGAACGACACCGAGGACGGGTTGCGGTGCATGTCGGCGGCGGTGCGCAGGGCGTCCTGCTTCTGCGCGAGCGTGGTGCCCTGGGAGGGCGTGGTCGGGGAGGCGTCGGAAGGCGCGGGGGCGTGGCCGATGCCGAGCGCGGGCACGGAGACGCCGGCCGCCGAGAGACGCGAGGCGGCGGCGGTGTTGAGGTAGCCCGAGGTCTGCGGGCCGTGGGTGGGGGATGTCGCGGGGGACTGGCTGGCGGAGCGCGGCGGCAGGCGCGGCGGGAGGGCCGGGACGGGGCGGGCG
>LNGL01000030.1:609097-630765 GCA_001510565.1 Knoxdaviesia proteae
CTCGCAGCTGCAGGCTGTGCGCGGCCTCTCCGCCGCGCTGCGCCCGCTCGCCCACAGACTCGCCGCCAGCGACGGCCACGACCCTGCCGCCGCCGCCGCCCTCCCCACCTTATCCACCTCCACCTCCACCGCGGCTGCGTCTGCGTCTGCGTCGTCGTGGCGCCGCGACCGCGTCGACTACGTCGAGGCCGCCACCCGCCGCCACCTCGAGGCTGTGCGCGGCATCGAGCTCGGCCGCCAGGGCGACGTGCGCGACGGCGAGTGGCAGGCTGCCGGCCGCTCCTATGCGCGCGACGAGGTTGCCGGGCTCGAGCAGGTGGTGGCTGTCCTGGGTCGCGCTGCTGCTACGGCTTCCCAACAACAACAGCAACAACCACAGCAGCAGCAACAACACCAGCGGGGGAAGGACGGGGATGCGGATGCGAAGATGGAGGACGCGTGAATGGTTGATATGGGACGGCACTTGATGTCTTTTTTTTGAGCGTTGGTGTTTTGGGCTGATGGTTTTCTTTTTTTTCTTTTTCTTTTGGGCGGGCTTCATACCCCTGGGTTCAACTGGGAGCAGGATTTTTGCGGCTTTTGCCTTTTTGATGCTTGTAATGAAGATCTACGATTGAACCACTGCATACACACACATGCTTTCACGCTTCTCTTCACGCCATCTGTCTAACGATATATATTGCCGAACAAAAAACTACCAACGTATGGAAAACCACCGATAGACAACCTCCAACACGGGGACCCATCATCCAACAGAATCATCTCGGGACATCGAGACCCGGTATCACACAGAACCCACCAAAAGGCATAAAAAAAAAAAAAGAGAGAGAGAGAGAGAGATTGAAAAAAAGAGAAATATGGTGCTATGAAAACCTATGCTTCTCGGTACTGATAACACAAAAATAAAACTAATCAAAGGACCCAATCCCGTTCCCATGCAAAGCACTCAAGAAAAGAGGAGAGACGGCAGCCGCAAAAGGACACACCGAACCCGAGGAAAAATCTAACACACAATGGAGAAAAAGAAGCCGGACGCACAAACACGAAAAAAAAGTGACCAGAAAAAGATCTGGGGAAAAGAATCAACAAGAAAAGAACAGACTGAGAGCCCAGTCACACTCCCGAGAAAAGGGGGATCTAGCTAAAAAGACCCAAGGTGTCGAAGGGAAGGCAGGATAAATGCCCCAATCGTATGAAACGAACGAACGCTTAAATATGTATGATGATGATGGGATGCCAAAATACTAAGAAAAAACAAACGCCGGAAACACCAACACGGAAACTCCTCCACCCGTTCAGTTAAGAGGGGGGAAAACAACAACGAAAAAAAAAGATAACACCTCCTCACATCTCATCCGATACCCACGGATCCTCCGGCGGCTCGGCCGGCTCGCCCGTCGCCGACGGCCCACCGGAGCCCCACTCGTCGCACACGCCGTACCAGTTCCGGTGGAGACAGGTCGACGGGACGGCCGTTGTCGAAGTCGGGGCGCTGGTGCTGGTGGCTGTTGTCGTCACCGGCGGCTTGTCGTTGCAGCCCCAGAAGCGTCCGGGAGTCAGACACGTGGTAGTGGTGGTGGCTGTGGGCTCGGCCGACGCGTCGGTGGTGGTCGTGACGGTGGTGGAAGCCGGCTTGGTGGAGGTAGAAGACGTCGACGTGGGGGTGGTAGCGGGGGTGGTGGTGGTGGTGGAGATGACGTCCTTGCAGCCAAACCAACCGGGAGTTTTGCAGGTCGTGGTAGTTGTGGTGATGCTGGTGGTAGTGACCGGAGTGGTAGTGGTGGTTTGGCCGGTGGTGGTCGACTCATCCAGACATCCCCACCAGCCCGGGGTCAGACAGGTGGCAGTGCGGGTGCGGGTCATGGTGGTCGAGGACTGGGTGGTAGTGGTGGTGGTGGTGACCTCGCTGCCGTTGCTGGAGTACATCTTCCAGTTGGCACAGTCCATACACTCGGGGGTGGCGGCACACTGCGGGACGGTATCGTACTTCATGATCACATCGTGGATGACGGCGCGGATCTTGTGGGTGCCGATGCCGACGCGCCAGCCCTTGTCGGCAACCACATCGTACACACACTCCTGGCCGGTATGGCAGGCAGTCTCCAGAGCGTAGCCACCGTACGAACACGTGGCGCCGGCGCCGTTGCACGCGCCCAGGAAGATGGGGTCGGCAGTATGGCCAAAGTGGAAGGCTCCGGTGTTTGTGCGCTTCTGGAAAAGCGCGCGATTGCCGCCCGGCGGCACGGGGAGGCCGAGACGGCTGGCGGGCAGGGCTTCGGGAACGGACTGGAAGGTGACGACGGGTACGCCGTAGGTGAGACCGAGGAACGAGCTCACACCGCCACCCAGCGAGTGGCCGGTGATCCAGATGTTGGAGTTGGGGTAGATCTCGGTGACGTTCGAGTAGAGTTCGCGGGCAGCTGTGTAGTATCGGTGTTCGTCCATCAGGGCCTGGGTGACGCAAGTGTTGTTGCACGAGTAGGTGCCCGTGGCACAATCGCACACCTGGCGCGAGAGCCACTGGCTCTGTTGGCCACAACAGCAGCTGAAGAAGAGGTTGTCGTTCAGCTTGTCGTTGGTGGTGGTGTCTTCGCCGTCCCACACGGCCGGCGAGGTGCCCTTGATGCCGATGATAACGGTGGTGTTCTTCTCGTCGGCGTAGATGTGGCCGCGGAGGCCGTCGGACTGCCAGCCAAAGTCGAGGCTGCGGTTGTAGGGGGCGCCGATCTCTTCCCAGTCGGCCGAGCTCTCGTTCTCGGTGTAGGCGTCACACGACATGATGGCGAGGTTCAGCACGGTCTCCTTGTCGGTGACGTTGGGCCCGGACACGTCGTCGAGCGACCAGGCGTTGGGGCTCATTGCGGCGAAGTAGCCGTGGCGGCGGGAGTTGACGACCAGCTCGTCGACCACCGAGGGCCGGCGGTCAACCAGGCGCTCGATGCGGGTGGAGTGGCTCTTGGCACGGAGAGGGGCGACTTCGTGGCGGGCGTAGCCGTCCTCGGCAGCCAGGAACACCTGGTCCTGGGTGTGGAAGACATCGCGGCGGCGGTGCAGCCTCGGGTGGCGGTAGGTGCCGTGGTGGTAGATGTGACGCAGAGTGAAGGTGTGGTCGGCCGGGGCGGGAGGGTCGGGCGAGGTGGGGAGGACGATGGTCGGGGGCAGGAGGATGTCGTTGTTGAGGTCTGAGGCGGCGGCCACCGAGGTCGGAGCAGCGGCGAGGGCCAGAAACGAGAGGAGAAGCGCCGAGGTGACGCGGCCGACGGAGCGGCAAACCGACGAGCGGCTCCGCTCCTCCATCGTGAAGGAGACGGAAGAGAGGAGAAAAACGAGGGAGAATACGGTCGGGGTCCAGAAACGAGACCGAAGCGGAGATGGTGTTACAGAAAAGAGAGGGAGGGGAAGAAGTCTTTTGAAAAGGAAGGCAGTTGTGTTATGCAGAGAAATCAAGAGAAGTAGGAAAACCGGCCTGACAGGTGGCCGAGTGATGTGATAGGACAGAGTCCAACAAGACAAATGTGTGGTTTTGTTGTTGTTGTTATCAGTCCCGTCTCGGCTAGGCAGAACACTGGAAAAGACGACGTGATAAGAAGCCGATGATGCTGAAGAGAGAGACAGGAACGAAACGCGGTGACGTTTGAGTGGAGATCAGAAGATCCCCAAGAGATAAGATGTGAGATAAAGAAAAGGAAACCCCGGGAAGGAGTAAGAGAGAAGACGGTCACAGGTGAACCAGAGATGACGACAGCATCATAGGAAGAGAGAGGAAGATCGTAGGTTTGGCGGATGGAGGAGGAAAAAGCGAAAGAGTGGAAAAAAGAGAGACAGAATGACAAACACATGAAGAAGGGGACGGAAAAGAGAGAGAGAGAGAGATCACGAGGGGGAAAGGAAACGGAACCCGGAAGAAGCAGGTACGCTTTTTCAGGGCACCTTCCCCCCCCGTGACACTTCTGTACAGTGTTGTTGAGGGCGCTGTGGCTGCCTGATTTTCGCGGTTACGGTGGCTCCTCCTCCCAACAGAAAGCCCGAAGAGCCCGGTTCGTTCACGTGCAAGGTGAGTTAGTTAGGTGAATTGTCAGGGCGATGACTGTGTAAGTACCTCTTTGCGGGGCGGCCCGCAGAAAGTGACATCTGCCGGGCCTGCACGGCTATTATTGTTCTCTTGCCTTTTGCGGAAGAGAAACACGTCAGTGGGTTTGATATGGCGAAGTCTACAGTGGGGCACACGGCTAATGCACTGTCCTGCGGCTACGGCCGATATATCGGACTTGTTCACGCTTCACATGCAGCCTGAGGTTCAAAAGTGCCAACCACGACAAGATGTGAGATGCAGGATCCCTTCACAGATACACAGCTACTCATGCTGAGCCTTTGGACCCCAGGGCCGGCGAGACGGGAGAACCGCCCATGCACATCTGGTATATATATACAACTTTTGAATTTCTCCATGGTCCAAGTATAGACGGCTCCCTTTTGGCGATACACGGCGTGGATGAAGCTCTGTTCCTGGCTGCGAGGAGGGGGAGTCGGAGGAGTTGGGAGAAAAGCAAAAGGGTGTGCGAAAGCGGTCGCGGCTCACCAAAGTCCCCGCTCCGAGATAAGCATAAGACCGGCGCGGGTGGAGCGCAAAAGGGACCCCCCCCCCCTTAAAATCTGGCGCCTGCCCGCCGCCCGATAAGCCGAGGACCGGCCGCCAGCCAGCCAGTCTGCCAGCCTATCTATCTGCATATATATATGCTGAGATCGGATCCGATTCTCTTGGTCGCCCGCCGGGCGCATTTATAATGTCAAACTACACTTGTCAAACTACACTTGCTTCCACTGCCCGGATCCCGCGCGACTCAACAAGGAACCCCATCATCCACTTTAACCCCTCCCTCCTCATCCTTCTCCAGCGCCGCCGGGTGAGTCCACGCCGCTGGGGCGGGCTTCGGGTCTGTATGCAAGAGGCACATGCTCCGCATTCTTCCTTCCGGTTGGGGGCAAGTTCAAATGACTGACATGTAGAGAGGCTGATAAAAGAAACCTGTTGAGATACCAGCCAACACTCCACGACCAACCACGGCGATTAGACGCCCTACAACACACGGCATGCTCACATCACACCACGTAGTTCACGAACGCAACACGAACCCTCAAAAAGGAAAGAAGAAAAAAAAACCAAAGAGCAATAATGGTATCTCTGCCTCGCTATATGCTGGATATAATTCTCTGTACAGTAACCGCACACTCCGATGCTCCTGCGAATCAAGAGAAACATGCAAAAAAGAAGAAAACCGCACGATATAAAAAAGTCATAAGAACCACCATCATCACGCAGGCAGACAGAAATGACCAAGCCAAAAGGATGAGGAATAGCAAAATCAGGAAAGAAAAAAACACGGGAAAACAAGAAACAAAACGCAAGACGAAAGATCAGGGAAAAAAACACTCAAATAACGGAGAAAAGAAAACTAATCTAGGGAGGTGACGGAAAAGAAAAGAGGATTTGGCGAAGGAGGAAGTGCTTCCTAATAAAAAGAAAGCACACAAACGTCTCGGCGGTAGGAACAAAGCCTAGCACTCACTCGAGGAAAAAAAACACCAACCCCCTTTCTTTCCGTCAAAGGAACCTGGTGATGTGTGGATGGGTTGTTGTTGCTGCACCGAAGAAGAAACAGGAGACACACTTCAGCAACAAACAGGAGAAAGAGAAAACCAGGGGAGAGAGAGAGAAGAATCGGATGGGACGAGCGGGAGTCACGGATGACCCAGGCCCCGATGGGAATCCCCATTCCGAAGAGGTAAAAGAGAAGGGACCCGGGGGAGAGAAAAAAGAAAATGACTCTTAGTGTCCACCGGCACTGCCCCGGTTTCCGTGAGACGTCGCCGAGTGGAGGTATCCCAGCAGGAAGTTGCGATCAGCCGGCGATATCGGCACCGCAGTTCCCGCAGCCGAGTCCTTGCGCGACGGCACATCGCTAATGCCCGACGCGGTAGAGCCCGCCCGCACCCGCGAGTATCCGTCCGGCATCGGCGCTGCCACCGCACCCGGACGACCGCCGCCGCCAACGGCACCTTTGGTCCAGTCGAGCGGTGTGCGCGACGACGCGCCACCCGGCTGGCCCACGTGCTGTTGCTGTTGCTGATGCATCTGCATCTGGAGCTGCACGTGCGGCGGAGGCGGCGCCATCGTGGTCGCCGGACCAGAGCCCATAGGAGGGGTGGGCACCGCCATCGGCTGGCCGCCGCCGCCTTGCACGCTAAACAGGGACAGCAGCTTCTGCTTCTGCTCGACGCTGCTCTCGCTGCGGCCCTGCAGCGCACTCGGCACCGGCAGCGAGTTGGCATCGGGCGCACCCCATGACTTGCTCTGATCGATGGTGGCCGCGTAGGACAGAGCTCCCGGTCCTGCATACGACGAGGACGGCTGCTGGCCGCCCGACTGCTGCTGAGCGTGACCGTGGCGACGGCCGGGTCCCTCGATGATCTGACCGCTGGAGTTGTCGACAAGCACCGAACCACGGATGAACGCCGGTCCGCTGCCCTGGCTAGGGGCGCGGGGAGGGGTCAGGTGCACCGGGTTGGCCCGGCTATGATGACCGGCCTGGTTGGATCCGTAGCCATGCTGCATCTGCGGCTGCTGATACTGCTGCTGCATTTGCGGCGGGGTCTGCTGGGGAATGCCCTGGGCGGCAGATTCCGGGCTAGAGTAAGCTCCCTGAGAGCTGGGGAAGTTGCCGTACGAGCTGGGCATCCGTCCCGGGCTCTGCGGCTGCTGCTGCTGCTGCTGCTGCGGGGGATGCATGTCGGGCTCAGGCGCATGCTTGAACATCTCCAGCAGAGCCGAGCGGTGCTGCTCGGTAGGCTGCTCGGAGTGGCGGCCAATCAGAGTTCCAACCAGAGACTGCGTAGCCTGAGCGTCCGGCATGACGGTAGGAGTAGCATAGGTCTTTTGCTGGAAACCCGAAGAGGAAATCGCACCCATCGATCCGTAATGCTGAGAGCCAGTCACACCAGCATGAGGATCTTGCTGCTGAGGCCAGTACGGGCTCTGCGGGGGCTGCTGGTACTGCAGCTGCGGCGGCTGTTGCTGCTGCTGAGGCTGATGGTAGGAGTGGCTCTGAGCCACATGATGAGAAACCTGTTGAGGCTGCTGCTGATGCTGCTGCAACTGTTGCGGCGGCACATAGGAGCTTTGAGAATACTGAGGAGTATACTGCGGGGTCGGTTGCTGCTGTTGGCCGTACTGCTGGGGTGCAGGGGCATTGCCCACCTGCGCCGGAGAAGCAGTCGACGTCTGCTTGAACGACTCCAAGAGGCTCCGTGAGTGGTCGGTGAGCGGAGCTATATGCTTTTGAGCCGGTAGCTGTTGCTGCTGTTGGTGCTGCTGCTGACGCGAGGGCGCCGAAGGAGCAACAGGGAGAGCAGCACCGTGTCCAAGCAGCTGCATCAGATCACCACCGTACTGCTGCGAGGGTTGCTGCTGCTGATGGACAGGGGGCACAGGGGCCGCCTGTTGATCAGCGTACTGCGGCTGGTGCGGCTGCTGGTACTGATGGTGCAGATTCTGCTGTTGGGCGTGGGCCTGAGAATGTCCAGTGTAGGACGCATGGAACTGTTCCTGCTGATGATAGCTATGAGCCTGGGACTGAGTCGCGGCGCGAGATTGGGCCTGGGCCTGCTGGGCCTGCTGAGCCTGAGCCTGAGCCTGAGCCTGAGCATGAGCGTGGGCCTGAGCCTGAGCCTGAGCTTGAGCCTGAGCCTGAGCCTGAGCCTGAGCCTGAGCTTGAGCTTGAGCTTGGGCCTGAGCTTGAGCTTGGGCCTGGGCCTGCTGGTAGGCAGCCTGTCTTTGGCCGGTAGCCTGGCCCGCACTCGGCGACGGGCTAGCGAATGTCTGGAGGCTGCGCTGCAGCAGCGACTTCTGCACCTGAGGCGGCAGCGGCTGGGGATGAAGCAGGGTGGGCTGATGGGGGAACGGGGTCGGCTTGCTCCGGTTCGGAGGCATGGGAGCGACGGTGGCGTTGCTGTATCCTTCCTCATCGTCGTAATCGTTCTCGTCGTCGTCGTCAGATGAAGTCACACGCGAGTATTCGCCGTTGGCACTTTGGGCTATGCCGCCATCATCGTCATCTTCGTCGTCGTCCTCCTCTTCGGGGGACGGGGGTTGCGAGAGATGAGGCCGATCGGAGGCATCGGGGGACGAGGGTCCCGGGGTCGCAGAGGACTGGGTAGGTCCGCCGTGCAGCAGGGCAAGGAGGGCGGCGGTGCCCTCGGTCTGGACGGGGTGGGCGGCCTGGTAGCCGTTGGAGGGGGTTGAGTGTTGAGTAGCGGATGACGGGAGCTGCACCTTGAGCAAGCGCTGGAGTTCGCGGCTAGCATCTTCAAGGAGCGCCTTGTTAGGGGCAGGTGCGGTGTCGAAGGCCGAGGCAGACGAGTAGCTAAGATCGCCGGCGCCAAGGGCAACACCGTCGTCTTCGGTGGCAGTCTCTTCAACGATAGTATGGGTGGCCGACAGATACGGCTCATGATGTCTGTACTTCCGAGAGTCGGCTTTCTTCTGCTGCACCACCCACTTCTTGAGCGGGACAAGGAAAGGAGCAACCATGTAGAACTTGTTGGCGTTGTTCGCAGCACCCTGCTCTTCCATCGAGGCATTGCCTTTTTTGCGGAAGGCGGGTAGATCGGACAGGCTGTACCATTCGATCTTGCTGATTTCCTTTCTAGTGCGGGCTTGGAAAACCGTATCCATGGGGACATTTCGAAAGACGTAGAGGCGAACCTCCTGCTCGCGCATCGACAGCTCAATGTACTTAACAGGCTCGCTGTCTGCGACCAGGCCAGCGCCACGGATGTCGAAACCGGTTTCTTCGTAGACTTCGCGGATAGCACAGTCTAGATCATCTTCGTCCATGTTGATCTTGCCGCGCGGGAAGCTCCAGTTCGCGTTTTTGCGCCAGCCCTTGACGAGGACGGTCGCGTCCATGGCATGGTTCAAAAGAATTGCACCACGGACGGGGATACGTTGCTTGTACTGGAGGAAGCCTTCGAAAGCTCGGAGATGGTTCTCATGCGAGAATGAGGCGAGAAGAGGACAATGTTGGAAGATGCGCAGACAGAAACTGCGTAGAGACATTGACGGGAGGCTAGGATCTAGAGGACGGATGAAGTCCTCGTAGAACCATTGTGCTTCTTCGACATGGAAGCATATACGTTCGACGGAAGAGAGATCTTTTTCGGGAAGATTGATGATGAAACGAACGCAGAGATCGTCCAGCCCTGCGACAAACGAGAAGACGGAGAGGGTTAGTAAAAGACATGACGGTTGATGATGCTGATGATGCGATGAGCTTTGGAGGTTAGGGAACAACCGAGGCCAAGGACTGGGGAGCCGAGAGCCCCCCCAACAAAAAGACCCCCCCGATGAAGAAAAAGAAAAAAAAAAAAGCCAAGAGGAGAACACAAGATGTAAATTTATCTTGAGTCGCATCTAGCACGATTCATGATTCACACACGGCGGAGAGTTTCACAGGAAGGGTTGATGAAGACAGGAGGGGCGAAGTCGGCCACGCCAATGGAGGGGAGGAGGAGGGGTTGATAGGGTCATACAATCTTCAAGCGTCATGCCAGATATATCGATCATGGCGACAACAGAACGCGACACGCCGGAGCGTGGCTAACAGATATCGAAGGATGGCTAGCTCAATGGCAATGGATGGGGGATAGAGTTCAATGTAAGAATGACAGAACCGGACGTGTTCTGGTTGAACGGAGGAGGATTCGCTCGCGGTAGAAGGCGAGACACAGACAGAAAAAAAGAGCTGTCGCAAGTCAGACTTGGGCAGGCGAGTCAGGTGTGGCTAGCCCCGAACCGGGCGCTTTTGAAGCACAGAGGAAGAGAGTGTGAGTTGAGGAGGGAAGAGAGGGAGATGGCAGAAAGGAAGAGGATGAAGTGATTGATGGTTAGGAGAAGGGACAAGGAAGTGTGACCCCCCAGAATAAGAGTCCTGCAAAAACAGGCTCTCTCCGAGAGAGGGTGAGGGACTTGGATTAGAGATGGAACTAGGTTGGGGTTGAGGGTAGAGAGGTAGTAAAAAAAGGTGGTTGATAGAGAGCGGTTTGGAGAAGAGAAAAGAAAGAAAGAGAAGAGGAGGAAAAAAAGAAAAGAGGGAAAGCTGAAGAAGAAATTCCAGAGGAGGAGATAGAGCAAAAAAAATATCGAGAGAGACGAGAGGAGATAGATGTGATTCAGATTAAGGAAGATGAGGACGGGAGCAGATGGTGATAATGGAGAGAAGAAGCAAGAGTGAACGGTGGAGCGAGAAGTTTTTACATGGACGAAGAAGGTGTGGCTGGTTATCGATGATCTTAGGCTAGCATGGAGTAAGTGCAGGTACTATTCAACGACAACCCAAAGAAAATGGGGGGGAAAGGGACGAAAACTGGATGAAAAACTAGGAATAAAATAGTAATACTTGATAAAGAAGGTTATCTACAAGCAAGATAGAAGAGGATGGAATTTCTTGAGTATACGGGAATAGATTGGGTTGCTATCCATCTCTGACCCTTTGACTGTGACTGACTGACGCAAGGTGAGTTGGCGTTGCAGACAAGGCCAGAAAGGGAGTAAAGGCGGAAAGGGCTGCACCATAAGAGGATAAACTTTCGTGGGAGCTTTAGGCCGCCGTGGAAGTAGTTACTCTATACAGGCAGAGGAGTGTATTAGTGCAGACAAAAAAGAGAGAGTGAGGCGGCCACGATGTTGATGGGAGGGAGGTTGGGCTGACATTGAAGCTTTTAAGGTGCAAATCGGTGTGGAGCAGACGGCCTAGTACTGTAACCTGGCATATGGCCGTTGGGAGAGGGCGTTTGTGAGCGCCTGAGTGGATGTGTCAGCCATTGGAGCTGGTCTGGATATATGGCTTTGGCCTGGTTGTCGGAAAAGCGACCCGGAGTCGCGATATCTTGAAATCGGCTCTCTCGACCTCGATGTCCATGCTCTGCTCCGACACCGAACGGCTTCCAGATCTCAGAGCCTGGAAACTGCTGGAAGGCACCTGTGGCGTCCTCATGCAAAAACGTGAAGCTATGTGTGGCGGTGCAGATTACGTACTAACCCTAGCTGCTGACATGTGAACAAGCGAGACAAGCAAGCTTTTAGCTTTCTGGTGGTGCGAGCTTGGCTTTGGGCTTTAAACAGACAGACAAACGGAATTGGTGATGGAGGTTCTCCAGCGGATGCCGGACCTGTACAGTACTGTACTGTACTGTACAGCACATAATATACAGACAAGAGCAAGACGGCCCAAAATTTCCCCTCTTCCCCTTGCTGTATTTTCTGGGGTTCCAGTCGACTTGTCTGAGATTCTGGGTGGTGGTGAGACATGCTCGCTGCATGCAGGCTTGGTCCAATGAGTGCGAGCCGGTGGATCGTGATATCAGAGGTGCGGTATCGTTGTGCGGACCAGGTCGGGCATATTGGTTCGCCGACAAAACAGACCGCGGCTCTTCCCTGTATAAATCTGCGAATATCATCAGCCTGCGCGCACTTGCCTGTGTAGTCCAGATTCCAGAACATCGACGAGTCCGGACGAAGCCCCGGCTTTTGGCTGCGACGGCGGCTAACTTCGGGGAATTTCTTCCGAGTCCTATCTTTATCTATGCGCCTTCTCGTTGTCTCTCGTCCAAGGAAAGATATCTACAAAGTCTAGACGCATCAACGGGGCCCGATCGAGCCGCTGTTTTCCTGGTATCCAAGCCCCCTTAGAGCGTGTTTCGCATTTGAACAGTCTTTGTCCAAGCATTTGCCAGCTGCCAGGGCGCGCCCAAAGATGATGCACGGCGCCAAAAAAAAGAAAGGGAAGGCGCTTTGACAGCCGACAAAGAGGCAGCCCAAAAAAATAACCAAAAAAAAACCCTGGCTGTGAAGAGACTTATGGGCCGGATTCAGCTCAATGCGGCTTCGTCATTTGCCCATCACTCTGCAGTCGCTTTGGGTCTTCTGCACCTTTTTGGTGATCGTTTACCGCATCCCTCTCTCCTGTTTTCTTTGTGTCGGTGCACTGCCCTCCATTCAACAAATCGAAAGGCTGGCGTCGGGAGAGGGCTAGTTTAGCTGCGTCAGTGTTTCGCAAGAGGGACAAACGCGCATATCGTCGTTCGGCTCCGTTTGAAGGCCTCCGTGACCGCTCGCCGCCACCAGTTTTTGAACCATTGTGTAATACGAGTACTTGCATATATATTCCTTGTTTCCCTTGTCTCATATCTGTCCGGTATTGTTTCTTCTTTACTCTCGCTTTCTCGTCTTCTCTCTCTATCTTCTGTCTCATCTCTTCTTGCTGTGGCGTCTGGTTGCTGCTGTGTATAAAAGGGCACCGTCTGCCGCTCTCTCCTCTTCTTCACTTTGACCCTGACGTCGCATCGATCGGGCTCCCCCGACATCGTTATTCTTACAGATACCCCCCTCGATACGGCCAACTGCATACGCATTACACTTTCACAGGCAACGCATTTACACCCACAACCCATCCACCGCGATATCATACCCCTCCCATCTTCGCTACCCAGCCCGCCGGCGTGGCTTTAAAGAGGGACAATGGCCTCGTTCATCGCAAAGTTCGTTGGAAAGAAAATTCTGGGCGAATCGATCACCAACAAGTTTGGAAAAGAGGTAAGCCTGAGCTGCACTACCGGCTGTTCCTCCGGAATGTTGTTCGAGACAATGCGCTGCTTCAACTCTGTCTCTTGTATCCCCGTAACCTCGCACTAACTCAGTTCCAACCTCTTCTTTTTCTCTTTTCTTTTTCGCCTCAGGACCCGTACTTCGAACAAGTCCCTGCCACCCGTCTCAACGGCAAGCCCAGCGGAAAGACCAAGAAGCGCAGAAAGGCCCTGCCGCCCGGCATCTCCGAACACGATGGCCAGGTGCTCACCAAGGTCAAGCGCCGGGCGTATCGGCTGGACATGAGCCTGTTCAACTGCTGCGGCCTGCGCTTTGGCTGGAGCAGTTTGATCGGCATCATCCCCGCGTGAGTTTCTCCTTCTCTTTGCCTGCTGTTGTGTCCCCAATCGCTCTCCAGCACCCACCCGCTAACCTGCTTCTATTTTCGCCCCTCGCAGAATCGGTGATGTCGTCGACATGCTCCTCGCCATCATGGTCGTGCGCACGTGCGCCGAAATCGACGGCGGCCTGCCGAACAGCCTCAAGATGCACATGTACTGGAACGTGCTGATCGACTTCGGCATCGGCCTGGTGCCGCTGCTGGGCGACCTCGCCGACGCCGCCTTCCGCGCCAACACCCGCAACGCCGCCCTGCTGGAGCAGCACCTGCGCACCGTCGGCAAGTCCAATCTGCGCAAGAGCGGCCTGCCGATCCCCGCCATCGACCCCAGCGACCCCGACGAGTTCGACCGCCACTCGGCCGCTGTTAGCGACGCCGAGTACGTCTCCTCGCAGCCCGCGAGACCGGCGCGCATGACTGCTGAGAACGGCCGCCACGGCGGCGCTGGTCGGTCCTCCGGGCCGGAGAGGCCCGCGCCGACCAGGGCCAAGAAGTCCGGCGGTGGCGGTGGTGGTGGTGGCGGCTGGTTTGGCCGTGGCGAGCGGCCGCGGGATGTGGAGATGGGCCGGCCGTGAGGGTGGTGTCGAGGGGACAATTTATAATTTCCTTTGTTTTCTGACATGACTCGCAATATCTTCGCCTTTTCCCCCTTCTCCAATCTGATCTGTTTCCGATATCTTCTTGCGATTGCTACTGGCTTTCTTCTCTTTCTATCCCCGTTTATCGCATGTTGTTTCTTCATCGTTATATAGCGCCTATAGCGGCCTCGCACAGTTTTCTCGCGCTCATTCCTGTTTCTTTCACGATTTCCGAAGCATTCTGGCGAACGGTTACGAATTTGGTCTTTGATATGGCCCCAACGTTGTTTGGTCTTTTTTCCATGATTTTCTTGCCCAACCGTTCTACTCGTTTCTTGGCTTGATGATACCACAGCCATTTTATATACTGGTTTTAGTACCCAGAAGCTGGCACTGACATACCCACCACATAGTTTTCTTTCCTGGCTACATAATTAAAATCCCGATACACTTAATTCATTGACCTGCTACCCAAATTGTTGCTCTGTGCTGATAAAAATACCCGGAGATGTCTTCGCTGTGACCGTGTGCAGGTGGGTGAATGAGCCGGGTAAAACTCGTTATTGAAGTGGTTCCAGGCTCCGAGCTCTGCGTGGATATTACACGACACGAGGGTCGACCTCTGGAGCCCATGTTGGAGACGCTCTTCAGAGATATTGCCTAAATGCGGAGACCGGAGAAGCGATGGAGAGAAATTAAGAGGTGACGCATGTCGGTTGAGGCGGGATGTGGCCGGGATTTGAGTCCGGTAAGCGCGGTCCGGGTGGGCGGCCAGGCGTGTGTGCTTGGGATACATAGGGACAGCGGCCGCCATGTGGTTTTCATTTGAGCGACCTCTGACGAGACGTGCCGTGCAAAGTTGCAACAGGAAATAACCCTACGATCTACACAGCATGCGGTCCACGACTCTCCCTCTCCTCGCCGGCCTTCTGGCCCTCGCTGCGCCGGCAGTTCTCGGCGCATCCACCGCCGGCTGCGGCAAGCCCCCGACTCTCCAGGACAGCGCCTCGAACACGTTGACGGTGAACGGCAAGACCCGGGACTACTTCGTCAAGATCCCCGCCGACTACGACGCGGCCACGCCGTACCGGCTGGTGTTCACGCTGCACGCGCTGGGTGGCACCGCCGCGCAGGTGATCGCCGGCACCGGCGACTACCTGCCGTGGTACGGCCTGCCGGCGCTCGACACGAACAGCAGCGCCATCTTCGTGGCGCCGAACGGGCTGAACAACGGCTGGGGCAACGCCGGCGGCGAGGACATTGCGTTCATCCGCGCAATCATCGACACCGTCGAGGCCGACCTGTGCATCGACACCACGCTGCGGTTTTCCACGGGGTTCAGCTACGGCGCCGCCATGTCGTACTCGATCGCGTGCAGTCTGGGCGCCGACGTGCGCGCGGTGGCCGCGCTGTCGGGCGGGCCAATCAGCGGGTGCGACGGCGGCAAGCAGCCGGTGGCGTACTACGGGCAGCACGGCATCGGGGACCCGGTGCTGCCGATCGCCGTGGGGCGCAGCATGCGGGACAGGTTTCTGGCGAACAACGGGTGTGTGGCCAAGACGGCCGAGTCGCCGGCGCGCGGGTCGGGCACGCACCTGATGACGGAGTACGAGTGCGATCCGGGGTTCCCGGTGGTGTGGGTGGAGTTTGATGGCCCGCATACGCCGCAGCCGCTGGATCACGGCCAGACCACGACGTACTCGGCAGTGAACACCTGGGAGTTCTTCTCGCAGTTTTCGTGAGCGGAGGGATGCTCGGGGGCCCGAGGAGGAGAAGAGAAACAGGCTGGGAAGTGGGATTGGTGGCAGTGAGCGTGGCGTCTTGGCTTGCGAGGGGAAGAAGTCTCCAACAACAGGCAGCAGGCACGGCAGACGCGAAGAGTGGGTGGGAACTGGGAAGGGTCGCGATGTTTCAGTCGGGACGATTGTTTGATAAAAAGGCATGGTGAGAAGTATTTCAACCACGAGAAAACGAGCCAAGTCCTAATGCTGGGTCAGGGAATGTTACGACTGGATTGGAGACAGCAGCAAACGCGTTGTGGGGTGTTCGGATATGAGCTGCCTTCAGTACAGCACATAGCGAACCGTTGTTTGGCACTCTGTAGGGAGGGGTCTGTGTCGGTGATATTGATAAGAGGATTCCGCTAGCTATGTGGCAAACACCACTGGAATCTGGGAAGGAGACTTTCTAGCCGTTATTACACCCCCTTCGTTCAACCGCGAATTTCCAAAGCATGACCAATCTGATGTTTTTCGCGGTCTAGGCTTGACGTTTGTCCAGGCTCCAAACGGGGGGAACCATGTTGATGACGAGACGGAGGAAGAGTGGGAGGGCAGATCAAGGGATTTCTGGAACCCGGACTACGGATGGAAGGGTACGATGTGGGGGGGAGGGGGGGAGCATGTTCAACCGAAGAGCGGTTGTGAGGTTCTGGCCTGATTGTGAGCTGTCAATGGGTGGTCAAGCTGCAAAAGACATGAGATGATAGTCTCTCCGGAGTCTTCCACCAGGTGGAACAAGCCATGCCGGAGGAGCAGTGACAAGGCCCAACTGGGTGAGTTCTTGATACAGCAACACGGGCAGGAAGCAGAGCGACGCCGAAGCCGAAGCCGAAGCCGAAGCCGCCAAATCCCGTGACCAGACGGTGATGCCGCTGATGAAGAGTTCTTATCAGATCAAAACATAATGGTTGGTAAGAACGCGCGAACGGGGCGGGAGAGTGGGAGGGGAACAGCAACATCAGGCCCGATGCAGTCTAGACCGGCGGGACCGAAGGTGGGCAGCGAAAGGAAGGAACAACAACAAGTGATTGGCGATATATTGACGGACGGCAGAGGCCATGAGGTTATCGACACACCCAAAACAAAGACACTTGGCGGGCGAAAAGATCGAAGCTGCGAGAGAGTGAAATTTCCACTTAAGAAGCTGGTCCTGGATGACGCGCGGTGATTGGCCAGTGCATATCCACTTTACGCGTTCACAGCCAACCACCCATCACGCTTTAGGCCTAGCGCGTTACCCACCGGGTTCCCTAAGACAGCTCTGCCGGTGGCAGACTCGTGCTTGACGCGTTTTCACGTGACTTCGCTCACAACCAGCGCCACACTAGGCGCGGCTTAACGCAGGCAGAAGTGCGCCTAGCCGAACAGTTGACGTCGTCGTCCTGGCAAAGAGAGAGAGGAGAAGAAAGAAAAAAAAAACTTGACTCCTTACTCTTCATCTTCTCGTTACCTCGTTGTCTGTGTGTTCTGCGCTGACCTTGATTGATCCATTGGAAATCTCGAAACCGCCGAGAAACATTAGCTCAATCCCTCTCTCTCTTTCTCTCTGTGTGTAAAACGACCTCCCAGCCACCCGCCCATTTTTTCTCTTTTTTCTATCTCTCTCTCTACGCCCATTGCCTGTTCAACGCTGGGTCCCTTGCAACAACACCGCTCGCCTGTCTTTGCACGCCCCTGGTACAATCTCAGCCCCTGTCGTTGTCAATCACACAAAGTGCGCCCTTCCTCTCTTCGTTCTCTCTCTCTCTCTCTTGTAGCGAGAGTCAGTGTCGTGGCGCGCTGTCGCGTAAAGTGTCTGGAGCTGGTTGCCGTACATTGTACTTCTTTCCCAGACATACCACCTCGCTGATTTGCCTTCTGTCTGTCACGTGCTGGCCACTGTGACACGATCGAGTTATACAAGTAAGTACTGTACTGTACTGTGTCTTTCACCGCCTTGTTGCACCACCACCGCCGTTGCCGTGTCGTTTCCTGCCATCCCCAATATCGCCCACTACGAGAAACCTCAGGGGGGCATAAGAATCGCTACAGCGCAGGGTGTGTGGTGCAACCAATGCTATTTAGGGCCTGCTGGCCACTGACGGTTTTGCCTGCTTCAGCGCTGTCGCCCACTGTAACCCACAGGGGATCGCCGGTAATCAAACACCAGTACAGGGTAGGCCAAAGTGCACACCCCCCCCCCGGAATCTCCATCAACACGCTTTGCACCCCTACCTGACGCGAAACAACGCGTTCCACCCGTACCTGCCTGCAACAAAAAAACCTGCTGCACCTTCTATAAAGCCCTTCACATCTTTCAAAATCTCTCTTCCCAATTGACTCTCGATAGTTCTTTCCTTCGTCCTTCTTCATCTTCATCCACCAACACACTTCTTCTTCTTCTTCTTCTTCTTCTTCTTCTTCGTTTTTCTTCTCCTACCAACTTGATTCCTCTTCGCCATCTTGAGCCTTTTCTTCTGCTTTGCATTCTTCTAATAGCATCTCCTCCTTCTAGCCTTCTTATCCTCATCAATCCTTCTTTTCGACCTTCACGCGTCGTCTCCGGCTTTCATCTTCTTCTTCATCACCACATCCTTCACATCACTCACAATGGCCTCCGATCTGACTCCCTCCAAGCAGGTATGCACACACACACACACACACACACTTCCCCCTCACTGTCTCCTGGTTGACGCCACTTTGCCGCTACCACTTTACGCGTCGTCGCGTGTAGACCACCGTACTAACTCTCCTTGTGTTTTCTCCAACAGGCGGCTTCCGCCATCAAGTCGTTCCAGATTGAATCGCCCGTCAAGAAGCTCGACTTCAAGGTTGCCGACAAGGAGAACCAGAATACCTTTGACGAGGCTACCTTGGAGGCTCTCGCCAGCGAGATGGATGCTGCCCAGGCTGTCGACGTGTCCACTCCCGCCCCGGCCCCCGTGGCCGTTGTTGCCGAGAAGAAGGTCGAGGAGGTCGCCGGTCCCAACCTGGCCCGCATTGCCGAGATCAAGGCGCAGGAGGCCGAGGAGCCGCTCCTGCAGGACAACCCGGGCCGCTTCGTGATGTTCCCCATTAAGTACCATGAGGTCAGTTTTCTTTCTCTCCGCTTTTTCTTTTTCCTGTGTTCATCGTGACACCTCTTCTAACACCCATTCCTCCGTCTAGATCTGGCAGATGTACAAGAAGGCTGAGGCCTCGTTCTGGACGGCCGAGGAGATCGACCTGTCCAAGGATATCCATGACTGGAACAACCGCCTGAACGATGACGAGCGTTTCTTCATCTCGCACATTCTTGCCTTCTTCGCCGCGTCTGACGGCATTGTCAACGAGAACCTGGTCGAGCGTTTCAGCGCCGAGGTGCAGGTGCCTGAGGCCCGCTGCTTCTACGGCTTCCAGATCATGATGGAGAACATCCACTCCGAGACCTACTCGCTGCTCATTGACACCTACATCAAGGAGCCCTCGCAGCGCTCGTTCCTCTTCAACGCCATTGACACCATCCCCTGCATCCGCAAGAAGGCCGACTGGGCCATCCGCTGGATCCAGGACAAGGAGTCGTCCTACGGCCAGCGCCTGGTTGCCTTTGCCGCCGTCGAGGGCATCTTCTTCAGCGGTGCCTTCTCGTCGATCTTCTGGGTCAAGAAGCGCGGCATGATGCCCGGCCTGACCTTCTCCAACGAGCTGATCTCGCGTGACGAGGGTCTGCACACCGACTTCGCCTGCCTGCTCTTCTCCCACCTCAAGCACCGCCCCAGCAAGGACGTCATCCAGAGAATCATCACCGATGCCGTGGCCATCGAGCAGGAGTTCATCACCGAGGCTCTGCCCTGCGCCCTGCTGGGCATGAACGCCACCCTGATGAAGCAGTACATCGAGTTCGTCGCCGACCGCCTGCTGGTCGCTCTCGGCAACGAGAAGGTGTACAAGGCCACCAACCCCTTTGACTTCATGGAGAACATCTCGCTGGGCGGCAAGACCAACTTCTTCGAGAAGCGTGTTGGCGACTACCAGAAGGCTGGTGTCATGAACAGCACCAAGAAGCCTGCTGCCGCTGATGCCGCCCCCGAGAAGCCCCGTGCGAACGGTGGTGACTTCAACTTTGACGAGGACTTCTAAACGCATCGCCGTTGGCCTCTCTTAGTGTTGCATCCTTTCTCTCTCACGACTCACCCCTTACTGCGCCTTTTTTTTTTAATTCCCGGTTTTCATATTCCGTTGCGGCATGTACCACTTAATGGGCGGATCCTCACTGTGATCCTGCCACATAAATCCTCTCAACGAGGTCTTGTTTCCTTTTTTTTTATCGTCTGCTTCTTCCCCTTTCATCTCTACTCCTTTCCATACATGGCAGTTCACGTCGTGCTAGAAGATGTCCTCCACTTTTTTTTCTCTTTACTTTTTTTTATGCTACCGGCGTTTATGGGGAAAATCCGGGGAAAGCAATGCAGTCTTTCAATTTTTGTGTGTTTTGGGGGCTTGCTGGGAAGTTCGTGCAATGATCTCTTGATCACGGCGATCTTCACGGCGACCCTTTGCTGTTTTTTAACGTGTTCTGGAACGTTTGGATCTGGGAGGAGGTGGGCGGATGGAGGTTGGCTGGATTATATGTACTGTTCTTTTATTATCTTTCCTAGGAGGTTGATGCTGTGATGTATAGTACATAGGTACCGTTTTTGGGCTCCCCTTTTCGGCTTTTCTAGGAAGTAATGCATTTTTTGATCTTTAAATCTTTGGATTCGTCCTTTTTGGTCCTCCGTGATGTGTGGTTTTTTCAGGTATATGAATGCTAGTTCTTCCCTCCGTGCACATGGTTCGTCCGATTTACAGGGTTATGATATTTCATTCATTCATTATGTATGAGAACAATGTTAAATGATTCACTGGGCCTCTCTTTTCCTCCTCGCTTCGGGTGTGGTGGAACTGCGTGTTCGGTGTAAGACGGGAGCCGACGGACACCAATGCACTTTGACCGATGTCCCTCGTCCGGCCACAGGTAACAAATGATGTTCCCCACACGTCCCCTCCCCCTCCCTCCCTCTCTCTCTGCTCCCCAGATTGCAGACCGCGCTCACTTCTTGCCCTTCTTCTTCTTCTTACCGCCACCACCAGCGGCAGCAGCAGGCCCGGCCGGCGCGGCGGCTTCGGCGGCAGGAGTGGCAGGGCCCTCGGCATCATCCGCCATGACGGTATCGGCCGGCTCGGGCTTGAGGCCGGCCATGCCGCGGCCGAGCTGGCCGAGCGCGAGGACCAGGCGGGACACCTCGGCGGCCTTGGCGGTGCGGTACTTCAGCGTGGCGCCGGAGGCCGGGTCGTAGGTCTTGAGGGTGAGGGTTGCGCGCGGCGCGGTTGGGGCGGGGGTCGCTGCGGACGTGGCCGGTGTGGCGGTCGATGGGGAAGAGGCGGAGGCGGCGGCGGCGGCGGCGGCCTTTTTGGCGGATTTGGCGGCGGATTTGAGGGCGCGTGAGCGGTTGAGGCTGTATTTGGTTGTGATGCGGGCCTAGACTCGACGTCGAGTGTGAGTGGGAGAGAGTTGGCAGCAGACAAGCGGCGGCATGCGACCGTCAAGAAGATGCACGCAAAGGTTGGAGGGCGGGGGGTTGGAGAGGCCCGCGGGGAAAGGGGACTCACGGTGGTGGGTGCGGCTTGCAGGAGCTGTGCCGACTGCTCCAGCCAGTCCTGGCTGGACTTGTAGTATGTCCCGCCCATTCTTCTGGAGACCTTCGCTGCTGTCCGGCGTCGTCGATTCGTTTCTTGGTGATGTGTTGGAGGAAGACTCCCACAGAGGGGCTGTCGGAATTACCACCGGGCAAGCAGCAAGCAATGCTCAGCACAATTCAGTAGTCTGGGTTCACCGAATATGCGAAGTCGTGGCTGCCGGGTATGAGGGCGTGGGAGTATGTGGAAGCAAGCGGCGGCGCAGTCTGAGGAGCAGCACTCGGATGAAGTTGAAAATATCACTGTTGTGGTGGTGATGAATTTCTGGGTGGTGGGGAATGTTGTGCGAAGTTGCGTGGGCAGGTGGCGGCAGCTGTCAGCGACCGGCACGCCGAACAAGCACACGGCCAGGAGACAGCCATATACTGTAGATCTGTAGATGTGGTAAGGGAATACAAGCATCTTCACAGAACGAAGCTGTATACATATCAATTGCCTTTTGTATTTTTTTTCTTAGTCGTGAACACGCCGTTTTGTGTCTCGTTACGCATAGCCAAACCCAGCGGCCAAAAAAGAAAACGCCAGTTCCATCCACACAAACGCCGTCGCTTCCAAAGCAACCAAGACAGAAG
>LNGL01000030.1:636483-691924 GCA_001510565.1 Knoxdaviesia proteae
AGTGAGAAGCCCCGCCGTCGCCGCATCTGCCTGCGACTCCGGATCGTCCAGCGCGTCCTCGGCAACATGCACCACGTCGACCGTGTACGCAATCTCGCCCTTCCCTTTGCTCTCCAGGTACGCCAAGTTGTCGTCCAGCATCGCCAGCATCGCCGCCGACGACGGGCCCAGCGACAGCCCCGCCACATAGTGCATGCGGCGCCGCTGCGCCGGGGGCACCAGCGCCGTCAGCTCACGGTGCAGCGTGTTGAGCCGTTTGACGGCCTTCAGGTTGATGAACGGCAGGAAACACGCCGCGCACGTGGCCTGGTTGCGCAGGGTGAGCGTTGCGGGGGCTTGCTTGCAGCGGCGGCATGTCTGGACCGGGGGATCTGGGTCCAGCGGAGCGGATGTCAGGAGCGGCGTGGCGGCCGACGCCGGTGGTCGATCGGCCATGGTGTGTGAGTCAACTGAGGAGCCCTTGGTACAGCGGGCCAGTATATGGAAGTGGTGAGCTCCTGAAGACCGCAGATTGAAATTTGAGAGCAGGGAAATTCGGAGTGTTAGAATAGAGACGCCCGGTGTGGTTATTCCCATTCAAACGAAGAGTTGTGACAAAAATGAAAGTCGGCGTGGGCAGTCTCAAAAAAGTTTTTGGAGGGGCAAATAACCCTCGTGGCGGGGAACTCTTAGGGTATCGACCTGGCTAGGGTTAGGGTTGGCTGCATGACCATACGATAGGAACTTTCTCGGGAGTTTCCCACCGAACAATTCCTTCACTCAATCATGATGCAATGTGCCACCAACCCTGCTGAACACTGGCTCGGGTGGAGTTTAAACTCAATTCAATTCTATCTATCCATTATTGCGTCGACATGGAGTGCTCTTCGGTCTCCGGAGAAGAATTCGTACAAGAGACTCAGCGAAAAGAAGTCCTTCCCCTCTCAAGATCACCAAGAAAGTGGCCACACAGCATAAAAAATACACAGTTTGTTGTTGAGAGAGTGTATGAGAAGGATACAGAGAAAAAAAAAGAAAAAAAGAAAAAAAAACCCCCCGAAATACAAACCTAGCCGCCATCCAGCTGTTAAACACTCCGGTTCACGTACCAATCCAGGAAGCCTAGCCCCATCCATATGGCGCCTTGTATCCCATAACCCATGTTGTTCCGAACCACTGCGTCTCTTGGATACAGTCCAGATTTTCCTTGCCTTCTAAACATCTTCCTAACTCTGTTACGCCTATCTCGGCGCGGCGAATGTTGGCTGGGGGTGAGAGACATAAGGAGACCGAAAGGGCCCCTCTCCCTGTTCGGCCTCTCCATGCCCTGCCAGAGACAACTCACAGGTTGGTCCGGAAGGCTGAACACTAAGTCTGGTAACACGCGGCCGTCTGCAAGTGCCGCCCGAAATTGTTCCATGGTCGGGCATTCCTTTCGTTGACCACTCAGGGGCCGCCATGTGTGGTGCCAAAACGTTTCGGGTGCGGCAGTTCCAGCTGCCGTAGAATGGCGAGTGCGTTGATCGGGCCATGAGCATATCCGAACTCGGAAATCGCCGGCGGCCAGACCCTGAACTCCCCGACCCTGAGCCCCGAACTGCCTGAAGCTCAACGTCATCGCTTCCAGACGCTGTCTCGCACTTCTTCACTCTAGTTGTCCCAGAAGAGACCGAGGTGTTAGTTGTAGACGTAGTGTTTGTTGACCCTGACGACACAGCTGACTTTGTCGATGAAGTTGCAGAATCAGAAGAGTCAACCGAAGAGCGGTCATTCATATTTCTGGGGAAGCTGGCTTCAACAGCAATATCCTTGTGCTGGTCCTTTTCCGGTTGCGAATTGTGCTCCTCGGTCATAACGTCCGGAGCCGGCTGATGAGAAGCTTCATCGGTGCGGACATTTGATGATACCGGCGCACGTATCTCAACTTCGGCAAGAATGCTGGCGTCGGGAGTTTCACTTGGTGGGGAAATGGCCAGCATCTCAACATTATCAGAAGCAGAGGAAGAACGGACTGCGCCGGATGGCTTCTCTCCAACCTCGGCTGCGCCGGCCACAGGTTGAACACTTTCAGGAGAGTCGGCACCACCTAGATCGACTAGCAATCGATTGATCACCACGGCAGCGTCACCCAGGGTTTTGCGGAGATTTGCAATGGTGGAATCTCGCATTTCGGCCGACCCAGCTCCGGCCGACGAAACTTCCGGCTGGTTGACAGTGTGAAGCAGACGCAGCACGGTAACCACATCAGACAAGCATTGTGACCCAAAGTTACCCTGGCCATCTTCGGTATTGCCGGTCTGAGACCGAGCGGGAGATACATCCCGCTTGTCACAAGTGGCAGCCAGCTTCTCCTTGACCTGGGATCCAGTCTGTTTCTGAAGCTCACCAAGCACAGTGCACACCTGAGGAAGGGCGCTCAGATACCGAGAGATGGTCTCGGGGATTCCATCAGCAATGCTGGGATGGTCTAGGGGAGCCTTACTAGAGCAAGCTTCACCTTTGGGAAGGACTCGGTCACCCGGACGCATGGGAGGCTGCAGATAGTACACGCGATGATAGGCGTCGTAGAGGCCCACTGGTGAGAAGCGGGAAGGGCAAGAATGCACAACATCGAAGATTTCACTCTGGGGAAGCATGAAGGTTTGGCATTGGGTTTCCGACTCGAACGGTGGCACCACAAGAGTGATGGGCTCGGCAGCAGGGGAGGCCTCTTCACCCTTGGCGGCAGGCTTTTGCTCTTGGGACTCCCCGTAGGGATCCAGGGTTCTATACTGACCCCAGTATCGGCGGGATGGACTCATTGGGCGGACAAGAGAGTGGAAGCTGGAACAAGACATCAGTCCCTCTCCAGTGAGAGCCTTGACAGCCTGGTCGACTCCCTCACGGAACTCGGGTTCAGCACTGTCGGCAGGGGGGCCGTCAAAGAGGAACGAGCGGCAGGTCAGGGCATCCCGAGCATCTTTATCATCCTGAGAATCACCGGTGTCGGCGCTTCCAGAGTCTCGGGTCAGACGAATGGTCATGGCGTGGACCAAGCTGCTAAGGCTTTTCCGGCGGGGAAGTTTCTGGGTGTGACCTAGAGGGAAGAAAACGCATGGTTCATTAGATTCCGCGGATATTTTGACGACATGACACTTTGGCAGTAAACCCACCATGTTTCTTCAGTGGCGAAGGCGGGCCCGATGAAGGCTGCTTTCCATCCTGGCTATCATCGGCCGAGGTGGATTTCGAGCGAGAGAATGTCTTCCGCCAGGTTCTTCGGGATTTCGGTTGGACACCGCAGGAATTTGACCGAGCCTCGGCACCCTGCCGACTCTCGGGAGCTGGGCCGGGAGGGGACGAACAGTCCAGAGCCTTCCGAGACGGGGGCAAGTCAATGGACCGGCCGGTGTCTTTGGAGTCAGATCCGGAGACAGCCTGAGATCTCAGAGGCGGGGCGGGAGTGATCTTGTCGTCCATCGTCAACTATGGGCACATTCGAAAGGAATGAGTTCAGGGAGATGAATCAACAGTGAAGAAGTCAAGTCAAGATGGATTTCCCGAGCTCCTTGGTAAGAAGAGGAGGATTGGGGATAGAATGAGGACAACGAAGAAGAACGACTAAGGGAATACTGCTGAAATATGATTGACGATTGATAAGATGAAGAGAAAAGAAAGCCGATTTACTGATATAGACGGGACTGTCTCACATATTCCCACAATCGCCCGATGAGAGAAACTTGAGATGCAAGATGGAAGAAGAGATGAGAAGAGGGAGGCTGGACAGAAGCGAGGTCAAGGCGGAAGAAATCCGGATTTGCTGCTTTCATGCCAGCTTCAACTTGAAGAGAAGTCGCACTGGTGACTACTTACACGCACCTACCCGGTTTCTTGTATTGCTTCGTTCTTCGAGAAGGAGACACCCAGCGAGATAGAGGGAATGAAGCCATAGCCATGCAAACGGAGACCGTGGCGACTGGCTGATTTCGTGGATTGGATACCATGAGAGAGAAGCTTCAACTGTGGCCGGTCGTAAGCTGTGCTAATATTGGCGGTGGTTCTGCCACGGTCTCGATCATCCATATATCGGTGACTCACACGTTGGTGAGATAGGCCAACGAGAGAACAGCCGACAAGATGTCGAAAATTGCCCTTACCAGATGAAGTTGGTGAATGGTCCAGTCAGACGAATATGCACAACCCAAGGCATATCATATCAACCCCCTTAGATGCATATATGCTCCAACCCGGTCTTGCCTTCCCGAAATGACCGACATCGGAAAGAACTCGGAAGAAGCATTCATGGCACCTGCGCCTACATCAGTCAAGTCAGTCAGAGCAGGTGCAACCAGCCCCTCCGATACAGGCAGGTCACATTGTACGGAAGGAGCACGCAAACACAGCAACTCGCTCCTGCATTTGTGTTGTGGTTGGTCCCTAACGAAAGAAAAAAAAGAAATACGGAAAGGCACAATCGGAAGACACACAAACACTCGCGCCTTCCCGCATAAAAAAGCGCGGCTATTGGAGCAGACAACAGCCAAAAAGTTGACCAGTCTTTTATGTGTTTCCTGTATAAGCGCCTAGAGCCGCCAGTTTTAGGGGCAGAGAGTATTTCTGGGGGTGAAGACCCGATAATTTTCCTGGCTGCAAAAATAAAAAAATAAAATAAAATAAAAAGGCCTACGTACCTGGAATTTGTTCACGTCTTTTTCTTTGTCGTCGCGTAAAGTCCTTCTGCATTCTTCTCTTCCCCTTTTCTTCTTCCCATCATTCCCAATTATCTCCAACCAACTATCACCAACCAATCTTTTTTTCTTTCTCCTACCTGTTCATTCATCTTGTATTCTCACTCACAGCATTCATTCTTCTCCTTGTTCAATTCCTTCGTGCTTCTGAATATTCTCACCATCTGTTCACCCTACTGCCGGAGTTATATTCTGTTTCGCGACTTTGCCACAGCTTCTCGTGGTCCCTCTCTCATCTTCTCTTATCCTCTTCACCAAGCCGGCCGATCCAAATTCCGCAAAGATGCCGAAAAAAGTGGCTTCAGACCTTCAGAAGATGCTTCACGATGGTACCAATCCCCCTCCAATCTTTCCTAATACATCTCCACTGATACGGCCGAGCCTCCGTCAGCCCACGTTATGGCAGTCCTCCTCCGTCAATCTCTGCCCCCACATCCTCAACTGACCACTGCTCATCTCCTCGCTCCAGCTCGTGAACGGAAGCAAAACGAGGCGCTTGCCGCCAGCATCTTTACCCAGACCCGCAAGCCCAGCTCTGCCTCTCTAAAGACCTCGACCTCGTCGCCCTCGCTCGCCAGCCGCATCGGCAAGGTGTGATCGCTCTCCCCTCATCCACGGCATTGCCCCGAAGACGACCATGCACGCGACTCGCAGGCCTTTGCTTTGGCAGACAGTTTTCCCCTCCCGATAAAGATAATTACCACTAACGGCTTTGCGCTTCGTCTTCCTGAATCAGCGCTCGGTTTCCGCCCACACGACTCCCGCCAAGGCCGCCGCCGCCCCGGGCTCCCTGGCCTCGCGCATCCACCCCGCCGGAACCAAGCTCGTCACCAAGCCTGGGCCGAAGCCGGCCAAGTCGATCAAGGTGGCCAAGCAGCAGCGCTCTGCGAAGATCACCGCCGCCGTCGAGCGCGCCGAGAAGTCGGCCGATGTGGCCTCCCAGGTGCGGGTCTCTCGGTCGGCCAAGCAGCAAAAGGCCGCCGCGGCCCCCGGCACCGCCCCCGACACCACACCCGGCATCACCATCCGCGGTCTTGCCGGCCCCTATGTCGTGCTGGCGCAGAACTTTGCGCCCGGCACCTCGGCGGCTGACATCGAGAGCGCCATGACTCCCATTGGCGGCGAGATGCTCAGCTGCGTGCTGATCAAGACCGAGCCGTTTCTGCTGGCGGAGCTAGTGTTTGTCTCGCGGGAGGGCGCTGACAGTGTTATCAAGACTTTCAACAACAAAATGGTTCGGTTTTGCCCCGTTGGTCCTGCTTCCCCCGCGCAATGTGTCCGTCTGACTAACACCGCCACTCCTTTTGGCGAATTCAACTAGGCCGACGGCAGACAAATCAAGGTCTTCTACAAGCCCGTTGACCAGCCCCTCAGCGCCGCTGCCTCGGTCCGCGTGCAGCACCGCGAAGTGCGGACTGCGCCGGCGGTGCTGATCGACGGCTCGCGGGGCTTCACCGAGGCCCGCCAAGTGGCGAGCTTCAACGGCCACATGGCCGGTGCGTCGATACTGTACAGCGACGACCTGGTTGACACGAGCCGGAGAGGTCGCGGCTTCCGGGGTGGATGGTCGGGATGAGCCAAATCGTCCCAAACATGCCTCCGGGGGGTTTTTTTCCCTTCTTCCCGTCTTATCGGGGTTCTTTTGTGAGAGACAACATACTCATCTTGTGTTTTTCTTTTTTCTTTATTTTTTTGGGGGGGGGAGGTCCTCCTTTTTTTGTTCACTTTTGAATCAGCCTGCCCCCATCCCCCTTCTTTTTCTCTCCATTCCTGAACTCAGCCATCCATCTATCATCTATCCACCCCCCCCCCCCCCTTTTCTTTTGGTCAGGGCTCTTCGTGTTTTTGTTCCATCTATTGGCATGTCACCTGTAATATGTACCGGCGTCCCGGCGTTGCAATATCTGAACGAACATATAAATGTAACCACCCTCCTTTCTCATCCTAAAGCTTTTTTCTTCATGCATTTTGCTTTGGGTGTGCTTTAACAACAATTTCCGGTTCATGGATTATCTACAGTGACTAGAATATACCGAACATATTCACAGGGACGAACGCAACCTTGCTTCATTTTGGAAAATCAGAGTGTTCTTTTTGAAAGTGCAGCAACCGGCTTTGTACGCACAGATCCATCCCATGCATGCGTGCGTTTTCATGTCCCGTTTCTAGGGCTAGGACATCTTGAAAAATAAAAAATAAAAGAGAGAGAGTAAGGAGAAACGAGAGAAAACTGTTCTGTAATGGTGGGTTCAAAATGAAGCTGGAGGGGGGGAGCGGGGTGAAGAAGGAAATAGGCATGAAAGAAAAAGCGAGACCAGAGAAAAAAAGAAATAGTTAGAACGGAGCAAAAGAGAAGAAGTAGAAAAAAACACGGAAAGAAGAAGGATTATTCCTAACCACCACCCATCATCACCCCATTCACCACCTTCCCCCTTCCAGCCCGATATCGGAGGAGTGCCTTCCGCTTTTTGAGTCTGTCTGTGGATTCAGCTGAGAAGAGAGAAACAGAGAGAAGAAGCTGGAGGAGGGGAGGGAAGGAGGCCCCGAGAGGGAGAATCACCATCGCGTGCCTTCCTTTCCATCCATTTGAAGAAGAACCCCCAGTTTCCGGCCTCTTGACAACGTCATCCAGATCAAGACGACAGACCAAAAAGAACAAGACAAGAAAGACTAGATGAAACTCTGAAAAGAAAAAACTCCCACACCCCAGTGGACCTCCACGCGTTTCCCAGGAGAATGAAAAAAAAGAAGAAAAAAAAAGATCCGTTCTTCTAGTGCCAACTGCCCTGAGACCCAGTAGCTCCACCGCCGCCGCCCATGTACCCTTCCTCGAGCGTGCGTTCCTCCAGCGTGCGGATGAAGTCGCGCTGGCCGCGCGCCGACTGCTGCTGCGTGGCGCGCGAGCCGCGCCGGCCCGACCGCCCCAGCACGGCATCGACCCCGGTGCCGCCGGCCATGCCGTCGGCAGGCGGCGGGTAGTACGCCGGGCTGGGCTGCAGCCGGATCGGCTGCGACGGGTCCAGGTGGCTGGCCACGCGCTGGATGGCCGCCGGGATGCCGCTCTGCTGCTGCTCCATGGTCGACGCGCGCTGCCGTTGGCCCCGCATTCCGCCCTGTTGCTGTTGCTGCTGCTGGCCGTACATGCCCTGTTGCGACGGCACGCCGCCGTATTGTGGCGGCATCATCTGCTGCTGGCCCGGCTGCGCCGGCTGGCCGGGCTGCTGCGGCATTCCCATGGTTCCGTAGGCGCCCTGCTGCGGTCCATACGGCGGCGGTTGGCCCATTGCCGCACCGCCGGCTCCCTGGCCGTACATCGAGTTGTACATGGCCTGTTGACTCGACAGATTGGCTTGTTGTTGTTGCTGCTGTTGCGAATGTTGCTGCTGGTACTGGCTGGCCAGGGATGCAGCATACGCTCCCTGTGCAGCCTGGGCTCGTTGCTTGCTAAGCGCCTCAGCCTGGATTTGTTGCTGAGTTCCCGGCGCGGGCGACCGGTTGAGCGAGCTGGACTTCAAATTCATCGGAGGAACAAAAGGCGCGGTGAACTTTTGCTGAGTGATGAAGGGGTGAAGCTTCGCCTGTTGCGGGGACCACCGCTCGAGAGGGTTAATGTTCAGAAGCCCACGGACGAAATCGATGAAGGCAGTGCGATTGTTCATCTCTGTAGAAAAAAAAAAGATGAAGAAGAGGGGGGGAACACATTAGCTATCCGGTACAAATTGTAGTTCAAAAATGTATCAAGAAGGTTGGTGAGGGAAAGGGGGGAAATTTACCTCTGTCAATCTCGCTCTGCTTCATGTTCTTGCGGGGCATGGGATACGACTTGATGATCTCCGGAAGGGTGCTGGCCTGGAAGTACTTCTTGCTGGGTTGCTCCTTGGTGCCATGCTCCCGCGAGTATTGCTCCATGCTCTTCAGCGTGTGGGTGCGTCGGCCGTACTCGTCCTGACGCTTCTCGAAGAACTCGCCACCCTGCTTGCCGACTTCAATCATCCAGTTAGGAGGATTGCCGAGCATCTCGACAATGCGGGACACCTGGTTGTACTCAGACGATCCAGGGAAGAGAGGAAGCCCGAGGAACAACTCGACCACAATGCAGCCCAGCGACCACATGTCGATGGCAGAGGAGTAAGGGAGACCCAGGAGGACTTCGGGCGAGCGGTAGAAGCGAGACTGGATATAGGTGTAAACCGTCTGACGCTCGTCGCAGGCTGAGCCGAAATCGATGATCTTGATGATAGGGCTCTCCAGGTTCTTGAGCAGGATGTTCTCCGGCTTGAGATCGCAGTGGATCAGCCGGGCCTTGTTCAGCAGAGCCAGCCCATTAAGAAGCTGCTGGGCGAAGACCCGCACAAGCGTAGTGCTCAATCCACGGAACTGGTTCTGCTTGATGAGCTCGTACAAGTTGACGCTCAACAGTTCGAATACGAGGCAAAGATGTTGCTTGTGGATGAAGGTATCCTTGAGACGAAGGAGGTGGTGGTCGTCATTCTTGTCGAGCTTGGTATTAAGCTAGAGGAGGAGTAGCGGCAAGTTGCTCACAGTTAGCACAGAGTTACCGGGTGTATATCAGATACGGAGAGCATGGTATGCTTGTTATGTCTTACCAAGTCCAAAACCGACACCTCCATCATACTCTGGTTAAAGTATGCCGTTCGGTTTTTGATGACCTTGACGGCCACGACCTCCTGGGTCTTGAGATTCTGGCATTTCACGACCTGGCCAAAGGTTCCCTGGCCGAGGACATCAAGAATAAGGTATCGGTTCCTATCGTGTGAAGGACACAGTCCGTGGTTTAAGGGTTAGTCGGCACATCGGGCGAACGGTGAGGGTTAAGGGTTCCATTCAGTATGTGGGGGGGGCAATTAGTGGCAGGAAAGAAATGGGATTGGAGGGTAGACAGGCCAAACGCTTCAGGGAGGAAGAGAGGGGCGGTTGGCAAGGGCCAAAAAAAAAAGTCCACCACAACAGCTGAAATGTCCAGACGAGGAGGTGCCCACCGATACTAAATGAACGGGAATAGAAATAAAAACAGGTGAATGTGAAGGAGGGGAGGAAAGGACAGGAAAAAGTCGGGATAAACGCACTTATGGCCAGCTTCTTCAGAACCGAGGATGTCGTTGACGTAGAGGATATAATCGCTGTCTTCGTTGTCGTAACCGTCGTTTTTGACACCCTTGCTCGGCTTGGTGAGCACCCGACGGGGGTTCCGCGACGACTCGTATTTAAAACTCGGATTGCATATCCGGTATGTGGCAGGAAGTTGCGTGGTCAAGGCTTGGAGGGGCTGTGATGAAGATAACAGAATGAGATGGGAAGCGAGGTTAGCTATGAAAATGATCGGTGACGGCCAGAGGCAGATACGAAGGAGAGTAGGAGTAGTAAGACGACCGCGTTTGTTGTTTGGGTATACCAGCACCGCATGAAGGGAGATTGGTCAAACATGACGGACTAGTTTGCGGTCGTAGATGGGGAGAGGAGCGAGAGAAAGGGGGGAGAAAGAAACTAAGCAGAGGAGAAATGCAAGCAACATACACTTAGAAATCCACCTTCGGGGTTCGCTCGTCGGAAGGCAGGTTGAGCGTTGACTTTAGGCCGCAGATCGGTGGCAGCCCGCACGCGTTTGAACTCGGGCACGGTGGGCTTCTGGCCGGCCGTGAGAGACTGGGGGACGCCGCGTCGGGGAGATTTGGGCTCGGAGTAGGTCGAGAGATCAGAGCCGGGGTGCAGACTCCCGTAGTGCGAGGGCAGGGTCATGGAGGGCGGGGGCAGTTGCTGCGGAGGCAGCTGGGACGGCCGTTGCTGCTGCGGGGGTTGGGGTTGCTGCATGGCGTAGTACTGGTTGGACGGGACGCCGTAGTCGAGCGGCGGCGGTTGCTGCATCTGCTGCTGCGGTTGCCGGGTGGGGGACTGGCGCTGGAGGTTGGAGGAGAGAGAGGACGAGGCGGCGGCCGACAGGTTGCTGGAGTTGGGGCCGTAGGGCGACGACGGCGACAGGGCCTCCATGGGCGAGTATCGTTGGGCGGCCGACGACGGTTCCTGCGACTGGTGGAGGCCTTGGATTCCTCCGGGTCCAGCAATGGGGCGGCCACTGCCGGACAGGTGCGATTGGTGATGGGGTCTCATGGGGTATTTCAAGCTGGCAGCGTGATGGGCATCGTGAGCGTCCTGCATTTCGAAGTTACCGCTTAGCGTCCCACGAAAGGTTGGTGCTTCCGAATGGGGGGCGGGTTACGGCGACGGCGACAACAACGACGGCGGCAACCGACGATGACGACGACGACGACGGTGAGGAGAGGAGAGGGTATCACGATGACCGACCAGAATCAGTTAAAAGACACGCAGAGAGGAAGAGAATGCGACGTTAGGCAGGCGACGAATGGCGCTGTAAATCTGTCGATGGGGATCACAGCCGGTGGTACGAGTCAGTGGATGATGATGGATGGCGTTGATAAGGAAACCGGCCCGGCACGAACAACGAGGGAGAGAGACAATGTCGAGAGTGGCGGAACTGTTGCTGAGGAACGGCGATAAGCAGGTCGAGGAAGGAGATGCAAACTGATCACACACAGAATAGAGGCAATAGTGATTCAAGACGGGAATTGGAGATAATCAACAGTTGTTGGCAACAATCAACACGATGGGCATTGAAATGTTGTCGGGAGGGGTTGAAAGAAGTTGGGCTGGCAATAAATGATTGGGAACAGATAGAAAGAAAAAAAAACAATGCCAGGTGAGGAGGGGTGTTAATGAAACAGAGAAAGGTAACGAAGAGAGAAAAAATGATAGAAAAAAGAAAAGAAAAAAAAAAGAAAACTCCAATAGAAATGAAGTTACACCTCCATTCAGAGAGGTGAATTGTTCTGGCTTGAACACACAAAGCCAGAGAGATGTTTTTATTTTTCTGAGATTTGGAGACGAGGAGGGAAGAGATGAGATAGGAAGGAAGAAAAAAAATGTTAAAAGCAGAAAAAAACACACATTGAGGCAGGGCGCTTGTGACAGCGGCAACAAGAAGCTGGAGGCGGGGGGGAAAGGGAAGCAAAAAAAAAAAAAAAAAGTTGAAAGTTATAAAATCAGACCCAGCTTGTATATGCATGCATAGAGAGAGAGAAAAGCAGAAGGAGGAGATGGGTTTAATGCATAAAAAAAAGAAAGAAAAATCGAGGATGGAAGCTGTGGGAAGCTTTTTTCCCAGTCCTGTAGACGCTAGAGCAGCAGAAGATGCTGCTGCAATTGTCGGCCAAAGGCGTCTAATGCAGCACCAACAGTGGGCAGTCTGGAGATTTCTCCTGCAGGGGGACTGAACAGGAACTGAAGGGGCAATTGGCGGTCACAGGACATATAGAGCTCTGATTCACAGTCAGAGACGAGATGATGAGTGTGACGATAGTCATAGAGTAGGACGGAGGAGTAAGAAGAAAAGAGAAAAAAAAGCCAGGATGGGCGAAGATGCCGGGGGATAAGAGGGCGAGAAAGCACAGCGTCATTACCGAAGAGGCTGTACTGTACTGTACTTTCAGGGTACCTCAAGCGCCCAACCACTACAGAGCTTCACCACACACATGCCGAAACCACTGCGCACACAGTCCCGCAAAAAGAAAAAGTCCCTCAGAAGTCCCAGACACGCACTCTTAGCTATCCAGATCCGGCAAAGCTACCTCCCTCACACGGAATAGTCGAGCATGTCCTGATTTCTCCTGCGTGCCCTTCAGATCTGCGCGAAGGGGGGGAGAGCTGTCTTTTTTTCCCTCCTTCTTCTTCCCTCTTGTCCTAGCTGGTTGCCCGCCCGCTGTATTTCACAAGCTCCAGTGAGTTTCCCCAGGATGAAAAAGCGAGAGCCCGCTGTGTCGCCGCCCAGTTTTGTGTGTGTTCTGCCGTGGTTGAGCCGGAGCGTTCGCGTTTGAGTGTGGCGGTGCACGCTTGTGGCGTCGATTCCCCATCAACAACGCTTCATTCACACGTACGCAGCTGGAGCCCAAGCAGGGCCCAATTGTATTGTTACCAGTTGAAGATGCCTCTATGGCTTGAAACTTTCATCGTCGACTTCTATTTTGTTTTGTTTTGTTTTTTTTATCTTGAATTTGAACTTGATCAGTTCCACGAGATCCTCCCCAATGGTTCGTCTGCTTCTTCTCGGTTCCTTCACAGTCCTCAACGTAATGTCTCAAATATCTCCTGCAAACAGCCTGTCTCCATCCATCCATCCATCCATCACTCCCGAAACTTAGAGGATAGCAATGTAAACCCGCCTCGGACTCCGGACACTGCCCACTTACACTACACTGCATGTCCATTGCAATACGTAACAAACCCGCTCTAAAACCAGGCATCTGGCGCCGCCGCATCTCCTGCTTCTTCCTTCACCCCCTGTTGCCTTTTAGGTTCCATTCCTTGCTGTAAGTATCCTCTCTCACGGACGAGCTGTGCGACTGACCCCATTTTGATACAGGGAAGCAGAAACCTGCTTTATCCGCTCGCCTACACCGCAACTTCACTCTCCTTTTCTTCGCCTCTGTTCTCCTTTTTTACGTATATGTAGTCGTTGATGAAACAGTCGGCTTCACTTCTTTATCTGCAAGTGTCCGAGTGTCCCAGTGGGGGGCCAACACCACCCATCCCGCCCCAGAGAGCAGCTTCAGAGCTTCAGTCGTTTGGGTAAACAAGCCGTCGCCGACAAGGCCACTTGAACTAAACAGCTTAAGGAGCAAGCCAGACTCAGCCAACCCACTCCCCACGTTCAGTCCACTCTCTGAGCGGATTTCATTCTGGCAGCTCTTTAGACCGCCTCTACCGCTTGGTACTATATCAACGTAGATTTCAAGTTAATCAAGACATTACCGGGAGCTCCGATACAGCAACCCTATCTCGATGTATGCACTGTTGTAGAAGCAGAGAGGGGCGGGTGTCGTTACATAGCACCGATAATCATGAGAGGCGCAAGAGAAATCACATGATGATTGACTGCTCAAAAGCTAGAAAGGAAACTTAGACCGGAATAAAATTTGAGCAGGAAACTGGACATTTCAGGAGAGGAATCCCCCATGCCCCTAATTGAAGGGGAACTGCTAACAGATCATATGTGATGTGCAACGAGAAACCACCCAAGCCAAAGCAAATGGACACAAGCAACAAACGAAGGCGAAGAAAAAAGATAAAAAGATAAAAAAGAAATCTGTGAGGAAGGCTAGAAAGAGAGCAGATTGGATGTAGAGCAAACGCAAAAGAAGAAGAAATACCTGGAGAACAAGAAAAGAAAGCCATTCCCATATCATTTCCGACGTTAGAAACAACGTCGGAGTCGGAGTCGTCGTCATCATCATCATCATCGCCCGTATATATGCGTTTCGAACTATGGGTCTCTCCTTCAAAAGCATGTAGGGGTAACTTGAAGACGGAAGAGAAAACAAAAGAAGCAACAAAACAAAAAACGAAAAGCTCCCTGTTTATCAGGCCATGCTTGTGAATCTCTTTTGAAAAAAAAATCTATCCTCTCCGGAGTCCAGATGTGTAAAAACTCCTTTTAGGGATCAGAAAACAAAAATAGAAATCGCAGAGAATCAGAATACCAAGTTCATATCATCCTGCGCCGGTGCAGAGATCTTAATTCATTGCTCATGGCCATTCCCAGTCATACACAGCTGCTGAATGCTTCATGAAGGGTACAAAGGAAACAGAGAAGAAGGAAAAACAGAAAGCCCGAAGACCGGAAGACGGGACGACAAGATCAGGGACAGGAACAACAGCAAGCACAATTTGTCTCCCAAGAAGAACGCCCCAAGCAGGAAGAATTCTCCTCGGGAGAGGTAGATAGAAGAAAAGGAGAAGGTAAGGAAAAAAAACATTGACAAAGAAAGAAAAATTGCAACTCTGGGATTCATAAAAACGGTGGAAAGAAAAGAAAAAGGAGAAGACGCCCGCAAGTAAAAGAAGTTTCGAGGGTGTTGCGTTAATATCGTCGTTGGTCTGTCATTGCAAAATCGGCCCATGTTCGATGTCTCGCAAAACTCTCGCCCTCAAAAAATTCATCGAACCTTCACAAATCCATCTCTTTCGTCCGTACCTCATCCGTCCAGCATTTAGAATTCCATTAAAAGATAAAAGAGAAAAAGAAAGAGACCTGAAGAGGCGCCCCCATCTTTGGTCATCATTGACGGGAGCCCCTTTTCTTTCTCTTCAAGCTGAACTTTTTTCCACGATCACTCTCTTCTTTCCCACCAGACACAAGATAAAAATTAGAAGGAAAGAGAGGGGGGGAGGGGGGGGGGAGGGGAACTCTCTCTTATTCGAGAACACTTACGGCACTATCGTATGAAGGTGCCTCAGGCGTTTCGGTAAGATAGATCGATATTTGCTTGTTTGTTTCACTGCTGGTAGCCCCCATTGAAACCGTTGTTTCCTTGAGACCACTGGCCGTTGGGGCCGGCTTGCTGATTATGGGGTCCGCGACCACCGCCGTAAGGGTTAGGGCCGTTGCCCGTCGGAGTGCCCGGGCCGCCGAAGTTCCCCTGCTGATCGAATTGGGTTGCTGCTATAATCGAAGTCGCGACGATGAGCGATTATGAAGCTGGACGGACGGTGTGTTGAACGTCTATTTCTTTTTTTCTTCTCTTGTGTGCATTTTACTGCATAGACTTACCACCATACTGAGGGAAAAAGGTCGGGGTCTGGGGGAAGCCGGGGCCCTGGGCACTCTGAGGACTGAAGCCTTGCTGGGAAGGATCCATCTGAGGATGAGAAGCCTTATCGCGACCCCACTGCATAGATCCAGCCAAGGCGAGAGGTTCTGGTTAGCAAAAGATATCAACTGAGAGAGAGGGATAGGGGTAAGGGGGGAGACGGATGGAGTCAAGGAGTCCAATCCGAGATCAAAGCTAAATAATGAAAATCAAATTGCTTACGCTGCACTTGAGAGGACGGCCATGCACAATGTAACCGTTCATGTTGCAGATGGCATTGGCAGCGGCATCGTGGCTGTCCATCTTAATGAACGCAAATCCACGGTCGGCCTGGAAGCGCGACTCGACAACCATTCCGAAGTTGTTGAACAGGGGCACAACATCCTGAGGGGTGGTGTACGGGGTCAGGTTGCCAACATAGCAGGTGGTCTGCCAGGCGGGAGTCTGGCCGACGATGAGCTCGAAACTAGCGGGCCCCTGAGTGGGAAACTGGTGGTGGTTAAAGGGCGAGGTGGGAGTCATGCCCATCGATTGCATGCCCTGGTGCTGGCCAATCGACGGCTGGCCCTTCTGGTTGGCCCAGTTGCATCGAATGGCGCGCGAGCCCAGCCACTCTCCATCCATGGCATTGAGGGCCTTCTCAGCCTCACCACGGTCGCGATAGGCCACAAAGCCGTAGCCACGAGAGCGGCCAGTCTTCATATCCCACATGACACGCGCCTCGGAGACGGTTCCGAAGCCAACAAAGGCACTCAGGAGGAGTTCGTCGTTGACCTCGTTAGAAAGATCACCGACAAAGATGTGGTAATGGGCAGTGGTGTCCTCCTTGTTGGTCGTGTTGGCCTGGTAGGCCCAGTTGACACGAATCTCCTAAGAAAGGGCAGGAAGAAAACATGTTAGAGGTCGGTGTTGGGGGGAGGGGGGGCGTCAAGAAGCTATGCACAGCTGCTACAGCCTCCTCAGGTTGCTGGTTAGGATTTCAGTCGTAGGGATCACTTACAGACTGGTGGACACGGCGGCCATTCAGGGTCTGCATGGCACGCTCGGCTGCGCCGGGGTCATCGTACTCGACAAATCCATAGTTGAGTCCCTTGGCCTAGAAAGAGAACGCAGGCAGGATCGCGGCTTCAGTTAGCATTGAGCTTGTAACGGAGGTGACGAGGTTATTGGAAGGATGCAAAAGTTTGAATGACCAGAACACTAGCTTCAAAGCTGTCGGCAGTAAGGTTTCGAGCTGTTTTATTAGGGCCCAGACACTTGAAAAGATAGGAGGACAGAGTTCCGTAGCTATATGCTATCCAGCAAGACAACAGTCGCAAGCCCTTAGAGATTGGAACAGAGTTCAATTCCTGTAGCTATGTAGCAGTAGTTCCAGAACAGCACCAAAGTGATTCATCAATGGACATATGAATGGGCAGGGGCAAAAAAGTCAAGCGGAAAAAAAGACGAGCGACAAAGACCCCCATCAGACATCAAAAGTATGCCCAGTGGGGGCTACCAATTGTCAAAAGGTTTTGGGCTGGGGCCCGGATCAGTCTTCTCCCTCGTCTCATCTTGATTTCTTCCGCTCTCCCACTTGAGACATGAGACTTGACCAATTCGAGATAGGTTGCGAATGCGGAGGTCGCAGAGCGTACCAGAGAATGGATCATGGATAGAAGGGGTGGAGGGTGCACCGGCCGGAGGGCAAAAAAAGAAACAAAAATGGGGGGCATCCGAAAAAAGGGAGGGTAAAACCAGCAGACTTGGCGGGGAAGAAGTGTGAAGATCAAATCTGCAAGAGGGCCCTACAGAATGATCAGAGACAGTATGTACGTACATTCTTGTCGGGGATGATTTTGACGCTCTGGACATGACCGGTGGTCTCGAAGATTTGGCGAAGAACCTCTTCGGTGACCCGCTGGTCCAAACCTCCGATGTACAGAGCTCGCTTGTTCGGCTCAGGAGCGGCACGACGCATGAAGCCAGCGCTGGTGGGAGACATGACTTTGTTCTTATCGTTCATCGGAGACGTGATGGAGGTGGGAATCGGGTTGGTGTTTGTCGAGATATGGAGAGGCGGAGGAGGGAGGTGAGAGGGGTTAGTCTGGCCTCCATTGCCATTCTCGACCGCAGAAGAAGATTGGTCGGCCATTGGAATTTGCGGTATCAGAACGAAGCAGGATACAGTTCGGAAGGGTATGAAGACGAGAGAATAGTACAAGAAGATCTATCTACGAGGAGAGGAGAGGAGAGAAGCAGAGCAGAGACACAAAGAACTATATAACACGCCAAAAGGAGAAAAAGAGGAAGGCGACACAAAAAAAGAACCTAGCCAGGCAAAGAAAGAAGGTACATAGAAAAGAAGGAAAGAAAAAAAAGTACACGCAACTGAATAGAATCAAGCATGTATATGGAAGAGGGGGAGAGAAGAGGAGGGAAAAGGAAAAAAGGAGAACGGAGTGGGAAGAGTGGTAAAGGTGAAGATAGATGATGAGAGAGGTAGAGAAGAAGGGGAGAGAAAGTATGTGAAAAAGACGGAGAGAGAAGAGACGATAGAAAAAAAGGTGCTGTACTGTATATGTATCGGGCCAACGAAAGATTGGGTTCACACCTCACACTCTTTTTTTTTTTCTTCAGGCCTGGTCTGGCCTGTTTGCTTGTGCAGGCTGGAAGATTTATTCTCTTATGCGAGTTTATGAAATGGTTAAGCTCAGGTTATAGCTTTAGCAAGGCTCGCTCTCTCTTTCTATTCATTATTAAGGGAAGCCAGGGTAAACCTAGTGACTTTAAGTGGTTGGGAAGGAATTACACTGCATAAAGTGACAGAGTAAAGAAGGACCTCCCCGTTAGAAAAGAGATCCCCATAAGTGAATTAGCGGGGCTCTTTTTCTACACTAGTTAACCTCTTCCCAGGGCAGGCACCTCCTTTCTGGTTCCTGCTCTCTTTCTTCTTTATATGGGTCTACTGCCACTATGAATCCATATAGGGAGAAATAGATAGAGGAATAGAGGAAGGAGCAGTCCTGCTATATGTATGAATCAGTTGCCTACACTCCCTGCCTGTATATTGATAGCGGAGGTTGGTGAATGTATCATATAGACAGCAAGAAGCCTTTCGCCTTTGTTAGCAGGAGGATCTAGATACATACGGTAGATAGGAAAATTGCATATTTAACAAAAGCAATAGATAACCAGGCAGGAAAGAAGGGGGAAAGACACCTGGATAAGAAGGCAAGAAGGGGGGGTTGAAAGCAATTGGCTACCAAGAGAAACGGGAAAGGAGCAACAGAGTGGGGGAGAGACCACAGAAGGCACAGACGAAAAGAGGCCCGAAAAAGACGGACGGAGGCCGTGAGATGGAGTAAGAGCGAGAGACGGTGTGGATATGTGGAGACAAAAGCTACATGTTACATGTGTGTGTGTGCGTGTGTGTGTCGTGATTGAAATGGGAATGCACGAGTAAGTACATATCTCAGAATGCATCCCGTTAAGTGCATATCTGGACGAACTCGGAACTGCCCGTTCTGTTTGGTCAATCAAGCTTCGGCGACGAAGTTCTTATCATGGGAGAGTGTGTGTTTGCGCCAGTTGTCACTCGTATCGTCCAAAGCTCATGTGCCACGGGCATGTACGAGTGCATCAGTGTGCATGTGCAGTACGGGTACAGTATCGTACATGTACAGAGCATGGAGGAACGCTGTGATGTGCTGGAGGAAGCTCTTCTGATTCAGAGAAAAACTATGGTGGCATACATACATACATATGTGTAAAGACCCCGAAATCCGGGAGCCAGCCACATGGTTTTTGATAGACTAAGTATTCCCCAGATTAGCCACGGTTTAGTGTCTCCGGCCATTCTCACAGGAGGTGTTACTCATGCTGTTTAGCAATCTCGATTCTTCGTCAGCAACCCTACGAGTGGAATATTTATATTTACAGTTGGAGCGGTAGTCATGTTCACGAGATCATATTCAACGGAATAAGCCAAAAAGGCTCAAACCGGCCCCGAGGACCCCATAATAGCCCTCCCAGACTCACTTTCGCTTAGCAGACACTGCAGAGAACTCCAGATATGCACCAAAGCCGGCAGACCCCCCAAGAGAATTTAATACGAATACATAAAGTTGTTTTATTTCGTCTTGGAGGTGGAGTGGGGGGGGGAGGAGAGACAAACAAAGAAGAATGGGAGAGGACGGGTCATCTTAGGAGGGCTATCTTAAGTGGCGAGAACAGGGTAGACAGGGTTTCCCCCCCCCCTTAATTATCGTTGAAAGCCGCCACTTGGAGACCACCACCACGCACAGTTATCAAGAGGAGAAAGCGAGAGAGAAATCTTGGGTCTGGGAAAAAGAGAGAGCAGGACGATGCACTGGAGGTGTTATCCCCGGCGACAATCCACAATTGTACGTGCACACATGAACTATGCCAGAAGTTATGCCCTCTCAGGGGCTTTTTTCCTTTTTTTCCTTTTTTTTCTCGGTGGTGCATCTGGCTCAACATAGTAGCGTCTGTCAACGGCACGACCCAACGAAAAAGAAAAAGAAACCCCAAAAATTCAATCAAGCCGAGTCAGTGGGTTGTGGGCTAACCCTACCTCCCACACTATATATATATATATATAGAGTTGACAGGGACCAGGGCACAATCTCTAAAACTCTGCTTCAATTGTTGGTATTGTTGTATGCCAGATGGGTCGTAGGGAAGGGCATCTCGGGCCTGCTCACGTATTCGTAGGAAGAGTCTGAAGATAGGTGGTGAACACTGAACAGTAAGTAACATGTACCCAGAGTTTCTATCCTTCTTCGTCAAGGTATTCTTTGAGTTCCCCTCTCGAGAGACATTAAACAAGAAAGAAAAGAAAAAGGGAAAAAAAAACCTGATCCCCAACGTCCTGATCCACAAAATGGCGCCTGTCTGTGGGTGGTTTGGCTGGTACGGAAGCAATCCCGCCTGGAGCCCTGGACAATGGAGACCTCGTGTGATGTGTGCAGCGTGCAGCGTAGCGTGATGAAGAGAGAGGCAAGAAAGAAAAATAAAATAAAATGAAAGAAGAACGCAGTGGGCCTCGGTACTTGGGAATCCTGATAGGATGGAGCAACGGCGCATTCTGAGGGTTCAATTCTCGACTAGCCTGCTCATACCAGGTTTTCTATCGCAACTTGGAGTACACCAACTGTACATACTCGTGCTTGTGGAAGTGTGTCCATATCTCCCACCACACCACCACCCACCACCCGCCGTGCATCTTATGCTGCAGGCTGCAGGATGGAGTCATTTGGCCAGTTCACATCGCCAGAACCAGAAAGAGGAGAACGGCCTTTTCTGCAGCCCTGGTGCGGCCGGCCACACACACCCACACCCCCTGTTGTCACTCTCGCATCTCCTCTTCGACTGCACAAGCGAGCGAGCACGTAGAGCGGAGTAACTTTTCCCGGGACGTTGTGTTGTGTTGTGAATGTGTTTTCCCTTTTCCCTCTCAGAAAAAGGGCCATACTTCGGGCGGGATCTCCTCCACCTGGGGTTTGTTTTTGGGGTTCTCAGTTGGTAATCACGCAAACGAGACTTGCAGGAGGGGAGGGGAAGAAGTGATTGAGGGTTGAGAGTGAGACCAACTATCCCATACAGAGTTTAACGTGGGTTTTTGTGCCGTCTTGCGTGCACTGGCAACTTGATATGGGTGGTAGAGCTTGCCAGTACTTGCATCTTCAGATACACACACACGCACACACACACACACACATACACACATGTCTCGGTCGGTTCTGATATAGAGGCATCCCCTCGATGCAGCACAGGCCGTGGTTCCAGCGTCTGTGTGTCAGAAGATGTACCCGATACATGGCACCATGCGTGATAAGGTACATATGTGCCTCTGATAATTAGGCGAGACACAAAAAAACACCAAAGGGAAAAAGGGTCCTAAAAAGACAGGATCCAGATCTCTNAAAAGAAGTGATCGCCGGCCTTGTCATATGTGGGGAAGAGGATTAGGGCTTTAGGGTCAGGGTCTGGGCTTTTTTCTTGGGTTGTTGGGCATCAATATCTTCCTTCGTGAGTGTCTTGTCTCCCACACGTACTTCATTCGTGAACGAAATGCAACGGGGCCAAGATAGATGCAACCGATTTGCCGAGGGAGGTCCAGGAGGGGGAGAAAGGGAGCATCGTCGCCTGCCACACTGACTGATACGGCCTAGTCGATGAGAATTTCAGGTATCATCGAGGGGGATAAAAAGAGGGAGGGAAGAAAAAAATATGGATGCAGGCAAGAGGTCCACCGCCATTTCGAAGGGTTCGTGCTTGAAGATCCGCCGCATCCTGTATCACGGGTATCACGGCCTACACATATAAATATGTATTTGTTTTCTTTCTTTTTTCATCAGGCTGGCCGTGCCTTATATAACGCAGCACCGGTTGGCAGTCCCGGGTGGGCCAAGACAATTTTTTTGATTTATTTGTTTCTCGCTTTTTGTGTGTGGAAGGGGGAGGAAGCGTGTGAGCTGTGAGGGTGCGGTTGCATTGCACGCACATCCACGCATACCTTCGGCGTCTATGCACTGTACTATACAGAGGAGGAGAACATCCACGGCGCAAGAAGGCGCAGATGCACGGAAAGGGGGGAGAACACTCACGATTCAGGCGATCTTCTGAATCATCTCAACCCTAACTTCGGAGCCCGCTGGACTTAGGTCACGTTTGAGGTCACGTTATAGGGCACGGGAACCAGCTCAGGGGCGTTTGCGAAGCTAGGCCAATCATTGCCTGACTCGCTCTAGATGCAGACTTATGGCCCAGACTTTTCTCTTTAAACGCGACTCCACGAAAAGAAAAAGCCGTGAAGCTATGATCTTGAACCTCAAAGGTATTGTGAACATCTCTTGATGATTCCATTATATGTGAATCAGCCTTTCCCTTGGGTGATCAGTGATGTAACACGTAGAAGTCTAGGTTCTGGTGCATCCTCTTCTTGTTCTTTTTTGTCTCCTCCACGATTCTAGCCTCGTTGCATACGAGCTCTCATATATTCTTGACATCTACGGCAGTGTCCGCCTTTCTCCCGGACACGATCCTTCGCAGCTATACGGGCCATCTAAACCCGGGATTTTCCGTGTATCATCATATATCAGCTCCCGTTCAAGATCAATATTCCACCGCCATGGTTGCTGCACCCGGTTCCAAGGATCCTTTGGATGCCTTGCAGGAAATGGTCAACCAAGTCGTGAGTCTCGACGCCGGCCGTTTCACTTTGCCGGGAGGAGCAAGTACTGACGATAGATACAGCTGATCCACACCGGAAAAGCTCTGAAGGCATCGCAGTCGCAGGCCTCCGGCCAGCGGTCGGTCGCCGAGCTGCGGGAATCTCTGGAGCAGCGCGTGCACGAGCCGGTCGAGCTGTTCCACCGGGCGCTGACCGACGTGGAGATTGAGATTGTAGGGTTTCCCCCCCGCCCACCCCCCCACGCGTCCCAGAGTCAATACCCAGCACGTGTCCATGCTAATTCACTCCCAGAAACGCGGCCTCGAAGTGCTGGAGCGCGACCTCAAGCGCCTGCAGGCCAAACGCGCCCCGCCGCCGCCCAAGCCCGTCGGCGTGACCGGCGCGACCACTGGCCCCGCCACGGTGGCCTCACCCGTACCGGTGCCCTCGCGCACCCAGACCCCGCAGCCGCGCAAGGCTGTGGCGGTGGGCATGCCCGATATCCCGCGCGGCGCCAGTGTGCCGGTGGCGCCGTTCCCGAACATGGGCGGCGGTGGCCCGAGTGCGGTCCCGTCGCCGGTCACGGCAGTGAAAGAGGCGCCGAAGCCGCAGCCGAGTCCGCGGGCAGCCGCAGTTGCGATGGCCGCACGCCAGAAATCCGCGGCGGCGGCGGCAGCGGCAGCAGCAGCAACAGCTAATGCTGCTGGTGCGAAGCCGTCTCCGCGGCCGCCCCCCGCGGCCATGGTTCCCCCGGACCAGCCCGAGCCGCCGCGTGCGGCTGCGGCCCCGATGGCCGAGATGACGTTCACGAACATCGGGTTTGGGCTGGTCCCCGGGGCCACTGCGGCGTCTTCGCACGCGCCGCACCCGCACCATGCACAGATGCCGCGGCCGCCGATGCCGGACATGGGCGGCGGAGACCGGACGGGGTTCGCGCCGCTTGACGTCCCGCACGGGCTGATGGACATTGATTCGGCGAACAGCGGCATTCCGACGAGCAGCCACCAGACTAAGCAGATGGCGCCCATGCCGCCGAGCATGGGCGGTGGTGGTGGTGGGGGGGGTGCACCGCAGGCCCATATGGGTGGGTTTGTGTCCGGAACGGGTCTGGGCATCAATACGGCGGTCAAGCCGGTGAACATGCCGGGGAGCAGCAGCAACAACGCGATCGACTTGGATTTTGATAGCGCTGGCCCACAGGGCGGCGGGGCGGGGGGCAACAGCGGGATCGATGACTTGTTCTTTGATGCTGGGGATGAGAGTATGGGTGACTTGGACCTGGATGGCGGGCTTGACGAGGCCTATTTCAACACGAGCTAGGGGATATCTTGTCAAGGTCAGAGACAAATCACAGAAGATTGTATCAGAGACGAGGTAGCTGCTATTGCATATGCAAAAGTTGTCTATCTGGGGGTATGTACGCTATATGCTATCTGTATATGTGGATATGAAAAGGTTGGGGTATATATCTCGGGAGGGATATGTTATGGATGTTCTGTCCATCGGCATCATTCGACTTGTCTCGCCGCAACCGCCGTCGAACCTGCACCAGAGTCCCCTCTATGGAGTCTGTGTCAGATCCCACAACGATCCGAGCAAGTCGGGAAACTCCGGGTTCCGCCAGTCCTCCCAGGCATAGTCCAGCGCGCCCCAGGTCTCCTCGTTGTCGACGATGCCGTCGCGCACATAGTACGAGCCCTGGACGGCCCAGAGGGCCCAGTCGGCGTCGTTGCTCTCGAGCCAGCTGACGAGGCAGGCCAGGTAGGCGGCGTCCTGGTCGTCGAGGCCGGCGTTGTCGCCGGCCTGCATGTTGACGCCGAACTCGGAGACAAACAGGGGCCCGGTGTTGGCGCGGTTCTGCTCGAGCACGAAGCCGGAGAGCAGGCCGTAGTTGGCCTTGATCAGGCCGCAGTTGCCGAAGTTGGGGGTGGTGACGGTGAAGCTGTAGTCGTGGGTCTCCCACACCAGCTTGTGGCGCCACGGGGCGGTGTCCATGGTGCGCGTGCGCAGCGGCGACAGGTCGGTGCCGCCGTTGAGGCCGCCGACGATGACCAGCAGGTCCGGGTTGGCGGCGTGCACGAGGCGGGCGGCGCGCGGCATGCGGTCGATCCACGTGCCCGCGGCGAACAGGATCTGCGTCCACGTGGCGCGCAGCTCGTTGCGCAGCGACAGGCCGACGACGCCGGGGCGGCTGCGCGCCCAGGCGGCGGTGGCCTGCAGCGCGGCGTGCCAGTCGTTGGTGTCGAAGAAGCGCGAGTTGGCGGCGAGGTAGATGGGCGCGTCGCTCCACCAGCCGTTGCCGTCGTCGAGGTTGCAGCACCACGAGGCGCGGCTGACGTGGTTGTCGAGCACGGTCATCACGCCGCGCCCCCACAGCGCGTCGGACACGGCGGCGTGCACCTCGCGCACGGTGGCCTTGGCGATGAACGGGTTCATGGCGGCGGCCGCGGCGTACTGCCGCATCAGCGCACTCTCGGACACCTTGGCGGAGGCGGCGGCGGCCACGAACGCGTCCCGCACGTCGACGTTGGGGTTCAGCGCCATGTCGACCGAGAAGGTCAGCCGCACGCAGTTGAAGCCGTTGTCGGCGATCCAGTCGACAATGGTCTCCAGCGGCTGCTTGCTGAGGCCCTCGGGGATGTTCGTCTCCATGTGGCCGGCCCAGTTGATGCAGCGCAGCTTCACGCGGCTCCCGTTGCGGTCGACGATCCAGCGGCTGGTCGAGCTCAGGGGCAGTCGCGGTTTGGCGATGATGGAGGACCTGTTGCCGGGGATGGCGGCAAATGCTGGCGTTAATAGCGTCAAGAGGGAAAGCATCGCGAGTATTATGTTCGCTGGGCTCCGGGGGCGTACCGTCGACGGGCCGGAGACGGACCGGAAGTGCATACTCGGTGTTATTGTTAGGGTTTGGATATAGGGTTTTTTCTCGGGTTTACTCGGATTTTGGTGGGATGCGGCAGTATCCAAAAAGGTAAAAAAGAACGAACAAGTATAAAATTCTTCAAGAATGAATGTGCAAGAAACAAATATACAAAACAGTAGCGACACAAGAGAAGGTGAACAAACCAGCGAAGGGAAGTCGATCGAAGACCAAGTGAAGGGAGGGTATAATGGGGAGCCGTAAGCATAGAAGCCCGGGATGAAGATGGGGGGGGGAGGAGATGTCAGCGAAGCTTATCGGGGCATTTTAAGGAACGTGAAAAGAGCCTGGGTTAGGTAGAGAAGGGCTGGAAGAGAGAAGAAGAGAGAGGGAAATCAAAGAGAGGTGGAGGGAAGAAGGAGAGTGTAAGAGAGGGAGTCGGGGTAGTGGTGATGATTTACACAGAACTGAGACGGCCATCGACGAAGACATGATACGAGGATACGAACAGACGAAAAGACCGGAAGAGGAAGCCGGGGATTATATAGAGCGAGGGGTGTATGTATGTGTGGATGTCTGTATGTACTATATACCCGAAGTGGGAGTAGGCACATTCAGGATGTAAGTGGACAAAGTTACATCCCATCCAACGTGTGACCAGTGACCTCAAGAAGGGGGGAAAAGGAAATAAATTAAAGGTAGTTAGTAGTGCCATCGCCGAGACACACAGATCGCAGAGACAGCTGGATATGTTTCTTTCCTATGTTGATTAGACACCGACGTTCAGATATGTGTGGATGGGATGGGGGGAGGGGAAGCCCGCATGAACTTCGACGACGCACCCCACGTGCATGGAGGCGGCGGCGGTGATTTACTGGCTTTGTTAAGTGCGCGTTTTTGTTTCCTGTTATCTACGAGTGCCTAGACATTTCACATGCTGAGCGGTGCCTGTGTCTCATATTCCTGCTTCTAACTCTGCTAGAGGATCAGTGGCCGTATTCATCGCGAAGAGAGAGAGAGAAAGAGAGAGAGAGAGAGAGAGGAGGGGGGAGAGCACCGCGTTTAATACGGCAATCTCCCAGGCAAACCAATGATGTACTCCTGCACCTACCTCAACATGGCCATCTCTAGAAGAGATGTAGGGCCCCGATGAAATTAAAAAGAAAATCAAAAATTTCCCGGGAGCGAAAGCACCGACAACCGTTGAAAGCAGCCACTCACACGCAGCCGTGCAGGATCTTCGTAGGGCGGTTTCTTAGTGGCGTGGCACTCACTATTGCGCCCGGCGCCGTTTCTGGTGGTGGTGATAGCAAGCCAATCACCCCAGTCAACGCGCTGTGAGCGAGGGCGCGATCTTGGCTGTGCGGCTGTCCAACTCAGGAGAAGAACTCCAGAAGGATGTGTGTTCACATCTATATATTTTTTTTTATATGAATCCACAAGGGAAAAAGAAAAGAAAAAAGAAAAAAAAGAAAAAAAAAAGAAACCAGAGAGAAGATAGGAAAAAAAAGAAAGAAAAAACCCCCCCCAAAACCCCCTCCTCCGGCTCCGTCCCCGCACCGGCCGTCGCCGGCCGACGCTTTCCGTCCCCCGTGTTCGGCCTGGCCACACGAGGGGGTTTTTTTCTTTCTTCTTCTTTCGTCCCACATGTCCAACCCGACCGGCCCGTACTAACCTCCTGCTTAGTCGACACTCTGAGCTTTTCCGCACCGCTCCCGGAGGATGTTCGTACGTCATGGATTTCTGTTTTCTTCCCGTTTTCTTTTAATGTCTTCAGACTTTGTTTTTCCGGCTTGGTTTTTTTTCGTTTCTACCCCTTGGCACTTCGTAAAACCCTCCACCGAAACCATAAGAGGTCTCCGTTTCCTTCAGCTTTCATACACCCAGACTCCCTCCCCATCCTGCCTTATCTCTCTCTCCGCCGCGGCACAGAGATCGGGGTCCACATCTATCCGAACGCGGAGGAACCCATCTCCCCGTTTCGATGTGCATTGCCTCCCTGTAGATACTACCGGATGCCACAGTTACAATCACAAACAAAGAACAAGAACAAGAACAAGAACAAACTTTAAATCAACGGCTTTTGTCCTCCCCCAACCCTGCGAATCTCGGCCGGCCTTCCCACAATCTCCCGTGCCACACACACTGCTCCCTCTCTGCCTGTGACTCACGGCTCCCCCGCCGGTGCGACCATCCATAGCGTTCCCTTCCGGGAAAATGGAACGTCTCGAGAATGTAGTAGGAGGCTGTGTTTGTGGGTGGAACGCAATAGACGTCCGAAAGAAAGAGGAAAAAGGTCAATTAAAAAGATTTTATCCAAAAATGAATTGTAGTAGAGTACACTGCTTCTCTGGATCTTCAAGCTCTTCTTCGTAGAGACTGACTGGCTGGCTGGGTTCCTGCTGTTGCTGCTGACTCTCGATAGTACTGGCACACACCATCCCCCTTCACCTGCGTTTCCCCATCCACCGAAGACCAGCTCCCCAGATGTTGTGCACTGCGGACTCAGGTCGCACTGCTGGTCACAGACACCAGCCCGCCGTCCATCACAACCCAGGAATTCCCGTGGCCCAGCCATTCCAAGAAAATCGGCCAAAGGTGTATCTGCAAAGACTACATCTCAACCCGCTACGCACTGCGGGCAGAAAGAACAGAACACACCAAAAAATGAAACCTCAAAAGGAAATAAGAGATGGTGTAGACATTCTTGATGCGGCGACTACTAGTTTCCCATCACCAGAGGGAAGAAAAACAAATAAAATAGAAAATCGTTCATCGTGAAAGAGAAGGGAGCGAGAGGCAAACGCGAAGAAAAACTTCGCCTCAAACAAACGCAAGATAATATCTCCCAGGAGAGAAAAAGACAACGGGCTGGCAGAATCGAAACGAGACAAAACGAAGGAAAATAACGAAGACGGTTGCTGAAAAAAAGATGGGTATATCAAACAGAAAAAAGAATACGGCCTCAACACCAAGTCGTTAAAATAGAAGGAAAGAAGAAAACGTGAAATGAAGGAGAAGCGAAAGAAAAAAAAAAGAAAAAAAAGTGGACGGCGACGCTTCGCTGTGGCTTTTACCTGGTCGATAAAGCAAACGCCAGAACACATCGTGAGAAGTAGAGAAGCGAAACAGAAGGGAAAGAAAGTAAGACGGGGCACCGCCGGGTGTCGCTGCCAGCTAGAAAGAAAGTTCAGACAGAGAGAGAGAGAATGGGGTCGCGGTATAAGAAACGAATCAAAAAGAAGGCAAATAACGAAAGGGAGACGACATGTAGCTTAAGACGCAGCTCCCGAAGCAATCTGCGCCTCCATCTCCCGCCGCCTCGCCAGCAGACTCTTGAATGCTCCCACACACTGCACCAGTTCCTCCTCGTCATGCGCACTGAAGTTGTACGTCTTCTCCTCGGTGATCACCTGCAGGCAGTACTGCCGCGCCTTGCTGACCGGGTCAACGTCGACCACGTTGACAATCGCCGACAACGCCACTATCATCTGTGCCGTGTACTCGGACTTATCGCGGTACAGAATCAGATTGCGCGGCCGGAGCACGGCCCAGTACTTCTTCCACTGGCGCACTCCGCCCTTGCTGCGAAGGTATGCCAGCCAGCCTTGCCAGATCACACGGTCTGGGTCGGGAAGCGCGCCGATACCGCTGGTTTGGCTCGTATTTCGGTTGCTCATGCCCGGCCGGCCTATGCCGGTGGTCGAGGTGGTGGCTGGAGGCGCTGTTGTCGTCACAGTCGGCGTGGGCACGGGAGCTGCTTGCGCTGAAGCTGCCGTGGACTTGAGAACATACTCGTCTGCCGAGGTGGGATCCAAGCTCTCGACGGACAGAGTCTGGAAACGCTGATAGTCGTTATCAGAAAAGTCGGATTGAGAGGCAAGCTCGTTTCCCGAGAGGCCCGACGAATCGATATGCGACTGTGGCCGTCTTCGTCCAGCAGCCGACCGGAGAAACGACGAGTTTTCAATGCTCGCTCTATATGAAGTGAACGATCGCCGTCCCTTCGGCGGGTCACCAAGCCCAACAGCGCTTGCCGCGGGTGCCGATGGCCGGAAGATATCCTTGCCCTTTCCAAGAACGCTGGCAACCGAAGCCATTCCCGTCCGATGGCCGGTGGGGTTAGCCAGAAACATCTCCTCTTCCTCTTCCTCGATGCGGCCTTCGCGGCGGATGAGATTCACCCACTCGTCGGCATCTTGGGCGGTCGGGGCTTGGAAGTGGAAGTTCCGGGACGGAGAGAAGAGGCCAAAAACGTGCTGTCGTTTCTGCTTAGGATCCTTGAGAGGGGCAACGGCGGTCAGATCAGAAAGGTAGATTTGGTGACGAAGTTTGCTCTCGTTTTCGGTTTTATACAGAGACAACGTGTTTGGCCGCAATACTAGGTAAACGGATTTCCACGTCTGCGGGAAACAACCAATCAGTATATGACGTCCGTCCAAAAGGGTTTCATTCTTGGCATATAAAACCGGGTCAAGTATACCTTTGTCTTTTGCGTTCGTTTTTGGACATAGCCGGTCTTGAGTACGCGGTCAAATTCAAAACTGCCGTTCTGGTCTACGGGAGAGCTTGTCGACATTACATTATGAGTGGTGTTCGGGCGATCAGAGCTCGGTCGAGTGAGTGACGAAGATGGGATTGCCATGATGGCTGTGGTTGTAACTGCCATAGTCATCGGACTAGTACAGGTATTAGAGAGCAAGAGGGTGGTGGAAGATAAGAGAGGAGTGAGGCAAAGAGGTGGTTGGTCTATGTATGAATGATGAAAGCGAAGGGGAGAGGAGAGAAGATCTTGGGGCGTAAAATCTCCACTCCGAAGAAAAAAAAAGTGGTTGTGGGACGAAGGCTACGATATAAAAACGTGGGCCGGGAGGAGGAGAGAAAATTCTGTTGCCTGCCAGACAGTACGTGGACCTGGACCGAACAGAATATGAGGCAGTACAGGAACAACAGAGAGAGAGAACGAAACCGAAAAAGAGGGAAGGAAAAAAAAAAGAAGAAGAAGAAGAAGAAAAAGAAGGGCTGCGGTCTGAAGATGGCGAAAAAAGAAAGCCGAAAATGCCCGGCGACAAAAAAGCGCTCGTAAGTTTCGAATGTGAAGAGATGACGGCCAACCAAGACGGCCAATTGTCCGAAGGAAGTGCAAAAGAGAAGCGGTTGGTGGTTGACAACTGGGACTCGATCGAGGCTGTGAAGAATGGTCGAGTTTGGGTGGGAACCCAAAAAAGAAGCAGCTAGTTCCTCCGAGGAAAACGGAATTCTAGAAGAAAAGAGGAGCGCGGCGCGACAGAAAAAGATGGAAGAGGGTGGGTGTGGGTGTGGTGGAAAATATCAGCCAACAGACGCGAGATAGGCGAAGAGATTTATGAGACCCAAACGGCGGCCGAACAAGGCGTAGTAGACATCAAGGATGCAAGTTTGACGCAGGTTGACCGAAAAGAAGGAGTGAATGAGAAGAGAAGGCTCGGAATAGGAGGGAAGAATCCGATATAAGGCGCAGGAGACAGTGTGATCGGTCAGAGAGAAAAGGAGAAGATGGAGTGAGAGTGAGAGGGAGAGTGAGTTTTCAAGAAAACAGAAAGGGAAACACTGAAAGGAGGGGATTGTTAAAGAACAGTCAAATACACATCCCAAATATCGTGAGCTTGACAAGTGGCCGTTCACTGGGTTTCGTGGGAAATATTCTGAAACTAAGCGTCGGTTCTACCATCAATGCACCGCGATCTGCGCAGCGTGTTAAGTTTGTCGCGGCTATATGATAGGGGAGGGACCGGCCGGGAATTCTTTTTGGTTTTCGCCTCTGCTCCTGTGCACCTGTTTCTGGGACGTGCATGAAGCGCCAGGAGGCTGTGGTGGTTTTTGTGTGTTGTTAAAAGTTTTTTTTTTTTTTTGAGACACGGAGCCTAGACCCGTTCCACGGGAAGACGGCGGAGATGTGAATGAGTGGATGAGACGAAAGGAAAGAGAGAAGAGGAAGGAAGCAAAAAAGAGGCTGAGAAAAGGATCAGAGGCGGAAAAGCCAAGCCGTTGACAGATGGAGATTTTGACGCGGCCGAGAAAAAAAGTCGGGATTGCCGCGTCCAAAGAGAAGGAATCGAAGAGAGTGGGTGGGTGAGGTTAGACACCGAGAAAAGCCCAGTCGATTGGCGCTGGGAGAGAAGGGGAAATAGGGGGAAGACAACCGCAAGCGAAGACGGGATTCTTGAACGGTTCGTTCGGTGGTGGTCGCAGTTACAGTTCGTCCACGGGCGCGTTCTCCGATTCACTTGCACAGTGTCCCGGTAAAGTAGATAAACGATGAGTGAGTGTATTGTATCCGTTTCGTCCGGGGGGGGGGCCTGAAGAAGAAGCATTTACTGGATGCAAAGGTTGTGAAAGACGTTCAAGGGGTGAAGAGGAGAGGACTCCGAGGAGATAAGGGGGAGAAAAAGATTAACAAGCAGCGTGGGTTCGTGCTTCAAAAAAAGCCAGCCACTATAGGTCAGCAGGGGCCGGGCCCGTAGGGAACAAACAAGTTGATGGGTGATGATCTAGGCTTTTGAGGTTATTTTGTTCCTGGCGGTTAATCGTCTGAAGTCGCAGTCGGGACTTGTTCAGCTCTCTGGATAAGTCGAGGTGTGGTGCTGTCCAGGTTTCGTCGTTGGTTCAGCACAACATAACCCCATCCATATTATTTCCTCGGCACAGGATTCTTTGACTGGCTTTTAAGTGGACCGTGGAATCAATCGAAGGAGTGTAGTGCAGAATTTAGGGATATACCGTATCCTGTCTCAAAAGCCTATGTAGAGTCCAGACCAAATTCGATCGCGGGAGAAATATGAAGCCAAGGTCGCAGATCATAAGGGGGCGCAGGAAACCGGATCAAGAGTTTGGGGAAGGGAGTCGAACACGTATTGGAATCTTGTTCCAACGACACAGAGCATCAACAGATATTCTGATCGGACGTATAGTGCGTGCCAGGAACGTCTCGGAGTGTTTGGTGCTGCTATTGGAAGCAGATTGATATGCAAGGAAGATGCAGGGTGCAAGAGACGCACAACTTTTGGGTGCACAAAAACCCGCGGAGAGAGTCTAGGCCCTGGACGTGAAATATACAGTGGGTTTATATGTGTGGCTATGGCAGAAAATCGGCCGGCAACAGTGTTTGATCGACATGGGATTAGGAACAGAAAGATGGATGTGCAAAAGGCTTGGGTATAAACGGAGATAGAGAGAGAACGTCGAAGTTGGTGATAGATTGAAGATGGAAGAGGAAGAACGAAAAAACGAAAAAAAGAAGAGAGGGGGGGAAGAAGAGCAAAGAAATAAAAGAACGAGGAGGGGGAATTAATGACGAAAAATTGTCGTCGCATGTCATTGGGAATAAACCCGGATACGAAAATGGGTGATAAGTGAATCGATCTTTCTCTGTCACGGCAGGAACGATCAAGCCCGAGTTTGGGGAATTTCCAATGGAAGGAACTCCCCACACCACCACTTCTGGAAGGACCGCTCGCTCTTGCCGTCCTTAGCATACAATTCAAGCCGGGAAGGAAGAATGGGCCAGCTCTTCCCTTCTTTCTCCCTCTTGCCCCATCTGAGAGCTTTCGAGCGGAAGGAGCGCCTGGCTCGGCATTCAGTGTGACCTGAACAAGTCAATGAGACTCGAGATCATGTGCATTGCGCTTAATTGCATAAGTGTTGGTGTGCCCCGTTAGTTGCATCTTCACCTTTCTGTCCGGTTCTTTTCGTGTTACCTGTTTCCATTGCAGACCCCAACCCTTACTCACATATATTTGCACCTGTTTATCCTGTCTGGTGGTGTGGTACTGTAATTGAAATGTGGTGTGCTCAAGTTAATCCCGCGTTGGATGTCCCCGCGATAAAAGTTGGGGAAGCGGTTTTTCTTGTTTTGTTTACAAAATAAAATCATATAAGAAATCCCCTTTTCCGGCTTGTGTGGCTTCTCTCAGGCAAACACAACATCGGAGCTTTGTATGTGGGAGAATGTAACGCTGTAACGCTGCAGCAACTGAAAGAACAGCCACGGGGGGTTGAAAAGTGTCCATCCAAGGGACGCATTGCTGTCTCTCCTGAGATTAGTGCGTGTAATGCCCCTGACTGGCTCTCGTTAGTGGCACAACGCCGGCTTTGAACCGCTAAATTGGGATTGGGCGTTGGACTAATTAATCTACGAAGCGGACGAAAACGATGAGAAAAACAAAGGCTCCGGACAGAAGAACATCTCCAGAAACCACAAATAACGGGAACATCAAGCCGAGCCTCCCTGGGGAGCCCTGGAAGTGGCCAAAAACAATCCAAATCAGGGTCTATAAATAGCGACAAAAAAACATCGAATGGCTGCGGGAGACAGATGGGGGGGAAACAAGGCTCAAAGGTCAACATTACGCGAGACGCTTGCTGATTCACTGTTGACGGAGGCGGCGAGGTCCGGGGTTAGGGTTGTCGTTAGAGTATATCCCTAAAATCGATCACTGGAGAATCGGTTGAAGTTTGCGGGCAAATCACAAGATATCACCAACCTTAACCCTAGCCATTCCCTTCATATCAACTCCAACTTGCCGCTCTTGTTCACATTCACTAGGGGGCATTCACCAACAAAAAGTTACGCAAACATGACTGGATATCTCTCTTCATTCGGGAATCTATCGAAAAAGAAGTTTTGAAAGGTGCTAGCGCCCGTTGCTGCACCATCGATGAGACCCGCCAGAAATACACGAAAAAAGAATTTGAACGCCAGCCACCCAAATGTACCGGCCCGCTCGCTTCTCACAATCTTACTCCCGGGTGGCTTTTTGATTCTCGACTTCCAAGCCACCCCGAAGAACACCCAAAGCTCCGTAGATATGTATGTACACCAGGAACAAGGAAGGCAGGTGGGGAGAGGGGGAGTGAAAAGGAGACAAGTGGAAACTTGCTCATAGCGTCTCCACGACAATCACATCGTCATCCTCCTCCTCCTCCTCGTCAATGTCTCTCGACTCGCCGGGTCCATCGACACTCGGTGACGGGGTGACAGCCTCGCCATCGGTCATCTCGGCGTCGGTGCTTCCGCCGTCTTCCACCTTGATAGCCTGGTCGTTCACCGACCGGGGCGCCGGCGACGACTCTTCGTTATCGTCCGCCGCTGCGCCTTGCACGGCAGGCTCCGGGGCTGGCGCGTCGCTAGCTTCCTCGGAGACCGCGGGACTGTCCTCCATGGTGCTGTCAACTGGCTCGGCTGCGGGAGGCGACGCCTCTTCCGGCTGCTGCTCCACGCTGGAATCACCCACAGCAACAGGAGACGGGGCTGCGAGTTCAGCCGGCTTGGTTTCTTGGCCGTAGATATACGCGCTCACTTTTTCTGCCGTCGCGGCGATGTCCACGTTGGCCACAGCGAACGTGTGGTCAGCGCCAGACTGCTCGTCGGCGGCGCTGGCGGTCTCGGTGTACCGCTGGAGAATGGTTGCGACCTTGGCGTCATCAACCCCGTTGGCGGCTTTGGCCCGTTCTTCGATCACGGCTGCACTTGGCGCCGTGACGACAATAAACCGCGCGGCATACTCCCAATCCTTGATTTGTTGCATGCCCTGTTGGATAATGCTGTTAGAGATTCATGTTGTGCGTGACGAGAATAGACAGGGCGATGGGAAACAAACTTACCTCCAGACTCAACTCAACAACCGGCACGCGGCCACTCTCCACCACGGCGTCAATCATCTTGCGTGATGTGCCGTATTCCTCGCCCTCGTGGGTGCTAAACTCGATAAACTGGTCGCCGTCAAGCATCACGTTGAAGGCCAGCTTGTTGACGACCACAAAGGGCGCCGGGGCGGTCGCGCAGGTGGTGTGTCTGGCTACGCGCTTGAACACACCCTTGCCTGCGGCCACAAGCGCGTCGACCACAGACGATTTGCCAGTATATGCCGGGCCAGAAACCACCACTAGCCGCTTGTCATCGGGCAGGCTGTCTGGGTCCACCGGCTCGTCGCCGCCGTCCGCGGCGGCACCGTCTCCCTCAGCGTCGGCGCCCGCTGAGCCATCGTCAAACAGAATATCAAGCTTGCTGGCATCGTCGATGCGGTCAAAGCTGGACATCTGAGCATTTCCCGCCACGCGAAGCGCCCGCCACGACATGCTGGACTTGGTCTCCTCGGCAAGCGCCTTGTCGGGGCCAGGCGCGGCCATGTCGATGGTGAAGTCCTGGTCGCTAAGCAGGCCGCGGAATCCGGCCACCTCGGGGAATTGCGAGCGCTCGGGTTGCTGCAGCTTTTCAAGTCTCGAGTCCTCGTCGTGGTCATCAAGGAAGTCGAGCGTTAGCGACCCCATCGGCGTGGGTCGCAGGCGCTTGTTGGCGGTGAACCGCGCGGTAGACTTCTTCACATCGAGGAAGACGTCGCTGGAGATGGAGGGTCGTTCTATAGTCGGGCAGCTCTCCATTTTCCAACGAACCCAGTTCTTATCGCGCGACAGGACAGTTTCCACCATCCGGTAAAAGTATGGACCTTCTAGTCCGTGTCGCAGATAATCGCCGATAGTTCGTTTCATGTCCAGCGCCCATTTTGTCTAGAAGCAGGTTAGTATCCTAACCGACGGTCTTGGAAATTGTTTTCAATCAAGGCAGATAGATATACTCACATCGTCCTCGCTCAGGACTTGATCCATATACATGACAGATCGGTTATGTAGCGGCGCTCCAACAAGCTTCTCTTTGGACTTAGCAGAGAGAGAAAGGAGGAAGTCGACAATGATCAATGCTTGCACAAGGACATAGCGGCGGAAAGAAAGATCACTGATCTGTATATGAAGAATTCTCGTTAGTGATCGGCCCCCTGTAATCTTCCAAAATATAGTCACCCTACCTCGAGACTGAAGAGATCACGGCTCGTCAGGTACTTCGGATTGAAGACAGGAGCAAAGTTTGCTCCCTCCATATCATCTTCGGGCTTGCGCTTCACGCCTCTGCGGGTTTCGTCGCCAGTGGTGGGCGCGCGCTCGTTGGGGATGGTCTTGAAGACCTTGATAGTGGACTCCAGCGCAGTTTTGAAATGTGTGAGGTGGTCCTTGCCGAACAGCTTCTTCGGCTGACTGAAGCTTTCTTGAAGACCCCAGAAGATCGGGTATAGGGCGTCCAGGTCGGGCTGTTTATCGCCCGCAGCCGCCTTTGATCCGTTCTTGACGGCGCCTTCGTCTGGCGTGACTTCCATCTTGTCGGCAGCCGGCTCGTCCTGGTCATATGTAGTGACGTTCTCAACATGGTATTCGCCACGAAGATTCACGGAGCTCTTGTCGCCCAGCGGGAAGCTCTGGAACATGAAGATGAACACGCGACCACAGAAGGCGGTGTCCTCGGCTCGCGAGAGTCGTCGTAGAAGCTCATTGCATGTTCGTAGAATAACCAATTGCTTCTGCTTAAAGTGCTTCGTGGTTATAGTTTCGCGTCGGGATTCTAGGAAGTCGAAGATCTTGCTGCACCCGGAGATGGTCTGGCTGTCGAGAAGTTCTTCGACAAGCCACAGAAGGAGCGCGGGCTCGCATTGCTCTTCGTCGGAGAGGATTGAAAGAAGGTCAAGGAGATTCCATATTGAGACGAACTCGGGAGAATCAATAGAGGTGGTTGCCTGAATAACAAATGATAAAATAAAATAAAAGAGAGTGCGAAGATGCGTTAGAGACCGTCAGGCGAGGACCGGATATCGTCGACCACACGTAAACGTACAATAATATTGCTGAACAGATCGCGAGCTGTGGCTTCGACAACGGCAAACTGGCGCTGCTTCTTCTGCTCGGCGACCGCGTCTTCCTCGGCGTCCCGGAAGCCAAACACAGCTGCAATTCGGTTGCTGATATCGCCGAAGTCCGGCTTAGATAGAGTCGGGTCACCGTGAGACGAGGCCGGCTTAGAGGCCTGTACACGTTCCAGAGAGTCGCGGACCAACTTTCCCACCACGGCGACATCCGCGATGCCGTGATCGTTCGGTTCAAAAGCCCACGGCATGCTTGTAATCAGGACGCGATTGGGGATGGGAAGAGTCGAAGAGGGTGCGATGTAAGGAAAGGGAAGTCGTCAAAGAGGTTCAACTTGGTGGGACGAGACAAGTTGATAGAGAGATGTGTGCGTAGATGTAGGAAGGAGGAAACACACAAGAAGCGGTCAAAGTCGCTGCGAGAAAAGAAAAAGTGGCGATGAGACCGTCAGATACTGTGAATCTGTCAATGGCGCGTGGTGTTGCGAATCATTCAGAGACAGCTGTGAATGACGGGATGATGTCGATGATGGCGGAAAGGAGTGAATTGAGTTAAGCAGGGGGGACAATCGCGTTAGAAAAAAAAGAACACAAGGAGCAAATGGCTGTGAAAACAAGAAAAGAGAAGAGTTGAAGGGAGCGTGGGTGAATTTGTGTGTTGATGGTTGAAGAAGAAAAAAGTCGAAGAGAAAAGTGTGAAGCAAAATCGGCATATCGCAAGGCTGAGAAAATGCTTTTCCAGCGACCGCGGGTAGTACTTCTCATGTCTGCAAATTTTGGTGCGATCGGAAGTACCTACTGCGCGGGTCCGCCAAGGTTACAAAATTCAGGAAGGCGCGTTAGCGCAAGGCTGACGCCATAGTAAAGCAAATGTTTTTTTTTCTCGTCGCATAAACTCGTGACGTTCAGTTTGGACTTCACCCAAATGAATTTTTCGACCTCATCGAAAGCTACCAGACCACGCCAATCTTCACGGTTGAGTTATTCACTTCATTGCTTTTGCTTAACGATACACACGTACAAGCTCCACTACCTGATTTCAAGCTTCATTCTATTGCTACAACACGCCCACGAAAAAGCTTTCCACTCATACCCAGCTCTTGTCCGCGGTGATGCCTAAAGCCAAACGCCTCAAGAGCAGCCGCCAACGGCCTCAAATCCAAGATGTCATTCCCGCGAAGGAACCTGTGCCCGATAGCCCGGTGAAGCCACTCTCGGGGCCTTTGTCCGATGATAACAACGAATGGTCGGCGCTGGCGAAGAAACATTGGCTGAAAACGACCAAACGCCCAGCCACAGTCAAAGTCAAGAACGGCGTATTGAAGCGGGAAATCTGGGATGTGCTGGAGAAGGATGGATTCCAATACCGCGCGCTGGTCTCTCTGGAAGGGCTCCAAACACTGGAAAGGTGAGTGATCTCCTCAATCAGGCAAACGGAGGAACAACGCATACTAATTACTGCCATCGGCTTGTATCACCACGATAGCTACCTATGGCCCGGCTTTTCCGATAACTCCACCAATATCCACGTTCTGCTGATTGTGCTTCTCGCCAATGTCAAGCGGAGAGAGCATCTCAACCTGTGGCCGTTGTTTGAAAACCGGCCGGTCGAGTTCTCGACCCTGTTCCGCCGGATTCTCTCGCTTCTCCTCGGCCGAACGATCACCGTCCAGGTCCGGACCCAGGTTCTCGCCTTTGTCATCCACGCCTTCCAAAGCCTGGACTCGGCGATTGTGCGGAAAGAATGTGCGCCGCTGGTGTCAATATCGATCTGGAACAACTTGTCGAGCGAGTCGTTGCGCGTGCAAAAGCTGGAACATACCCCCCATCTCAAGAAAACGTGGCGCGCGTCGCTGAAGAGATTTGAGGCCGCGGATGAGGAGACCAAGACCAAGCTGAAGTTCGAGCGGTCGTGGCTGTATAGCTTGGTACTGGACTTCCTCGCGCTTTTGCACGCGGAGAAACAGTCTCAGGGTATGTATCTCTGGCGATGGACTGTGTCCAATTTCGTAATATCGGTTACTAACGGGCAGAGAATCACAGACACCGTAATCTACTGCGAACGATTCGTCGAATTCCTATCCGATCTCCAGAGCCAACTTCCCACGCGAAGATACGTCAACCTCTTGCTTCAAGATCTGCAAGTCCTCCCGGCCATGCGACTCTCGCCAATGTACAGCGACGAGGGCAACAGCCTGCTTCGAGACCTGTACGAACTGTTCAAGGACTACTCGTATTTCTCGGTTGACGACCAGACTGGTGTGCAGCTCACGCGAAACGACGCCTACGAGAAACACTGTGCGAACTTGGCCCGCCTGCAAAAAGTGTCTCTGCAGCATTTCAAGGATAAGCTGCTAGTTCTGGCTCTGTCGAACTACGGCTCAATTGACAAGCGAGACGAGCTTATCAGCCTCCTTGAGCCACTAACCGACGACGAGCTGAAAGAGCTAGCCACGCACCTTGACATCCGGGTGTCGTATCCCGAGTCAACCGGCCTCACCGTCGACCGGAAGTACCTGACCGAGTTCCTCGTGGCTGACTTTGAGAAGCGGCCGACCTTCCAGGATACTGCCGAGAGTCTCAGCCTGCTGCCTACCGAGGAAACGCTCTTCGACAATCGACTATTGAGGACGGAATCCTACGATGGATCGCGGCCTATGGCGCTGCCGAAACTTAACCTGCAGTACCTCTCGGTTGGAGACTTCCTATGGCGGTCGTTGCTGCTGTACCGCAGTGAGGCGTTCTACGGAATCCAGAAGGATATCGAGAATGCTGTGCGCCGGCTCCGCCCTGAGTTCTCCAAGACGGGTGAGATCAAGTTTGCCGGATTCTCAAAGATGGCGATGCCAATTTCGAAGCCAACGTAAGTTTCTACTCCATTGCATTCTCATCATGTCTCAAGCTTGTCTGGTTCTAACCGCCTCTTTCAAATATCCAGCATTCTCGAAGTTGCTCCGGCTTTGATTGGAGAGGATCGCCCTGCCAGAGTGCGGGCCGAGATCTCCTTGGATGTTCGTAGAATGGACCAGCGTATCCGTCGGGAATGGGACTCTCTCCGGCCCGACGACGTTGTTTTCCTCATTGCAGTTTCGTCTCCCAGATCGGCGTCTTCGAGCAATGGTCGCGGCTCACAGGCCGAAGCCCAGCGCTTGGGGGTTGTGACTGTTCGCGCAGCCGAGGTCATAAACGTGACCGACGATGCCAACCGGACTATTCGAGACGCCGGTGCACATGCCGATGGGCGCCGTAAAATCCAGCTCAAGCTGGATACGGTGGCCTATAAGGATGACGCCGAGCGGACCGCCCAAGGCAAGCCCGACGTGTATGAGACTTTCAACGTGGTCCTTCGCCGGTCCAGCCGCGAAAACAACTTCCGCTCGGTGCTGGAAACCATCCGGTCGTTGACTTTGGCAGAGGTGCCGATTGCTTCGTGGATGCACGAGGTGTTTCTTGGATATGGAGACCCGGCTGCTGCCACATACAAGCATTTGCCGAACCGGGTCAAGTCGCTGGATTTCCGGGACACGTTCCTGGATTGGCAGCATCTCATTGAGAGCTTGCCGGGCAAGACAATCGAGCCGGGTGAGGAGGCGTCGGGCAGCTTCGGGCCTCCGTACACCATCGAAGTTGAGAATCGGCCGCCGCCTGAGCCGGCGGCCACGTCGTCCAAGAAGCGGAGACGTGACGTCGAGCCGGCCTTGATAGCAGAAATCGAAGCCCTCAAGGTTTCAACCTACAAAATGCCGAATAGTGGACCGTACCCTGTCGATGCTCCGCGCATGAACAGTGTCCGCTTCACGCCGGCGCAGGTTGACGCCATCGTCTCGGGAACACAGCCCGGTCTCACTGTCATTGTTGGACCCCCCGGAACCGGCAAGACTGATGTTGTGGTGCAGATCATCAGCAACATCTACCACAACTTCCCCGACCAGCGAACGCTGCTGATTGCCCACGGAAACCAAGCTCTCAATCAGCTGTTCGCCAAGATTGTTGCACTTGATATCGATGCCGGCCATTTGCTTCGTCTAGGACACGGAGAGGAAGATCTAGATACTGAAGAGAGCTTTGATAAGCTGGGACGTATCCAGTCGTTCCTCGAGCTCCGAAATCGCCTTCTAGTAGAGGTCGCGAAACTATCCGAAAGTCTTGGAGTGCCCGGAGCTCATGCTAACTCGGCGGAGACTGCTGGATACTTCTGTGAGCAGTACATCAAGCCTACCTGGACGCGGTACCAAGCAATTCTCGAGAACGACGAATCTACGGTTGAGATCATTGTGAAGGAGTTTCCGTTCCACGTGTTCTTCTCGGATGCGCCGCAACCCCTATTCCCGGAGGCAGCATCCAAAGAGGAGGTCCTGGATATTGCCCAGGGATGCTACAGGCACATCTCCAGGATGTTCTCGGAGCTTGCAGATATTCTGCCGTTTGAGATTCTGCGCAGAGACCGCGAGAAGGGCAACTACCTCCTCACGAGCCAAGCACGTATCATTGCCATGACGTCAACGCACGCAGCGATGCGGCGGGCGGAGATCGCGGAGCTGGGCTTCCACTACGACAACGTGGTGATGGAGGAAGCGGCGCAGATCACGGAGATTGAGAACTTCATCCCGCTGGCGATGCAGAAGCCGGTCAAGGGCCAGATGCCGTTGCAGCGCGTGGTGCTCTGCGGCGACCACTTGCAGAACTCGCCGATCATCCAGAACCTAGCGTTCCGGCAGTACGCCAACCTAGAGCAGTCGCTGTTTTCGCGGCTGGTCCGGCTGGGCGTGCCGGCCATTACGCTGGACCAGCAGGGCCGCGCGCGGCCGTCGATTGCCGAGCTGTACCGCTGGCGCTACCCGGCGCTGGGTGACCTTCCGCACGTGCACACCAGCGGCGAGTTCCAGACGGCCAACGCGGGGTTCAAATACGACTTCCAGTTCATCAACGTGCCCGACTACCACGGCCACGGCGAGGCTGAGCCCACGCCGCATTTCATCCAGAACCTCGGCGAGGCGGAGTACGCCGTGGCGCTGTACCAGTACATGCGGCTGCTGGGGTATCCGGCTTCGAAGATCAGTATCCTGACTACGTATGCTGGGCAGCGCGCGCTGGTGCGGGATGTGTTGAACCACCGGTGTGCGAAAAACCCGGTCTTTGGAATGCCGAAGGCGGTTTCGACGGTGGACAAGTACCAGGGCGAGCAGAACGACTGTAAGTTTCTTTCCCCCTTCCTTTTTATTCCTTCTTCCACGCTACTCTCGTTTTGCTAACATGCATATATTCATAGATGTCATCGTATCACTCACGAGAACCAGCAGAGTCGGCTACCTACGCGATGTGCGCCGCATGACCGTGGCCCTGTCACGTGCCCGACTTGGGCTGTACATCCTCGGACGGCGCGAGGTATTCGAGGCGTGTTTCGAGCTGGGCCCGGCGTTTGAGGTGCTGCTGAAGCGGCCGGACAAGCTGGCGCTGGTGACGGGCGAGCTGTGGCCGTCGAAGCGGGCGTTCGCATACGACGGAGCGATCATGGGCGAGGGAGTTGCGGAGGCGGTGATGGAGGGCGTCGAGCATCTTGGACAGTATGTGTACGAGATGACCAAAACCAAGATGCAGGAGCAGCGCGGCGGCGGCGCGCCGGCTGCGCTGGAGGCGCCGCCCAGTGCTGAGGATGCGGATGTTGTGGTGCGGGGAGATGGGGAGGGAGAAGACGGTGAAGAGGAGGGACCAGGGCCGGAAGCTGAGGAGGATGAAGACGATGGGGGGGAAGATGGGGGTGCGGAGAACGAAGAAGAGGAGGATGTGGCCGAGGCGGAAGCCGGGGCTAGTCCCGGGGCGGGGCCGGGTGGGGCCGACATTGATATGAAAGAAAAAGAGTAGGAGTCTGGACCATTTTTTTGGAGGTACCAGAATAACACGAATTACAGAGCATTGTACTTACTATTTTGGCCATGTAGAGAGAGAGATACTAGAGCAATTCGTTTTACGTTTGTCGTTATGTTTTCTCGTACACTAGTGTGTGGGTTTCTTGAGGCAGCGAATGCTACGGTACTTGACACGAAGTGTCACAGCAAACCAGTACGACAGGAAGCGGTGACTCAGACATCAGATCGCCAAGAGACGTAGTGAGTTACTGCTGTCTGAGGCTGAAGATGGTGACGACACCGGCGGTGGTTCAGGCGGTGCGATTACGACAGCAGGAAGCAGATATAAGACGAGAGGAACAGTTTTGCACATTTTTCGGTGGGAATGGGGGTATGATCGGGTTAATGCATCAAACCCGGCCTGAGATAAGAATTTGGAGAGGAGGGGAAATGTTCGGAGGACATGCGAGAGTCACGGAGGGGAGATGCGGAGATAACGGACCAGCAGCAGCCAGCAACGTGCAGTGGCGAGGGTCACGGTGTCCTTTACCGGATGCATTCATTCGGGAGAACAGCATAGAATGGGAGGGTTAAAGAGCTGGCCCGGTATCCTGAGGCGACGAGTTTGTCGGCCATAAGTCGATTCCTTGTTCGTGGAACCAGAAAACCAATCACGGCTGTCGTTCCAGAGCTGAGGAGTGGCGAACAGAGGAATGAGGATCGTGTATAGCCTATAAGAAGAAAGATTTGGCAGCCAGCAGAGGACCAGATAAGCCAGCGGAACAGCCCGGAAAGGAAAAGCCGGCCAACCAAGAAACAGGATCAGATGGGTCTGGCCGATGGATTTATTTGATGTATTTATGGGTTGGTGGGCGGTGATCTGGGGTTTTCTAGACTGTTCTTTTTTGGGAACCCGTTACGAGGTGCACCAGCATTCCTGGGCGCAAATTCCCTTTTTTTTCTTTTTTTCTTGTGCCGGGCACGCCGTGTGATACTCTGGAGAACAATGGCAAGATTTACAGAAGGATACACAGAAAATGGCGGAGAGGGGGGCGCAATGGTAGAGAATAGACAGTTTTTAGCATTGTGTGCCTTTTTTTCCCCGGGTATTTGAGTTGTGCTCTGTGTTCATATGGGGCTGGATGAATAGGGGTTCTATTCAGGGCAAACCTTTATTGAATGCAGGGGGGGGAAAAGCAAGAGTTGAGATAATCGCGAGTTCTAGGGTTAGGGTTGTCGCATCATCATGAGATGGCCTGTGAAGGAAATGGTTTTCGGCAGCGCAAATGGAATTCTCAAAATTCCCGATTTTGAGCTCTTTTTGTCCCTCTCTTTTCGCTTCTTGGTATCTTAAGACACATTTAGTCCCTTGCCCCTGCGTAGGGTTTGTGCTCAAAATTCGGGCTAAAATACATTCCTTTCCCCTCCTCAGGACGGCAATGCTGGTTAGCCCCACGTTTTTTTGTGTGTTCTCCTACTTATCTTGTCGTCTCGATTTCACATGGTGGCATGGAATGAGCGAGTCCTCCACTTTTCCACTATCGTTATCTTTGAGCGAGGGTGATTCCAGTCCTAGGGAAATCCTACGCTGTTACGGATGATATATATATCAGCAGTTGAGAGAGAGAGATGTGGCTTCATCTTCAGAGACAGTCTCGGACGGGTGTTGCGCAGTCAATGTCGGAGCTGATGGTCTGACACACGCGCATCTGATACGGGCTGTTATACGTATTGATTGATATATGCAGGATGAAGTCAGGAATTTCCCGTGGTGCACCTGTAGACATCCGGATTTTTTACAGGTTGGACAGAACTTTTCACTGGGTGGAGAAGCACACTGCAGATGTATGTACATATACGAGTGGGAGTGAGCGGGTTTAGGGCTGGAAGCAACACACATATGTACATCCACATGTACAGTACGCAGACAAATGTCCGGAGTATAGGAGCACGAATATCGTGGTCGCAAGCGAAGGACACTGGACACGCATTGTTCTGTCGGTTGTTGACTTGTGAGAGTGCAGTGATGCGCGGACTTGGGCCAACCTGGCAGAGCGCGTCAGATACAACAAGTACGAGTACCCGACAACCAATTTGCTGGTAAATTACATACAGGCTTCCGAGATCCTTGGTCGGGTAGGGATATAGGACTGCCACATGCTGGGAGTATACTTACGTACTCGTGGGATATAAAACTACGAGGGATACCTGCCACTCTATCTATGTATAATCAGGCAATTAATAGACCGAAAAAAGGAAAATAAATTAACCCCAAACTCCGGAGGCGATCATTCTGGAGTAACGAAGCAGAATCGTCCGGGAAAAAGGGGCGTGTTTGAGGAATTGCAATTATCAGACGAACTGCTGCAGAGATCGCCAGAGAGGCAGAAGATACATCATCCACGGCCAGTCCCGGGAAGCCAGACGATATTTCCAGCGATACAGGCAACCCTAACCTGACCTATGTACCACCCGAATATTGAATGCAGGTGGTGGTACCTATGACTGCTCTCATATCTCCCCGATGCCGATGTGACGATGACGGCAACGTACATGTCCCGAGAACAGCTGCCTGGAGCCAAAACCGTGAGAGTGTGTACATTAGTGGTGCAACTGAAGCGTGCTTGCTGCAAGCACTTTAACTCAGACTCAGAGTCGGAGAGTTAGTATGGTTCATTTTGCAGAGTTGATGCGAGTCAGTTTAAATACACTTTACAGACAGCGGAATCTCTACTAGGGGCAAGAACGCGTCTATGTAAAGCAGCAAAGCCGTCGCTTTTTTCCGAGAGAAACACGTGAACGCGCCACACTGAACAACACCACCAAAAGTGAAAGTTATCGGTTTCCACCTGCTGTAGTGATTCCTGATAGCGCAACCGTCACAGCTTCACATTTCCAAGCCATATTGTATTGTGTTTTAGGGATCACCGAAACAGAGTGAACAGACAAACGGCAAAAAGGACGTACAGTGTACACAGTGTGCCATATTCACATACGCCGCACTGACTCCTGCCAGATTCACACAGTCTGTACACACTGTACCCGGGTAGGTGTCTGTACTCTTTTGACCCCTCAAATTTTCACCCAGACAAATCAGTTTTCCAGGGAAAGAGCAACCCTCAGACGCTCTTGCCCAGACCTGATGTGTACACTTTTCCTAGTCTGTGCACGCAAAAGGTACTTCCACCACAAAAAAGCAACCAAAAATAAAACCCTTGAAAAAAAGTTCTTGTCACGATCATCTATTTCTCTCCTTTTGATACGATTGCATTTTTTTCCCTCCCTCTCTTTTTTTTTCTTCCTTTTCTCCCCATACACAACAACTCCCCCCCCAATTTATTCTATCCTCCCACACATCTCCCCAGTTGAGTGTGGCCTGGAGGAAAAGAAAAACTAATAGAAAGAAAGGAAAAAAATAAAAAAAGGAAAAAAAGAATTAAAAAAAACCCCGAAAGAAAAAGTTTGAAAGGAAAAAAAGTTAGACGTTCTTTTTTTTTTTCTGCCTCTTAATTTTTTTCCCATTCATTTTTTTTCTTTAAAGCTGTTTTTTTAAAATTCTCTTTTTCCTCTTCCTTTCTTCACTTCTTTTTTATAACGATCTTATCACTTTTTAGTTAATCGTCTTTTTTTTCTGTGTGTTGTTGATTGTTTTGTTGCTCGAGTCTTCCCACCTTCTCTGGTTAGAAGATTCTTCCTCCACACAGATCTCTTGATAGTAAACATCACCGTCTAATCTAATTGTTTTCCCCCTCATACATTTGGTTGAATAACTTCTCTATTTACTTAGACAAGTTATTTATTCTTCCTTCCTTGCTTGCACCGCGTCTGTTATCCTTTTTCTTCTCTCCTCTGGTTTCGTTCCATCATCACAAACCTTTCCCTCTTCATACTTTTTTCGTATGCCCTCATCTCCTTTTGAAATCGTCTTTTCTATCACGACTTCGCCTCTTCTCTCCTTTCGACCTCTTTGATACTCTCTTTTCAGAGAGAATTCATCATTATTGTTTCCGTTTCCATCATCTCTATCAATTGAGATACTCCTGGTAAGTTTCTCACCTCGTTCTAACCCTATGACTTCATTGCTCTCTCCTTCAACTCCACAAGTGTGGCGAGGACATAAGAAAAGACAGAAACATCTTGCTGGAAGTGGACGAGGATATCATTCAACCAACCATCGACCGGATCCATCAAATTACCTCTTCTGCGACCCAAATCGATGAAATGCCATGGCGACCGACTCCCAACGATCCTCCACCGAACGCCTTGACGAAGTCGAATCATCACTGCCACCAGCCAGCCGCAACTTACGATAAATCCGACTCCTGCCAACCACAATCACAGTATTCTACGATGTGTCTCCTTCTCTACCAAGAACCTCACCTTACGACTTCTACATCATCATCTTCTCCGGCTTTTGTGACCGACTGGATAAAAACTCTCGATAAAGACGACAATCCTTGAAGACTCTCATTATTCCATTAGTCCTCCTCCTGCGACTAGCTTGATTTTTCTTCTTTCTTTGTCCTCATATAGATTTTTTGGCATATTCGTGCCATATATTTGAGGTTCTTCTGATTACTTTATGGACATAGAATATTCATCTTAGGGTTCGGGCTATCTTTACAGGATCTTCATGTTTTCTATGAAAAAGGGTCTATGTGAAGAAGCCTCCGAAGAGAATTTTCATGCCTGAGGAGATCTTGAGATCGCAAACAAAAATATTACTGCCCCTCCCCCCCCATTTTGTTTTTTGTTTTTCATTTTCAAAAATTCTTCGTTAGGTGTTGTTGTTGAAGGCCCCTAAAGCTTCATACGTAAACATCTGCTGTTTTTCTTCCTCTTCTTTCTTTCTTTTCTCCCCACCTTCACGATAACTCTGTTGCCGTTTTTTTGTTCAGACTCAGACTTCAATTAACGCTCCTTGTCTATCTCCTTGATACAGTATCTCATCTTCAACTCCGATCTCCAATTCTTGAAGCCGCGGCTCCTCTTTTTGCCACCTCCGCTTCTTGCCAATCCCGGTTTTCAGTCGCGGTTGGCCCGGTTCGAGACCGATTTTCAGTCGCCGTCCCACCATGAGCATTTGTGGTTGGGCGTCCGTTCAGATTATCTCTTTTCCGACTATTCGACCCGATTCGTCTGTCCTTCGGCCGTTCCAGCCGTAATTTGCTTTTCGACCATGAATGGTTCTTCAGACCATTCACGCAAAGGCTCCCTCACTATTGGAGGAGCGAATGGTTCTTCTTTCACCTCCAACGGTGCTTCTGTCGGAGGCGTGAAGAAGAACATTCAATTCGGATTCCACGACTCGCCCGCCATGGCTCACAGCAGCCCGCAGCATTCGGCTGCCGCCCCTATTCCCATCCCGGGAGGCATTCCCTCGCCCGCCCCTCCTTCCCCTATTCCGCCTCCGGCTGCCAGCGGTGGCCGCCCTCCGGCGGGCCTGACTCACCCTGGCGCTCCGGTGACTTTTGGAAGTCTGACCAGCGACGGTGATGTAAGTTCTTTTTGTGTTGCTTTCGTGTGGCTTCGGTGTTTTGTCGTAAATGGGGGGTTTTTTTTTTGTGTTGCTGGGTTTGTTGCTGTTTTCTAACCCCTGGCCTTGTGGATATAGAGAAATATGCGTCCTGGATCCGGCCACAATCCTGCACTTCCCAACCAACCTGGTGCCCACGGCCGACGCGAGTCTGTGCATTCTGCCGCCGGCAGTGATCTCGGCTCGCAGCCCGGTGGCCCCGGTCATAACCGTGGTAACTTCAATCACGGCCGCAGAAGCGGTGGTGGCGCTTTCAACCCGGCTAGCTCGCCCTATGCGCCTCACAACCAGATGAATTACCAACCCGCCCAGCCCCACTATCGGGGCAACTCTGGCCAAATGCGAGGCCCTCACCAGTTCCAGTCGCAAAACCGACACATCACCAACTCGCCTCAGCCCGGCCGCAGCCCTCACATGGCCAATTCGAACTTGAACACTCCGACTATGGCCCCTGCCACCATGGCCCCTCCCGCCATGGCTTCTCAGGGACTCCAGCAGTTCCACTATGGGACTCCTGGACAGATGCCCGGAATGCAACCTGTACGAACCCTGTATTATGCTGAATCTTACGATTCGCCCTATGGTCCCCCGTTCCCCCGTTCCGCGCACAACAAGAAGCGCAAGCAAAAACATGAACATCGGAAGGCGTGGAAAGAGAGTCAGTACTCTCCGAACCACCAGCAGAAGAAGCATTTTCAGAACGCGCATGGCTCGGACAAGAACTCGGGTGCTTCTTCTCGCTTCATCGTCGGCATGCCGTGGTGGCGTGACGGTGATGGCGAGACTGCCGTTGGTAACGAATCTGATTCTGTTACCCTTGCGGGATCGCCGTTCTCTTTCCAGTCGTCTGGATTTGCTCGCCCTCACTATCCCCGTGCGAACGCACTCGAAGATCCCGAGCAGTTCTCGGCTCTCATTGTGAATGGCACCTTTTCGCCCGCGTCTGGCTCCCTCGGCGGAAAAGTCTCTTCCCGAGCTGATGCCACCGGCCCTTCCGCTGCTGCTCCCGTTGAACGTGGACAAGGTTTCCCTGTTCAGTCGAGAGCTTCCCCTATTTTTGGTGGCTACCAGCCGTTCGTACCCTTTGCCCAGCACCCAGTGCTGCTGGGCCATGGACAAATGACCATGCAGTCAGTTGTGTCATACGAGCACGCTTCTGCTCACTATGGATCTGGGTACCCGCCGGCGCAGTTGCCGGCTCGTCCCGGCCTGTTTCCCTCGTATCAGCAGTTCGCTGTTGATCTTTCACCCGAGCTGAAAAACTTTGAGAAATTTCAAGCCTTGCTAACCAAGAAGAAACAGGGAATTCAGCAAATGGGATACCCCCCCCCGACTGCTCAACCGAACCAGTACGACAACTACGGTCGTGTGGGCATGGGTGCCTACAGCAACTTCAACATGCCTCCTCAGTACGGCCCGAGCCCTATGCAGAACATGCAAGGCTTCTCTCAGCAGTACCAACCCCAGCCGGCCTTCACGCCCTCTGGTCCGTCCATGGCGCGCACCCCTTCTCAGCCCGACAAGTCCAGCATGTACAACCAAATGGGCCACATGCAGAACCCCATGGTGGTTTCTGGAACCTCGATGGCTCAACATGCTCCTGCGAAGGCTCTCAACCCCGCGAACCCCGATTTTGTTCGCCCCGTCAAGTCGAGCGCCATCCGGATCACGACTCCGGACGGTCATGCTGTTAACCTGAAGGACATGAAGGCGCCCCCTTCTCCCGTGCCGAGCATTAGCCAGACTCGCACCCCCCCTGTGGTCAGCTCCACCCCCCCTCCCAAGTCGTCGACGCCTTCGCATCTGCGGACCGAAAGCCAGACCCCCCAGAAGACCGCTGAAGAGGTTAGAGAGGAGTTGGCCAAGAAGATCCTCATGGCCACCCCTGGGCTGGCTGCTGAGAAGGAGAAGGCTGAAAAGGAGGCCAAGGAGAAGGCTGCTGCCGAAGAGAAGGCTAAGGCTGAGGCTGAGGCCGCTGCTAAGGCCAAAGCCGAAGCTGAGAGCAAGGCGGCTGCTGCTGCCGCGGCTGCCGCTGCCGAAGAGGAGAGCCGCAAGAAGGTTGAGGCTGAGGCCAAGGCCAAGGCTGAAGCTGAGGCTGCTGCTAAGGCGAAGGCCGAAGCTGAGAGCAAGGCTGCTGCTGAGGCGGCTGCGAAGCAGAAGGCTGAGGAAGAGGCTGCCGCTGCCGCCGCCGCTCCTGCTGACGACGAGGATGAGATGGAGCGTCAAATCCGGGAGATGGAGGAACTTGAGGCCAAGCGTGAGCGTGAGGCTGAGGAGTACGAGCGCAAGAAAGCCATCCAAAAGGAGGCCGATAAGAAGGCCGCCGAAGCCAACCGTGCCGCCACTGCTGCCGAGGAGGATCGCAAGCTCCGCGAGCAGGAGCGCGAGATGGAGCGTATTGAGGCCGAGCGCGAACGCCGCCGCAACGAAGCTGAGCGCACCGGCGCCAACCCCACTTCATTTGCCGATGCCATCCAGGCTGCGCGATCGGGTCCTTCGGAGGCCAAGCCTGCCTCGAAGCCCGACACTGATGCACCTTCTACGGTGACCGAGAAGCTGGCCACGCTTACCATCAACGAGCCTCCCAAATCCGCTCCCGAGCCGACTTTCATTCGTCCTTCGGGCGCCGATAAGCAGCGGGCCAAGCCTGCTGCGCTGAACCTGTCTCAGCTGACTACCAAGTCTGTTGAACCTCCGCAGCCCAGCGCTGCTCTCCAGGCTCTCAAGTCTGCCCGGTTCCTCACCGTCATTAAGCCTGATCTGTACCCCGAGGGAATCATGTCGCCCAACCCGGCGCTTAATGCGGCTGTGTCGAAGAAGGGTAAATCGTTTAAGTACGATGCTGCCTTCCTGCTTCAGTTCCAGACTGTGTTCACTGAGCAGCCATCGATGGAATTCCAGACCCAGGTCAAGGCTCTCATTGGTGATTCCGACAGACCATCCACGGCTAGAACCCCCGGTGGTGCTGGCGGTCGCCAACCGTCTCGCCCCATGATTGGCGGTGGCAATGCTCTCGGCTTTAGCATGGCCGGCCGACCTCCCCCTTCGAGCGGATTGGACTCGCGCATGGGCATGGTTGGTGGCGGCTCGCTTCCCCGTCCGCAGTCGATGACCGGTGCGGGATCGTTCCCGCGCGGTGGCGCCGGTGGCTTCCCCATGGGCAAGAACCCTTCGAGCTCCAACATGGGTGGCATTCCTGGATCTCCTGGAGGCCGTGTCCCGAGCAACCGGCCCCGCAACCAGGGTGGTAGCAACCGCCCTGTCAAGCCCGACCAGCTTGCGAAGACGATGCCTCTTACCGCGGGTCAGGAAGTCAAGCCGATTGCGGTGTCGGCTACTGGCTGGAAGCCGAGCAGCATTCGTGCTGCCGGTGGTGGTTCGGGCGGAACTAACCACATGGATCCGGAGATGGTTCAGCGCAAGGTCAAGGCGGCGCTGAACAAGATGACTCCGGAGAAGTTCGACAAGATTGCGGACCAAATCATGGAGATTGCGTCGCAATCGAAGAACGAGAACGATGGCCGCACTCTGCGCCAGGTGATTCAGCTGACTTTCGAGAAGGCTACGGACGAATCCCACTGGGCGTCGATGTATGCCAAGTTCTGTCGGCGCATGCTTGATGACATCAGTGACGAGATTAAGGACGACGATGTCAAGGACCGACAGGGCAACCCGGTCAAGGGAGGCGCTCTTTTCCGGAAGTATCTTCTCAACCGTTGCCAGGAAGAGTTTGAGCGAGGCTGGAAGGTTGATCTTCCTGAGAACCCGGCCAAGGACCAGGACAAGGACAAGAAGCCTGGTGAAGCCGAGCTCCTCTCTGACGAATACTACATTGCCGCGGCTGCCAAGCGCCGTGGTCTTGGACTCGTGCAGTTCATCGGAGAGCTGTACAAGCTTCAGATGCTGACGGAGCGCATCATCCACGGATGTGTTCAGAGCCTTGTTGACTTCACCGGTGTTCCGGATGAGGCCGAGGTTGAGTCGCTTTGCAAGCTGCTCCGGACCATTGGAGCCAACCTGGAGAAGGGCGAGCGTGGCCGTCCGGCGTTGGATGCTTACTTCCAGCGCATTCAAGCCATGGTCGACAACCCGGGCCTGCCTAGCCGTCTCAAGTTCATGTTGATGGACATTATTGATCTGCGCAACGCCAACTGGGTGTCGAAGGAGGGCAATAAGGGCCCGAAGACTCTGGAGCAGGTTCGTGCCGATGCCGAAGCGGCGGCGCAGGCCAAGGCGGCGGAGAACGCGCGCACCTCGCAGCGCGGTGGACCGGGCGGCCGCCCTCAGATGGGCCGGGCCGACTCGCGCAACTTCTCGCAGGGTCCCCAGCCCTCGAGCAACCAGGTTGGCATGGACGATCTCAAGCGCCTGCACAATTCGCGCATGATGCGCACGGCTGGCCAGAATGTTATGCTGGGACCGATGCTGGGATCGCGTAGCAACAGCGGCCGCCGGCTCGGACCGGGCGCTCTGGGTCGTGGTGCCGAGGATTCGGGCGCTTCGTCGCGAACGGGAACTCCTCCTGTGACTACGCATTCCAACGCTTTTGGGTAAGTTAACTGAACACTCAACTGACGATTGATACGTCATATATATGCTCATATATAGGTATATATGGATGGTGCAGACAAATACTAACCTGGACACTGTCATATAGGCCTCTCGCTAATCTCGAGTCCGAGAATCCCACCTCGCCGCCCTCGTCGGCCGCTTCGCCGCTGCTGTCTAAGGCCGGCCCGGCGAAGTCGGACGGAAAGGAGTGAATGTGACCCCGGTGAAGTGAACCGTGGTGGAGGAGAAAAGAAGAAGAAGGGAGACACAAACTCTGGAGAAGATGTGGGTTCTTATTCTGTGTCTTCATCTTTTTTTGCTCGCTTCACCCGAGATGTTCCAGCGTTTTCGCTTCGGTTTACCCGATCTTGTATCTGGTGATAAGCCGTTTCTATTTTCCCCGATCCGATTTGCAGCATGTCGACTGCGTTTCCGTCTCCCGAGATCGTGATCTTTCCCTATCGACATTTACTCAAGGCACTACCGGAAAGTCTCTTAACTGAGACTTTCACACACACAACACACACATCGTCTTCTCTCTCTCTTCGTCGTGTGCCCTTGTTCTCCTTCTTCTCTTTTTCTATCCGACCCCTTAACCTTACTTTTTTTTCTTTCATCATGAATACAGTTTTTTTTTTCTCTTTTGAAAAACTTCCTAACCTTCTATCGTCTCATCCTTCTCTCTACTAACCTCATTTTACGTGTTCATTTTTCTTTTTCACTTCAACTTATTCCCTCTTCTTCCTCTCTTTTTCTTTTTCTTTCTTTCTTTCTAGGCTAGATATTTCTTTTACCCCTTTTCTACTGATTCAAAAGATATCTGGCTTTGGAGCATTGTTGACGTTTTTATTTTTCTGTTTGCTCTTCCTTTCTTCTCTGCTGCTTGCTTCTTTTTTTCCCTGCCTTTTTTTCTTTCTTGCAAGGACTGTTCCAAAAAAGCATTTGTATCCCTCATAGACCATAACGGTGGAATTTGCGGCGATGGGTAGAGAAAGAGGGATGGGATGGGCCATTGGAATGGGGTGTTCTTTTTTTTTTCTGCTTCTTTTTTATTCATCTTGATCTCTTGTTCTTTTTGCTATTGAATTTGCTTCTTTTTTCTTGACCCTTTCATGTTATGTGTTTACTCCTCTACTTCTTCTTCTCTCTCCGCCGTGCCTTTAATGTCTACCTGATCTTTTTTGCCCATTCTTAACATCACTCTCCCCCTTTCACCCCTCTTGATATCATTCTTCTCTACATTTTTATGTCTCCTGTGGCTTGTGTCCCATTTCTCTGGATCCAGCCCTCTTTCTCTTTCTCAGTAAAGAAAACGAGGAAAAGGGGAACATGGCCCTCTTCTTTCAAGTGTGTCCTTCTACTTAAAGTTTGGCCCCTCTTATCAAATCTCTTTCTACAGGTTATCTATCCTTCCTCTTTTTTCTAGCAAGGAAATCAAAAGAAGGGATAGGAGATAGGGGATCTAGCTGCCCTCTTAGTTCCAATCTGTTTCCAAGTCTTTTGTTTGCTGCTTCTTTCTGTTCTTCTTTTTGCAATTAGATAGGAGGGGGATTCTGTAAATGACTGTTTGCTTTGTTCTGATGGTTTAATCTTCTTTTGAGAAAAAGTTTGCTTGGACGCTGAGTGTGCCTGTGTGGTTTTCTGTTATTGCTGGTGTGCCCTTTACACTTACCCAGTCCTGGCTGGTTCGTGGTCTGTGGTCTTCGGTGTGTGTGTGTGTCTGTGGGTGTGTAAGTGTGTGGCTGCTGGGTGAATGTGCTTCGAAGGGAGTTTGTGTGTGTGTGATTCGGACTATGTGAAACCATCTGAACCAGAACTGACGTGAAGAAGTGACTCGGCGAGCAGTCAGAGGATCAAGGGGGAAAGGGGAGGGCAGAGTTTGTGTGCTGTTTTGCTTTTGCTTGAGATACCTATTGTTTGCATGTCCGAGGATATTTCATCTTCCTCACTCAATTATCTCCCCTCTTCAAGTTTTATCTAATCATGATTTTCTCTTCTTGAAATTCACACGATGCTGCAAGATGGTCGTAGGTGTGAAGAGCTGGAGAGTATGCCATTGTATTGAAATGAAGAAGAATACTATGCTGGAAAGGTTGAAACGGATGGATGATTTGGTCGACATGAGAAAGAAAACATTCGACCCGGAAACGAAGCTGTGGGTGGTGAACATTGAAACAAAAAGCCATACACTCGAATATCAGAGAAACAACGAAGCAATCTTGGAGCCCAGAACCGATTCACATCACAGAACCCGGGGACGCAAGGGACAGAAACAGACAACAGAAACAGACAACAGAAAGAATTAGAATACCTGAACATAAGAACCATAGACCCTGGACCCGAGAAAACCCCCCCCCCCC
>LNGL01000030.1:700984-721278 GCA_001510565.1 Knoxdaviesia proteae
GCAGGCTCGACCAGCTCGACGCGATGTCGCCCGACCACACCAGCGCGCCGTACTTCTGGCTGCCGGCCCAGGCGCAGCGCACCAGGTTGACCACCTGGGTCTCGCCGGCGGCGGTCATGCCGTCGTAGAAGCTCTTGGAGTAGTCGCTGGGGTAGATGTTGCCGATCTGCAGGTTGGGCCCGGCATGGTAGCGGTAGATGTCGAAGTCGTACACCGTGTACTCGGGCTCGGCCTCGTCCAGCCAGAAGAGCTTGATGCCCTTGTCGTAGTAGTTGCGCTTGGCCACGTCCCACACGAAGTCGCGGGCCTCGGGGTTGGTGGCGTCGAAGTGCACTGCGTAGCCCCGGCCCTCCATGGCGGCCCGGATGCCGCGGTCCTGGCGGATGAGCAGGCCGCGGCGCAGCATCTCGTCATAGTTCTCCGACGCCTTCTCAACCGTGGGCCAGATCGACACCATCAGCTCGATATTGAGGGCCTTTAGTTCGGCAACCATCGCGTCTATTTGATAGTAGAGGACTAGAGTTAGTTGCTGGTTCTGGGGAGCGTTCCCAAGTCTCGTGGTAGTATGTGGTCTTCAGACTTACCCGGATCAGGCCAGAAGGTGGTGTCAAACTTCCAGTCGCCTTGGTTGGGCCAGTGGAAGTAGTCGCACACGATGACATCGATCGGCAGGTTGCGGCGGCGGTACTCGCGCGCGATGCCAAGGAGCTCCTCCTGGGTCTGGTACCGCAGCTTGCACTGCCAGAAGCCCAGGCCGTACTCGGGCATCATGGGCACGCGGCCGGTGACGCCAGTATAGGCGCGGACGATCTCGGCGGGGCTGTCGCCCGCGACGACCCAGTAGTCGAGCGTGTCCGTGGCATAAGCCTCGAAGACGGTGGTGAGGGTGCTGAAGACGGCGCGGCCGACACCGGGGTTGTTCCACAGCAGGCCGTAGCCGAGGCTGGACAGCGCAAACGGCACGGTGGCCTGCGAGTTGCGCTGGGCAAGCTCGAGGTCGGCGCCCTTGAGGTTGACGAACGGCTGCTGGTACTGGCCCATGCCGTAGATGCGCTCGGCGGGGTCCTGCGACTCGAAGCGCATGGTCAGGTGGTAGTCGGGCGAGCCGAGGCGCGGCTTCCATTCGCGCGCCTGCAGGCGCAGCGACGAGCACTTGGGGTCGGTCACGTCGAGGCGGTGGCGCGCGAACTCCTCGAGCAGCACCTTGCCGGTGGCCGTGTTGGTGACGACGACCTTGCCGCGGCGCGAAATGTCGGCGCGGATCTTGCCGTTGGTGATGGCCGCTGCGCTGCCGTGGATCTCAATCACCGGTTCCGGCGTCGACGCCGGCTTGTCGACCAGCGCCCAGTTGTTGTCCTTCAGCGTGTGCAGGCAGGTGGCGCGCACGCGCAGCGCGTTCTCGCCCCACGCCTCGATGTACAGGATCTCGGCGTCGAAGCGGAAGCCCAGCCGGGAGCCCTCGTTCGTGAAAGCCGGGTCCGGCCGCGTGCCGTACTCTTGGTTTCCTTCGTCGAAGTGCGACATGGTTGTGGAGGAGGGAGGGAGGATATGGACGGGGGAAGAAGATAGGATAGAGGAGGGGTTGAGAGAGCAAACGAAGGAAGAGACGGTTGTTTGACTCTTCACTGGTAGAAACTGTGAGACGGAGGGCTGTTCTTTTATTTCGACAGTCTGTCTGTCAAACAAGCACGTTTACAAGAGCTATATTTTCAGATCAGAGAAAGCGAGCTTCAGTCGAGGGCAAGACTCTGGAAGCTGGCTGGTTTTATACGCAAATCGACTCCCAATATCCACGCTTCCTCCTAAATCATTCTAGACTGAGCTTAGATGTGGATAGCTACGGGTATTTACAAAAAGGCCCTCCCAACACCCGACCTCGGATTGGACGGAGGGGTGAAGAGCCAGAGAATACGATTTAGGCCGCCTGAGCCAAATAGAGGCACGAAGAAGCACTCCGCGCATCAACACGCCTCTCTTTGTATCCCACCGGACCAGTAAACGGGCCGGAGGTGAAACGGTCAGCTCATCACTTTTTAGAGGCGGGTGACCAGGCCGATGCGGGAAACAAACGCCCAAGGCCACCCACCGGTGCGGGAAACCACCACACGAAAAGAAAAGAGTAAACAAGCCCCCTAGAAACAGGGTCGCACGTGGATCTCTTTCGTCCGGGTATATTGGGTTTGTGAGGGGGAGAAATACCAAGCTCCGGCCTAATTAGTGGATGCCAAACGCCCCCCTAAAAAGCTCTCTGCTCAAGGCTGAGGATTTGTTCGGTGGCGCTTCACATGTTGTGGCTTTGGGGCGCGATGGTAGCGGGTGTTAGCTGATGAGCTNGGGGGGGGGGGGGGGGGGGGGGGGGGGGGTGGATAGAGGATTGATGGTGGAGGTTAGAAGGGAGCTCCAGCTTGGTGGTCTCTAATGGGCTTTGAGCCTGGTACAGCGCCCCATATCAAAGACATAATTGCATTCTTGGCCGTTGGGTGACCTGGTGAAGTGCATCCAGCTCCAGCAATCTCGGCGGCCGCAAAGTCTGGATTCCGGTCGAACTCTTCACGTGCTCACCGCCGAGCCCGAAAGGTTCTCCATGATCACAAAGCAAAGCAAACCACAAGAGCAAACAGAAATTGCTTTAGGCTAAATAAACCCTGCGATGGATGAACACGTAGTTTGGCTGGCCAGTGTCCCCGAGTTCTAGATGGACAGCAGAACCAAAGGGGGCAGAGAGAACCAGAAAGACGAAGAAGAGGTGGTGAAGGGATACGCCGACACAGAAGACCGAAAGTCCGTTTACTGCGGGATCATTATGTAGGACACCCCCCCATATCGCTGAGATACGCTCCCAGTGAGAGCTTGAATCCAGTCTACGACGTGCTGGAACTGGGAATGGAGAACGTGGTGGAAGCTGAAAAGCAACCACTCTTGGCGGCTTCCGAGGATCGAAGCGGTCAGGAAGTGAAATCGAAGGACAATTACACATCCTCTATACCCCCCGCGGAGGACTAGGAGAGAGGGGAGACGAAAAAGAGCGAGCGGAGTTCCAGCAGGGAACCTAACTCCCGAAAATTCTCTTCATGTCTTCTACCGACATTTCTGGTCCCCCACGTAACAACACTGTTTGCACATGGGTCAAACCTTCCAGGACGGTCCAGACTCCGGTGGGAAGAAAATAACAGAGCAGAACAGAGCAGAACAGAGCAGAACAGAGAAGGGTCAGCCCGCCAAGAAATCAAAGTGCGGGGAGAGTGTCTCAGCGGGGCTGCGGGGAAAGAGAAGCCCAAAGTCCAGGGCCAATTTCCAGGTTGGGAGCACCACTTGTCGTTTGTTGTTCGTCCTGTGTGCCCTGGGGTTTTTTATTTCGGGGGCGCTCCGGACCAATGGACGAAACAGGAAGTCTGCGTCCCCCATTTTCGGTAGTCGACCGGATATATTCAGGGAATAACACTTGTGTTCTCGATCACAACTCTGCGTGGTGATCCTCAACATTGTTGGTACCTCTCTTCTCCAATGCCCAGAGTCCGCTAGCAGAAGAAACGGGCACGCTGCTCGAAGATAGCAGGAGAATGAGAATGTATCTCTTTCGACCATTATTGACTGGCGGTTACCAGTTCTAACAGCATTAGGTTGAGATCGTGGCCATTGTTCGTCTTCGTTACCCAACCGACCTCATCCCCCGCGTTGAGGTGAACAAATCCGGGTGGTGCCAGTGCGGAGAGAATGACGAGACAGAGGCTGGCTGTTACAAATCTCCGGCTCGGGCAGCGCGTTGAGTCCCCTCTTGCCCCCCCAGCTTCGCACCTTACGCCTTGACCCAGTGTCGTGTCAAATAAACTGTCACGTCTGGCTTGTCTCCTCAGCCACTTTCTTTATGTGTGCTAAGTGGACTGTACTACGGAAAAAGAAACCGAAAAAGACACACTTCCTGTTTAAAACATGAAAAGCCCATCACATGCGATCGAGACAATTTGTGGGCTCTGGTGGATTAAGTGCATGGATGAGCCTGACCGTTCAAAACATACCGATCATGGGACTATGTATACAGAGCCAAGCACTTTTTCAGTGGGCTTATTCTTTTTCCCTCGCGATAGGTGTAATTGCGAGCTGTTTCTCCGGGTCTCTTAGGTATTGCCTAATACAATTCTATGTGGTGAGGAACTTGCGGCTCTGCTGCGCAAACCACCAGTTGGGGGTCAAGTGGGGAATCCGTGCACGTTATGTGGGGTCGGCTGTTTTTCTGGCTTTTCCCATATCTCCGACGAGCAAGTGAAGCTGGCAAGGGCATGGGAAGGATTTTGTTCAGTCCCAGGAGATGGAGATGCAGTATAGCAGGGGACGCAGACAGGCGTGGAAGCAAACAAGCAGCGAGATACAAGCATGGACCGAACCACAGGAAACTACCATTTTTGCCGATTTGGAATCATTATTGTGCCTGGCCCGGCCTAGTACGGCCGGCGTGAGGGCATGACAAGTTCGGCCCTGAGTTTGGTAAACACGAATCACGGCGCCGCGAGTCACTAGTCTCAACCCGGCGGGCGCAACATTCAGAAGTAGAACAAGCCATGGATTCCTATTTCGTTCAGGTGCATATCAGGCTAGGCCAGGGGTCCGGTTTTTAAATATATATATACAATTCTTTTCTGTTCTCCCTTCCACAAGTCCCCGAGGCCAGATCGTTCTGTGGTGTGTTCTATACACCAACCTACATTTATCTTGGTCTTCTATGCACAGGCTAACTACACTGAAGGCATTCAGAAGATATCCAGTATACCGGAGACACAGCAATACGCAACTGACCTGGCCACCAGCACTGAATGGAAAGTGCGTCGTCAATTTAGGGTTTAAACTTTCGCTAATTTCCGCGGTGCTCCTTCCTCTTCTACACCATTTCCCTCTATTCTTAGACACGCTCTTTCCTCTATCGCTATAACCGGATTATGCATCTATACAGACGTCCATCTATCGCCAACCCGCGCGCAGATTTGCAACTACCTTGCGGTTACTCCAATTTATTGACTGAAATAGCTGAGGGAGAGGCTATCGACTAACCCCTATCCTCCGATTCCCCCTCCGCTAGTTATCTGTCCCTCTTCTAGGTCAGTGTGACGATCAATGCGGTGTGTCCAGCTGGTCCCAAATCTTACGTTCAATTGGTTTTAGCCTATATCCCCCACGTAAAGGGGACAAGTTGGGATAAAATATCTTGTATCCTGGAGGTCTTGTCTTGGCCCTAGAACAGAATGAGAAGAGTGCGTGAGAATATACCACATGATGCGATTCCGAAGAAGTCTAGGTCCTTTGATCTGTCGAGTTCTTTCTCTAACTAACCTCTAGCATAAGTCAGGCCCCTCAGCTATCCTAGAGTCTAGACCCCCATCTCGAGGGGGAACAGCCACGGTCTCGGCGGCTGTCCTGCAATAACATCACGAAGTGCACCCAGCTGGTTGGATCTCCTCATCCAATACTCTTCCAAGCAATTCAGCCGTTAGCGAATGCAAAGGAGACTCATTCAGCCACGTGGAAGGCATGACAGACCCATGAGCACTCAATCGAGAAAGGGGTTTCAAGGTCCAAGACTGTGGCAACACACCCCCTAGATGTGCTTTTGTCATCAACTCAGCTCGCAACGCCCGTTGTGGCTATAATTTGCCTCTGGCAACAGGGAAGTTCACCCTCTGTGCACATAATCCGGGATACAGTGGTATAGGTGGTGGGCGTGGTGGACCAGTGCAAGAGAAGCTTGGTCATTTGCCCTTCTGGCACAAGATCCTTCAACGGTTCCCCCCGGAAAAATTCGTGCTTCTTGCGCATGCAGTGTCTCCAGGATTCCCACAGCCACTGTTCATGCAGTCGAAAAATCCCATGGTTTCTAGAAGGACGCTGCGTTTTCTCGCCAGTGCTGAGAGTGTACGTTGGAAATGGGCCCCATATCCACCCATTTGTTGAGCCTCCTGCACTGTCCTATAGTATCTCTGTTGCTTGGCCTGGCTCCCGCTGCTCCTGTACACGGGCGTGCGAAAGTAGTTGTGTCCCGACACCCAGAATCCAAGATTCAATTTGTCATAGAAATCGACCGTGTCTTTCCTCTTCCCCTCTGATACCCGTCACTCTCGGCACTTGGGTGTCTGGGGACCGGTATTGCTGTACCCATTTTTTTCGAATATAGTGGAACACATGCAATGTCAGAGAGCCTCACAATTAATCCCACCAAGATGCTCAATCTCGCCCTTTCCCCCCCTTATGGTACCCCCATTGAAATACCCATTGTCTTCTCATTTCACCCTGATTAGCACCCTCCATGGTTCATGGCTTTGGGGATAAAGTTCTTGATGTGCCAGACACCAATTTCTCCAAGTCCGTTTCCAGACTTCAGCCCCCGGCTCTCGACCCGGTGTCGTCAATATGAGGACAGTCCCCCGTATTAATGGGGTCCTGACCCCCATCTAAGACACCTGTTGAAAAGATTCTCGGCTGATATCGAATATTACATGTAGACTAAAGTTGCAATATTTAACTAATTGTTCACGATGGTGCATCCTCGTTTGACCAAGCACATATATGTCAGCCACAAGGGGGCAGTCATTCTGGATTATCGAGAACTGTTCGGCATCTTGGACACACCCCCCCCTCCTCCTTTCCCCCCCAACCAAGCATGGGGAAGCCGTATGATCAATTGATCATGAAGAAAATTTTCTCTCTCCTCCGCCTTTGTCCCCCACGGAACTTTAGCTTCATCAGCATCGTCGTCCCCTTGTGATTTCTTTCCCACCATTCTTGAGGACTAAGATCCCCGCATTCTCTAACCCTCCGCAAATAGTGGGATCCCCAGCTGGAGTTTTGATTCCCCAGTACTTCTGGGCTGGTGAGAATCCAGGATTGGAAGGAATAGCCAGAATCAAGCTTGTTTTTTTGGTGGTTTTGTGAACCCGGATCTATGTGCTGGGTGTTAGAAAAGGGTTGGCGATGTTGGGTCTCAAGGTGGCAACTTATGCAGTACCCCGGAAAATCTAGAGCATCCACCAAGGTTGGAATAGAGGTATGAAGTTGTCTGAAACCTAAGAAGTGGAAGCGTTAGTGTTTTTTCAAGTCGGTCCGGCTATCAGTCTTCCCCATCGAACCAACCTTATTCAGTTGCCTCAAGTTCTAGCGTGTGTGGATAACAACCACCAGACCCAGCATGTGTTGAATCGTAGCGCCGCCCCGGAATTGGGTTCTTCTCCACATAACCTTCACGCATCCCATCCTCCAACTTGGGTGTGCCGGGGCTCCCTGATATCTTGGCTCGGCCTCAAACCAACCGACCGACCTTGGATCTAGCGGCTCCCTTCTCCCCCCCCCGAACGTGCATTTAGCCGATTCTGGCAGAATTCAAGAGCCACAGGAATTCGGCTTTTAGTTCGACCAGGCCTGGGCCACGACCCCCATCTAGCGATCAGTGCAGGCAATCTTTCAGGGAGTGTTGGGATACTTTGTATCGCTCTGTTTTTGGTATGGTCTTGGCCACCCCCGCTCTCCAGAAGTTCAGCAGAGATAGCAGGGCGCGTAGTTAGATGGGTGTGTATGGAAGGTGAACACGCTGATGTGATAGGGGGTGTGGACTTTATCTGCGGCTTCTTGCCAGCCGTGATTGTGTGTGTGTGGCTCGGCCGTCTTCCCTCGGACTTCGCGGGTTATCTGGCACGGATATCCGGGGAGCCTGTAACGAAGGCTGTGACTGCAGAGTTCGGGCCAGACAGTATCTCCGCCCGGCCGGGTCCCCCAAGCTGGAGCACGCACCAACTTTATTATTATGTGGCACCTGCCAGGCCAGAGCCTCTGGACAGAGAGGAAGCCAATGGGATTCTCTCGGGTCTTTTGATGGCCGCTGTCCCCATGTGAACGTCGCCTTCGGTGAAGAGGTGGTATGCAGGTCGGTAATACCAACGGTTGCCAGGTCCGCATTACGAACAACGGAATTTCGTTCAAGCATCTGGACCTTAGGAGCACGATAAACGAAGTCAGAAATGTTCCGCCTTTCGTTTGCCCCATCAACATCGTTTGGCTATCAGTTAAGTGTATAAGCAAAAAGAAATCGACCTCGCAATTCCACTTACACTCGCTCTCACTCTCGCTCTTGTCTCCCCCCTATCACGCCACTCACCCCGGTATCCCCAATCTTCCCCATTTTCGATCCCCACGTTTCCTCGCCTCACGAGCCACACCCCCCGGGAAGTCGGGTCTGGGGATCATGGGGGAGAGGACAGAGGGGCGCGGGGAGAAAAAGGAGCAGCGAAGAGATTAGACTTCCAGTGCGCGCGGTTGCTAAGAGTTTCCTACCCTGGGGTACGGTAATCTGTTAGTCAACGTTGGCCTAGTCCATCTTTGTTCCCCTGTGCTTGGAGTAGAGTTTGGCTCTCTGGAGTCGGTCCTAACAGCTCGTGGTGTCTGCCCCCGTCCATTTCCTCTGGGTGCTGACCGCTGTGTTATGCAATGTAGTAGTGTAGTGCGTGGTGAATTATGTGGTTCCCCTCCCGACTGGTTCGCTCTCTCCATGAGAAAGTGTTTCCCATCTGGCTGTTCCTGTTCGATCCAGTAGTCCAGATCCTGCAACCTCGACTTGTGTATAAAGTCTCGTGTCCTCCCCGCATTTTCGCACTCTGGGGTAAGGAAGGATTCGTGGTTCATCATCCTCCTGGCCTTCATCCGGGGCATTCATCAAGTTCCTGCTCTCCTCTTGGCCTTTGTCGTTCTCCAGTTCTGTGATACCCAAACCTGCACTTCTTTCTTCCTCTTTTCTTTTTCTTTCCCAGGTCAAGAGTGTTTGAGAACAGTGTATCTGTTCTCAAACCCCCCAGATATCCTCAACCATGGCTGGATCTATTCATGAAAAGCCGGTTGACGAGCAGTACGAGCTTGATAGCAAGGAGCAAATTCACCAGGTCCAGGAGGCTCAGGCCGCCTCGGCTGAAGAGCATGGCCAGACTCTGCGCCAGGCCATTCGCGAGAACTGGCAGGCGATCCTGTGGTCTGCGGCCATCTCGTTGACCGTTGTCATGGAAGGCTACGATCTCAGTCTGATGGCCAACTTCTTCGGGTATCCCTCGTTCCAGCGCCGGTTCGGCCAATACGTAAGTTGACATTTACTCGCAAAGAGTCCAACTCTCAAGAAACAAGCCCGGAGACTAACGGTGGCCGGATACAGTATCCCGAGAAGGACACCTGGCAGCTGCCGGGCGCGTGGCAGGCCGGTCTCCAAAACGGAACCAACGCCTGCGTCATCATCGGTAGTTTCATCAACGGCTGGGCCTCGTCCCGCTTTGGTTACCGCCGCACCCTGATGGTTGCGCTGTCGCTGCTCTGCGGCTTCATCGCCGTGTCGTTCTTCGCCGTGCGCATTGAGATGCTGCTCGTCGGCCAGATGCTCTGCGGTCTCACCTTCGGTGTGTTCGCGACCACCGGCCCCGCCTACGCCTCGGAGGTGTGCCCGCTGGCCCTCCGTGGTTACCTGACCGTGTACGTCAACCTCTGCTGGGCCATGGGCCAGTTTCTGGCCGCCGGAACCCTGCGGGGTATGCTGCAGTACAACAACCAGTGGTCGTGGCGCGTGCCCATTGCCATCCAGTGGATCTGGCCCATCCCGGCCATCATTGCCGTGTCTCTGGCGCCCGAGTCGCCGTGGTGGCTCGCCAAGAAGGGCCGCTATGAGGAAGCTGAGAAGTCTCTCGGCCGCTTGTCAATGCGCACCGAGCAGCAGCGCCGCAACACGCTGTCGCAGATCCGCCACACCATCATGCTCGAGTCGTCCATCCAGAGCGACTCCAGCTACATCGACTGCTTCCGCGGCACCAACCTGCGCCGCTCGGAGATCTGCATGATCACCTTCTCCGGCCAGATGCTGTCGGGATCCGCCTTTGCCTACACCCCCACCTACTTCTTCCTGCAGGCTGGCATCAGCACCAAGAACGCCTTCTCCATTGCCGTCGGCAGTACCGCCATGGCCTTCATCGGCACGTGCCTGTCGTGGGTCCTCATCTCGTTCTTTGGCCGCCGCACTCTGTATGTCACGGGCATCTCGTGCATGAGTCTGTGCCTGATGACCATCGGTATCTGCGCCGCCGTGGTGTCTGCAGGCTCTGGCATGTGGGCCCAGGTTGCTTTCGTGCTTATCTGGAAGCTGCTGTACTCGCTGACTGTTGGCCCCATCGCCTTCGCCATCGTGTCGGAGACTTCGGCCGTCCGTCTGCGCCCCCAAAGTGTCGTGCTTGCTCGCAACGCCTATGCTCTGAACCAGATCGCCGCCAACGTGCTCAACCCGTACATGCTCAACCCTATTGAGTGGAACTGGAAGGGCAAGGCCGGTTTCTTCTGGTGCGGAACTTCTGCCATTGTTGCCATCTGGGCCTACTTCCGCCTTCCCGAGACCAAGGGCCGCACGTACGAGGAGCTCGATATGCTCTTCGAGCAGAAGGTTGCTGCCCGCAAGTTCAAGACTACCGAGGTCGATGCTTTCACTGGACATGGCTCTGTGGTTGTCACCGCCACTGGTGTTGATAAGTCCCAGCAGTAAGGTCTGTCATAAGAGGAGACGATTTCATGAAAGGCTCCTGAATGAAACGAGTTCAGAAGCGTTGATCAGATTCTTTAGTTTGTGATGTTGGAACCAGAGGTAAAGGAAAGCCACTGTCAAAACGTCCACCTATTGAAATATATCAGACTTACCACCTTTATCGTGCGTAGCTACGCGAAATGGAGTCGGGAATCACAGTATGGGACGTGAAGACTTGGCGGGAGCATGTAATAGCGACTTGGTCTATAATATCATCAAATCTTGTTTTATATAATGGTGCAACGATACACTGAACTGTGTTGGAGCCAGTGGTGAAAGCTTCCTCGTAGATTTTGCCGGCAGGGTCAAGTTAGCTGTTGATGTTGATGTTATGTTAAGAATGAGAGATTGAGGACAAATCAAGACACAATTCATTTCAATTATGTAGAAGGAGAAATAAATTGACCGTTGGCTTTGCATTCATCGATTGAGAGGCAGTTGCGATGCTCTGTTGCGGCTTCCGTGAGAAGTCGTCTAGGGTTAGGGTTGGGTTCGTCAGGACGCAAGATATATGCCGGTCCAGCTCCGGTTCCCCACTCTAAGGAATCCCGGATGTCGTCATGATATGTTGTTTTCGTTTCCTCAATACAACGGTCTCTCCAACTGAGAAACCATTGTTTTGCCCTCATTTCCATGATACACACTTACTGATACGCATACTCTTCATTGTTCCCCCTATCCCTCTAGCAATGTCGGCATCCGCCCCAAAATCAGTGTACATCCATGGACAATCGAAAGAGGTCCATGCAGTCTACACCCGGAGAACTGCGGCCCGCGATGCCGCCTATTTGCTACCGCACATCAAACCATGGTCCCACATTCTCGATGTCGGCTGCGGCCCGGGTACGATCTCGGCCGATTTCGCAGCCCTGGTGCCGAACGGCCATGTGACGTGCGTCGATGCCAGCGACGCCGCCGTGGACGCCGCCCGAACCACGGCGACGGGCCGCGGCATCAGCGACCGCATGTCATTTGCCACCGGCGATGCGACCAAGAGCCTCCCGTTTCCCGACGACAGCTTCGACGTGGTGCACGCTCACATGGTCTTGATCCACCTGCCGGATGTCGAGGCCGCCGTGCGGGAGATCTACCGTGTTCTGCGTCCCGGTGGTGTGCTCGCGAGTAAAGACATGATCATGGCGACTACCACGTGGTTCCCTGCTGACCCGGCGCTGGACGGGTGGCGGAAGTGCATCACTGCCACCATTGCCGCCACCGGTGCTGACCCGGAGATGGGCCGCCGGCAGAAATCGGTGGCTATCGCAGCCGGGTTCTCTCCAGACCGGATTATTGCTACGTCGTCTAGTTGGTGCTTCTCAACGCTGGAAGAGGCTGGTTTCTGGGGAAACAGCATTGCCTCGCGCCTCGAGGCTGCTGACTCTACGCTGGCGCAGAATTCTTTGGAAGAAGGGGTTCTGACGCAACAGGAACTGAACGATACAATTTCCGCAGCACGAAAATGGTCTGTCACCCCGGATTCGTGGTTTGGAGTTATGAATGGCGAACTACTATGTTGGAAGTGATTCATACCTGAAAATGAGGGGCATGGTCTGTCCTCGCTATTTCTCGGCTATGATATGATGCGATTTACAGGAGCCGGCATGTACTGCACACATCACATAGTGGCAAGAATTGAGTTGGAGCATGGCCGTTAACAAACATATAGTTCGCTATATAACTCCATTTTTCCTTGTACATGGAATTTTTTATCCTCCATTTCACAGGTCAACTAAAACGTGAAAGTTCGTCCCTCCAGATAGATATCCATAACCATCGAACATTGCCTATCAGGTGTAAAGAGATAACCAGCCTTTGCGACGGCTAGGAGGCAATAGAAATTAGAGTGACAGCAGAATCATAAAATATATCCAGATCATTTCATCATAGAAAAGTCCGTCTCACTTAGAAGCGAAATCGCTTAAGCAGTGGGAGTGGCAGTGGGAGCCGAGAGAGAGTTCTCGATGGAGTAGCAAGCGCAAGCTAAATACGGGGGAATATTCAGTTAGTATCACATATTACTGGCACCGGCATCGAAAAACAGCAGGTCAGAGGAAGAAAGACTTACCCTCCTGGGCAGCGCCGTAGATCTTCTCGACATCGGCGTGGGAGCACTTCTCGACGGAGCAAGGGGTGACAGCCCAGCCGATCTCCTCGAAGTTGGCGCACTGGCAGGCGAAGTCATCGAGACCGGTGCAGTTGTACTGGGGCAGGAACTCCTCGAAGCACGAGTAGGCGCAGGTGGGCACGGCGGCAATGCCGGAGCTGACGCACTCGGTGGCGGTCAAGGTGACGGTGGTGGTGGTGCGGGGGGCGCGCAGGGTGGTGGTGGTCTCGGTCACGCCGAAGCAGCTGCAGGCCGACGAGTACTCGAAGCGGTCGTCGCACGACGAGGCGTAGGTAGGGATGGCGCTGGGGGCGATGGTCTGCTGGCGGGCCACAATGGGGGCGGCGACGGCGCGCTTGACAACGGCCTCGCACGCCGGGGCCTCTGTCTCCCCGGCAGCGACCCAGACGGTGGCGGTGACGGTGCTGTTTGGGGGTAAAAGAAGAGTCAGTATACCAAGCTTGTGTGCTGTGAAGGGGCAGGGGGGTTCTTCTATACATACCGGGTGGTGGTGGGGGAGACGGTGACAATCATGAAGCTGGAGCAGTCAGCCGAGCGGGTCTCCAGGGCCGGGAGGCCGGCACGGGTGCCGGTGACCTGGCGGTTGCAGTTGTTGCCAGCGCACTGACGCTGCTCAATGACGGAGCCAAGAGCAAGCGAGGCGAGGGACAGAATGACAGAGGCCTTCATTTTGACGGTTGGGGGGACAGTGAAGTCTTTGGGAAGAAATTGGACAAGGGATGTATATAAAAAAAAGATTATATATCTTGAAGTGTCAAATTTGCAGGCGAGAGTGTGCGGATGGAGGAGAAGGGTGAAGAGATAGATTAGAGAAGGAAAAAAAAAAGAGTCTGGAGGTGGGACATCTCCCCTCTATATATAGTTTCCCGGAAGATCTGATAAGTGGACAATTATCACCAAGGTCACATAGACAGAGAAAGGCGAAGGACACTGACGGGGGATTCCCACCGCAACCCTCACATACCCACCAGCCCACTTGCGAGGTTACGAGCGAGCGAGGTCTCTTACCGGACCATCTACACACGCATGCACCTCTTTCTTTTCCTTTTCTTTTTCTGGTGTGTTTTTCTGCCAAGACAGACCATGGAGACCGAGCCAGAGCCCTAAATGGACATCCTTCCCGATAGTACACAACATCCAGGGCCACTTCCGCATGGGTGTACCTAGCTACACCAGGAATACAGCTCAGAAGCCCCCGGGCCAGACACTCTCCCGCGGTCGGTTTTTTTGTCCCCTACTTAGCCATGATCACCGACTCCGGCCCATGTCGGAGGAACCAGAGGTGGAAGAGGCTTGTCTGAGTCACTGGCGCCAAAAAGCGAACAGCGATCATGGATCACGGACGGCTGGATGACGCCGGTGGTGAAAAGTTTTCTCGTCTCAATGGGCTGGAGAAATCCTGTCAAATGCCCGCCATGCTTGGCAGACACACGGCTGGACAGGCCAGGGGTCCAAACTACCAGTGTATGTTGATGATCATCTCGTCGCTATTGTTGTTGTTGAGAGAGATACTGAAAGACTCCGGAGCTGCATTCGATGGACGGCGAGTGAGGGGGTGGTGAGCTGGGATGAGGCTATAAGGACAGTGGAGGGGCAGACAGGGGCAGGACGCTAGAATCAGGCATCCCAATGCTGCAGCTAGCAGTAGTTAGAGTAGGAGGAGGAGAACATGTGAGCAGTAACAGGATATGACTGGTACATTTTGAGTTTAGGTCGACTCTCGCGGTGTGGAGAGGGAAGAGCTCAAAGCTTGAAAACGGCGAAATGAAAGTCGATTGGGGTGTTAGAGGCGACTGTGGACACCCCTATATGTAGAGATCATATGGAGACGGCCAGAGAGGTACACATAGAAAAGAGAGAGAGAGAGAGAGAGAGAGAGAGAGAGACGGAGAGATGTCAACCTTGCCACCTGAACCTTCAGCCTAGACGAGATGTTTTTTTTTTCTTGTTTTTTTTTTTAAACAAGCTTACTTCTGTTTCCACTGTCGGGGCTAGTTTAGTTTTGTTTACTCAGGATTAGGTTGGTTCTTTATCAGATCCGAGCCTTTCCGGTGCTCAGGCAGGCTGTGAATCCCCGGTTCCCGGAGGCCACTTCTGCGTGTAAAATTGGAAGCATGCAATGTACCACGACTCATATGTGCCGCGGTGAAAATGGAACGGGAAGCGAGAAAAGCAAGTCCAAAATCCCCAAAATCAAGGCACTGAGGCACAATGAACTCTCTGTAAACGGCACAGCTAGAGGAGTGTTCATTTCTGGGGGAGCGCAGCACCGATCCTTGACAAAGAGTATATTGCACACGCCCCCCAGCTCGATGTCCACCACAGCCCAAAAGAATGAAGTGCAATATGGACAGGGACGAAGTGAGTGTAAACCGCCGATGCAACGGTACGTGACTCTGTGTGGCCATGCAAGTGAGTGTGGAATACTTGACTATGCCACGCCGGGCACCCGAAGTGTAAGTGGTGGCGGTGCTATACCAAGGTGCAGGTGGGTGCGACTGGGCCGATGTAACTGACAGCACAGAGGGCCTCGACAAGAGTTCCCTAATTCTGTCGGGTCAGAGAGAGAAATATGATTGTTCTGGACAGAAGGGGGCCTCAGTCGGATAGAGGGGGAAGTAGTCCTGCTGCTGAACATGCACGTTAAAATCTTTTTACAAAGAAAAACAGATAAATTAAAATAAAAAGACGAGGTCGGGAGGGGGCCAAGAAGGAACGTGGCACGCCCGGGACCGGCTGTACCGTAAGAGGCACCATCCCGGGATACATGGCTGATTTCACCCGAGTGTGGCTCGCATAACCCGAAACGATGTATCCCGGTCTCTCTCTCGCAGCTCTAAGCCGCGAGCCACCACGGTAAATGAAGAGTACCGCCATTTCTGGTTTTGTGGCTGGCGGACACATCCCGAATGAACACGGAGTTACATAAAAGCCACGAGAAGGGTTCCCGTTTTTCTTCATTCATCTTGTTTCTCCGCAAATAGTTGAAGAGCCGAAAAAGGAAAGAAAAAAAAATAAAAGAGCCCACGAGAGGGAAAAGCTCGATGGCACGCTAAAGCAGGGCGGCACAGGAAAAACGAACAGGGAACAAGCTTTGGATGGAAAGGAAAAAAGCATGGAAATCCCTGGAGAGGTGGCGAACAGCTCCGGTCAGACTGAAATAGGCAGTCGAAGATCCAACCCTGGCTGGATTTTCCCCCGTGTGCATTCTGGTCCAGACAGGCACATCCGATATAGTTTTTCCCCTCCGAATACGACTCTCACCCATTATACTGGCACTAGACAGATGCCTGTCACTTGAGAGTAAAGCTGTTTGCATTGCCCCGATTGATGATTCAAGTCCCAGATAGAGTAGAAGTTGAGCAGAAAGAGAGAAAAACAGAGCCCCGAATAGCCTCGGAGAGAAGTGGAAAACACGGTGGGCGAAAATTAATTACCACGAAATTACCTGTGGGGAGGCCGTCTTTTCCCCACATTTCCCCCGTTCCAGCCAATCACAGCTCCAAGATCCATCTTAATTTATCTAATCTTATCAATCACATCTCGCCCACACTCTTTTTTCTCTCGTGGTTTTCCTCACCTCCTCGTGTTTTTGCAGACTGTTATACCCCAGCATGTATATTTGATCCACTCTATTAGCTGCGAGAATTTTTCTCCTTGTTCTTCGTTTATTCCCGGGTGTGTGTCAGGGTCATTCCCGCATGAGTTCTCTCTTTTGGTTACTCTCGCTCCTCGTATCTATCGTGTCTTTTCTGCGTACCCCGCTTCGCTTCATTAACAGGCCCAGTTAAGAGAAAGAAAAAGGCGGTGGCTGTCCATTTAGTTTCTCTTTTTCCCGTCTTGTTAGTTTCAAGATTAACAGCATAATGAAATAACAAAGCGCTCATCTCATGATCTTTCCTCTCAACTAGCTGTGCTAATCAATCTTATCAATCAGTGAAGTGAGCTTTGCCGAGCCCGAGCTTTCACAGCAAAACGGAGCAATCCCCAGGTCCTTCATGTTGGCACCTTCCCATTCAGGCTTGTTTGGCCAAGCATTTCTGCATTTCTTGTTTCTTCTCCATCGTCGTGTGTCACCGTCAGCCGAGACTTCTTACAGCCTGGTGACATCTGTCGTCGCCGACTCCGGGCCGGGCTCAGGGCGGCCTGTATCGGAAAAGGGCAGCGGGCAGGTGGCAGCAGATTGATTTCCCGCGAAATGTCGGGTAAGGGAGGAAGATCGTTGGGGGGTGAAGAGAAAAAGGAAAAATTCTTCAGCAGGCCATCCAAATGAAAGACTGGAACGACTTGCACCCCTGGTAAGATCCCTCTCTTTTTCCGTTCTCTTTGGCTCTAGGGCGCCCCACTGCCCAATGGGACACAATCTGGAATAACTGGTCAAGTGGAATTACGTAGCATTTCAACCTCTCATGTGGTGGAGTTGTCGGATCGGCTGTGAAAGTACCACTTGTTATGCATTGGAAGCCCTATTTATGCCCTCTTCTGTGCGGTGTGTGATTCTCGTGAGGGTAGCCGTTACATCCGGTTATAATCCACCCTGTTTGTCGTCGTCCGTTCTTACGCTTGATTTTCCCAGGCTCGTCTTCACAAACTCTTCCAGGAATGACTTATCTCTTCGTGGAATAGAAAGAGATGAGCTCAAAAAAATCCGAGACCGATTCCGAGTTCCTGGTTTTCATCAGACGTTCCTGTGTATCCCGATATCGGCCGCTTCCCTCCACCGGCATGGATCACTCATCGCCGAGTTTTATCTGATCGAGAACCTGGTGCCACTAGATCATCAGCTCACTGGCTCTCCACATCAACGCTTTTTTTTTGGCCCGCTCTTGGCTCCTCCAATCCATCAGTCCACTTTAGCATGTGTGTGCCTGTTGTGCCTAGAGCCTTCTAACCAGGGGAGGGAGAAGAGAGGGGTGGGCACATACATCCCTACCACAGACTAGTAGTCGACAACAAACGAGGACATGGGGAAAAAAAACTTTTTCGTTTGTCTGTGCGTGCTCTTTCGTCGTCGGCTTTCCACATTCTCGCAAGCTCGGGTTGTCCTCTTGGAGCTATTACTTCATGGGAAAACTCTTCGTATGAGTGATCTGATCTTCCCACACAGTTATCTGATCGTTTTTCATTTTCGTTGGTGAATCCTTACCCCTGGCCAGCTCGGAATTCTCTCTCGCATTCTCCGTCTTCTCCGGCTCGTTTCTGCTTGGCAACGAGCTTTTCTCTCCGAGCTCCGGCACACAGACACTTACTCGTGCCACGCCCCACTTATCTGGTTCACTCTACGAGCGCACCATCTAAAGATGGTGCTCATCAGCAATGTTGCCAACTCACCAATGTTGCCAGAAACCCCGCATCTAACATCACCACATTCGAAAATAATTCCTATTTTATTCTAAAAAAATCCTTTTAGCTATGGCTGCTGAACGTCGACTCCAGGAGGCTATGCGCTTCTATTTAGCTAACCCTGAAATAACTATCTCGTAAGTTGCGCGAGATTTCGCTGTCGTTCGCCGTACGCTCTCGAATCGTTTAAAGGGTATTACTCCGAAGAAAGGTCGACTAGCATAGAATACGCGCCTTTCGCAACCGGAAGAGAAAGCTCTTTACCGGTATATTAACCAATTAGAGCAAGTTAACCTTACTATACGGCGAGAGTACGTTACCGACGCTACAAATACTATCCTCCGAGCGCGGGATAGCGATAAAGATTTCGAGCCTATTAGTTCTTCTTAGACTACTCGCTTCTTAAAGCGAAATAAGTACTAGGTAGCGAAGTAGAAACGACTATAACGTAAGCGGTAAGATAACGAAAATATCGACGTTATTATAGGTTATTTTAATAGCCTTCGAGATACGATTATAAGGTATAATATTATAAGGTATAGTATTATCGATATAGATATCTAGAATATAGATAAAACGGGCTTTCGAATTGGTATCGGTAAGGATTAACTCGTTATTACGAAGAGGTTAAGAGCTTAATACCTTAGTATATCTAAGAACCGAGAGTTAGCTATAGCTATCGAGTATATATCCGCTAGTAGTACGTTTATACCTACCTTCTTAATCCTAACGGGCCGGCGTTATATAAGCGTTTAGTACGATAACGACCTTCTCGATAATAACGCGACGGTCTACCTATTAGATTTTAGTTATACTAATAACGAAATTAGCCTCTTTTAGCTTTAGTACTTCTATACGTATATATAACGTAGTCGTATTAAAGCTAAGAGTCTCTTAATTCTAGATAGCTATAGATTATACTATACGCGAGAGTTTATTAAGCTCTATTATAAGAACGATATTATACCTTTCGGTCTCCTACTATATCTAACTTATCTTCTTTAGCTATTAGATATAGTCGTTTTTTAACTATATAAACACTATTACGTAAAGGCGCTTAATCTATTAGTAAGAAACGGACTTCTTAAATTTAGGAAGTATAATTTTATCTCGATTATCGAAGACGTCCGAAAGTAAGTATTTAAATAAGAAACGATATAGAAAGCATTCTAGAAGACGGGTATCGTACCTTTTAACCCGTTATTAGTCCTTAATAAGGTTAAAGATCGGATTTTAGCTTTAAGATATACGCCTTCCCCTCTAGATACTAGTAGTAACCTACCTTCTTCTCCCTTTAGTATACCGTTAACGATACGTTAAGTTAATAAGGTAGCTTTATATTTAAATACCTTTATTAACGAAAGCGAGGCCTTAACGGAAGAGGCTATATATACTTCTTAACGGTTAATTAGAGGCGCCTAGTCTTTAGCTACAGAGGTGTTACAACTTAAGCGTGACCTTAGCCGTACCGAGCTTACATAATACGTTAGACGACTCTAAAAAGAAAAAAAAAATCGGCCGATTTAAGTAGGAGGGCCTCTCGTAGCTTTAGAGGCAAGACATATCGTATAGAGAAAGAGGGATAACGATATTATAAAAGCTAGAAAAGCTCTTAAAGCTATAGAAGCTAAAGAGAAGGTATATTTTCGGAAATTTATAGAAGCTATAGCTAAGAAAGTAAGAGAACTTCGGTAGAATCATTTTTTTAAAAGGTATTATGTGGAAGGGACTACTTATATACGTAGCTAGAAAGCTTAATTTTTTTAATAGTATTTTTATAGAATAAACTATGAATTATCTTCGAATATCTTATGAATTATCTTCGATTTTTCTGGCAACATTGGTGAGTTGGCAACATTGCTGATGAGCACCATCTTTAGATGGTGCGCTCGTAGAGTGAACCAGATAAGTGGGGCGTGGCACGAGTAGTGAGCGTATCCTCCTTGTCTGCCCCCAAGGACTCTTACGAAATCGGGTTGCCGGGGTCTAGCCTAGCTGTGTCAACGATTCAATAGCCTCTTCTGTCTGTACTATCGGGGGGGCCAAAGTTTTCGCCCCCCCTTTATATCCGACAAGGATATCGAGAAGTATCTTTTTTATAGGGCTTTTAGCGCTACTTCTATGTGGGTTCAGGAACCGAGCATACACCCCCCCTGCTTCGTATACTGCCTTGACTCTTCAATTCTTGAAGGCATTCAGGGAAGCCAGCACCAGAGCCCAGCGCGGAAGTCAGTACCAGAGCCCAGC